>WTTZ01000011.1:0-508584 GCA_011750695.1 Penicillium sp. OUCMDZ-019
ATTATTTTATAGAATGTGATAGAAGTAATTAGAAGGATAGGATTACAAGCATAAATAGGAGGGCAGAGCACCTAGGTAGTTAGCTTCTGATCATACAGTTCCAATCTATTAAGACAAGTTCATATTTTCTATAGTATGGTGGGTTGGTTGATTTATGTTCACTGAGATATATATAAGTAAACAACCTAAGCCAGATAGGGGATAACTTCATGTTTTCCACGTGATTCGTCCGCTACAAAAAAGTCATAAGACGAGCTAAAAAAGAAGGCATATTTTGGCGATGCAAATATTTCTGAGAATAAAACATGCGAGACAGATGCAAAAAAATAATTTGTGGGAAATAAAAACAAAAACAAAAAAGAAATTGTTTTGCATCATCCGTGAATCGAACACGGGCCTCGTCGATGGCAACGACGAATTCTACCACTAGACCAATAATGCTTCTTGATGTAATGGATCATCTTTTTTGGACTCACATTTGTTAGAATAAAAAGCTGAACCGCATCTGAAGCTCCGCAATCTCTTTGCTCTCCGATTCCTGTATCAAATAACGAGAGCTTCCACACTTCAATCTGTCGAGAGAATCACGCTACACACTGATAACATGGCAGCAGTAGCTGCATCAAGCTCTGGGATTTCCCCAAATTCTACGTATGTCTCGGTTCTTTCTACATTGAACTATATTTTACTAATTCATCTGCGACAGGGTTTATGTGAGTTCCAACAGCTTTGCGACGACCACGGTGCTAGAATCTAACATCCTTTTGTCCAGGTACGAAACTTGGAGGAGCGCGTTAAAATAGATGATTTGAAAGAAGCCCTCTCAGAAATTTTCTCCGAATATGGTACTATAATTGAGATCGTCGCAAAAAAGAATCTGAAGGCGAAGGGACAAGCTTTCATAGTATTCGACAATATTGAGTCCGCGCAACGAGCGATAGATGAAGTCGATGGATTCGATCTTCTTGGAAAGCCCATGTCTCTTGACTTTGCTAAGACAAGGAGTGACGCGACAGTGTTGAGGGAAGGCGGCGCAGATGAGTTCGAAGTTCACAAGCGACGGAGGTTGGCCGAAAAGGGTGGGTTTTTTGAGGCGCACTTTTGGGTCGTTATTGTTGCTAACACCCCACCGCTTTCTCAGAACGAAAACAAGCCCAAGAAGCTCTCGAAACGCAGAAGAAGTTGAAGCGACCTGGTGCCGTGGTTCCTATACCAGCCGAGGCCGGAAGACCTGCCAAGGCAGCTCGTGGAGCTGGTCTCAAGCCTTCCAATGCTGCTGCCGCCGCAGTAGTCCCAGATGAATACCTACCTCCGAACAAAATTCTCTTTCTACGGGAGTTGCCAGAAGATGCCAATTCCGATACGCTCAGTGATATATTCGGCCGCTTTGAGGGCTTCCGTGAAGTACGTCTGGTACCAGGCCGCAAGGGTATTGCTTTCGTTGAATATGAAAATGAAACTGGAGCCATCAGTGCAAAAGAAGCGACATCCGGCATGCCCATGGGACCCAGTGGCAAGCCTATTCGCGTGACATACCAGCGTCAATGAGGGGGGTTTCTTTTCAACTTTATAATTTTGCGTGGCGTTTTCTGGTTCGTTAATTAGGAAAGCATACTTTTGATTACCAAGGAAAAGGGACTGCCTGGGTGAATATGTGCCCTGAATATATTGAAATACAAACTTGGCAAGTGGCCAAGACAGAAACAATCTAGCTAAGCGCTATATGAGTGACTTCAAGGAAAACGTATACACATGAATCAATTTAACAAAGCACCATCAAAATATGACATCCTCTTCTTCTTCTTGTCCGAGCACATCGGCTGTCTCTTGCTCTTCTGCTACGACAGGAGCGGCTTTGGCTTCGGCTTCGCCGTTTGCCTTCTCAGCTTCTTGTTGTTGTCGTCGTGCAAGAATTTCGGCATCTTGGGCGGCTGTATCCCTCTGCTTCTTGTTAGACACCTTTTTCAGTCGGTAAAACTCTTCTCTGTCGAGTTCGTCTAATTCTGAATTGATATCTGAAATGTTGTTAGACGCTTTTTGAGCTAGATGGAAGGAGTTTCAAACAAACATTTGATAGTGTTCTCAGTACGAGGAATAATAACGTGTTCGCTATTATATGTTAGATACGAAAGATCAAGAATATTTGCTAGAAAGCCTTACATGGCGTTTACTGTATTGAGAGTCAGCATTGAGCTTCGCATTGTATATCGGAGACTGTAGACATACCTCTTCGGTTTACAACTTTGATGACTTCGTCTAGAATGACAAACGCAGTCTGTTGTTTTTGGTCAGCCACCATCGTACCCCCAATTCAATATCAGAAAACTTGCCTGCAAGCTAGCAAGTTCGACAAGAGTCTCCACTGCGCGAGCATATGTCTCTCGAGACCGCTGCACTTGCTGTCCTCCCTTTCCAAGACCGGTCAAACCGAAATCGTTTGTAGTTTCTGAAATAACGCTTTCGAACTGTGGGAGTAGAACTCCTGATACGTTGTCTTGCTTTGTGCGAACTCGGAATCGAGCTTGTTTGGCCGACTCTTGGATCTGAAACCCAATGTCTCCACCAACAGCATATGTAACTTCAGCGAGGGAGAAAGCAGCGATTTGCATCACGCGACCCATCTTCCTCTTTGCTTCATCGATTCGTCTGGTAATTTCTGTGTCTGGAATTAGCAATTGACCGCGGGAAATTCGGTGGACTTTAGCTTTATTGAAGCATACCGCGAAAGCGCCTGCGATAAAAAGTAATCAATAAATGTTTCGTCAGATTCAATGGGGGAGATAATACTTAGTTAAAGCCTCGCTCTTTCTCTTCAGTAAACTGTGACCTATTTCCGCGCCCTTAAGCTTGCTCTTCATCAACCCGAGCGACTGGCGGGTCGGAAAGATGGCCTCACGACCCTGAATAAAAATTAATGTAAGCTTCGTCAAATTTAGTATAGCATCATACTCACCACTGCGCCAGACATGGTTGCGTATCTTTATTTATCAGGCCTTCTCGTTGTTGGCGAAGGTGATTCTGTCCATAGGTTGGCGATGCCGTCACGGGATGGAGCGATATGCGGAAGCTCGGGCCTCTGCTCTCATTCGCTGCATGTGCCAGGCATCAAGGCACCTGTGGCGCCGCGCTTGCCTGAAAACGGATGGTGCCCCACGTGATCTATAATCTCGAACTTCAACCGTCACAGAAGGTTGTCTGCCTCAAGAAATTGCAAATTGTCTCCGTCTAAACCTACTCTACCTGTCGCTATACTGATCGCGTGGAGGCCTTTTCGGTGGACCCGGCAAAAATGCCAGGGACCTTACTGCCTCCTAGATCTCAACGGCATCACGCACAGATGGAGCGAACATCAGCAGCAGAACCGGATCTTTATCTCATCGTGAGTATCTCGGTCCTGCTTTGTCCTAGAATAAAGCTAACGTTATTATTCGCAGTCGAGTGAGGATACCATTTACGAACAGGATTTGCTCCGAGACCAGGGCAGCATCAAGCCATGGCTTTCCTACATCGAGCATAAGCAACAAAATGGGACGCTCTATGAGCAGTCTTTCGTAAGTTCCATTGTGCTGTCGAGAACCAAGGGTCATTCATTAACGAAATGTTTCAGATTATGGAGCGGGCTTGCAGGCAACTTCCGCGGTCTTACAAACTTTGGAAATTGGTAAGTGCATATGAATACCCTGCACTCTCTCTTGCTTGTTTAACCTTTCCTTAGTATCTGGAATTCCGGATCAATCACCTACGTGGTCGCAATCCCGCAATCCATCGCACCGAATATCAGAAAGTAAACGGTCTTTTCGAGAGAGCTCTTGTATTGCTCAACAAGATGCCTCGGATATGGGAGATGTTCCTCTCTTTTCTACTTAAGCAACCGTTAGTGACATACACCCGTCGCTCATTCGATCGCGCGCTTCGAGCATTGCCCATAACTCAGCATAATCGCATATGGCGGCTGTATAAATCATTTGCACACTCTGTTTCAGGAGACACTGCGGTGCAAATCTGGGGGAGGTACATGCAAGTTCATCCTGAGAACGCAGAGGATTACATAGAACTACTTGTGGAGTTGGGCCACTACACAGCAGCTATTAAGAAGTACATGGAACTTCTTGACAACTCGAGCTTTCAATCAACGAAAGGGAAAAGCCATTTCCAGCTGTGGAGTGAGATGGTCGAGCTTCTAGTGAATAAGGCCAAGCAAATCGATACAAAAGCCCATGGAGGTATTGACGTTGATTCTATCATTCGAAGTGGTATCCAGCGATTTTCCGATCAGAGAGGCAGGCTATGGGCCGGTCTTGCTACGTATTGGATTACGAGGGGCAACTTCGAGAAAGCCCGCGATATCTTTGAAGAAGGAATTACTACTGTCATGACAGTCAGGGATTTCACGATGATATTCGATTCTTATGTCGAATTTGAGGAGTCTATTATTGGTACACTTATGGATCAAGCAGCTCTACGGTCAAAGAAGGGCAAGGCCGATGAAGATGCAGACTTTGATCTCGATTTGCGCATGTTGAGATTCGAGCAACTGATGGATAGACGCCCGTTCCTGGTTAATGATGTTCTCCTCAGGCAAAATCCGAATAACGTCGTTGAATGGGAAAAGCGAGTTGCGTTATGGGGTGAGAATGCAGCCGAAGTTGTCAACACCTACACTGCAGCCATTGCTGCTATTAATCCCAAGAAAGCGCACGGAAAGTTCTACGAGTTATGGGTCAACTATGCGAAATTCTATGAACAAGGAGGAGATCTTGACACAGCACGAATTATATTCGACAAAGCCGTTAAAGTTCCTTTCAAGACAGTGGCAGAGTTGGCGGAGACTTGGTGCGAGTGGGCTGAAATGGAATTGCGCGGCGAGAACTTCGACAGGGCTGTTGACATCATGGCCAAAGCCACCCAAGCTCCAAAGCGGTCTACGGTGGATTACTTCGACCAGACTCTTTCGCCCCAACAGCGTGTACACAAGAGCTGGAAACTATGGAGCTTTTACGTGGATCTTGTTGAGAGTGTTGGCACTATTGACGAAACCCGGAAAATCTACGACAGAATCTTTGAGCTCCGAATTGCCACGCCTCAAACCGTCGTTAACTACGCCAATCTCTTGGAAGAAAACAAGTACTTCGAAGAGTCGTTCAAAGCCTACGAGCGTGGGCTGGATCTATTCAGCTACCCCGTGGCTTTTGAGCTTTGGAACTTGTATCTAACCAAAGCCGTGGATCGCAAAATTAGCATCGAACGACTTCGCGATCTTTTCGAACAGGCGCTGGATGAGTGTCCTCCTAAGTTCGCCAAGGTCCTATATTTGATGTATGGAAACCTGGAAGAAGAGCGTGGGCTTGCTAGACACGCCATGCGTATTTACGAGCGTGCCACAAGAGCTGTGTCCGACGAAGATCGATTTGAGATGTTCAACTTCTACATCACCAAGTCTGCGTCCAACTTCGGTTTGACCTCCACCCGCCCGATCTACGAACGCGCCATTGCTGCTTTGCCGGATAGTGAAGCCAAGGACATGTGCCTCAAGTTCGCTGAGATGGAACGGAGACTTGGCGAAATCGACCGAGCACGTGCTATCTATGGACATGCTTCGCAATTCTGTGACCCACGTACGAATGCTGGCTTCTGGCAGAAGTGGGAAGCATTCGAAGTGCAGCATGGAAACGAAGATACATTCAAAGAAATGCTACGCATCAAGAGGAGCGTTCAGGCCCAGTACAAGTAAGTCTTAACTTTCCGAAACCAGAATTGTTCGTATTGTTTCATTTAGCTAATTCAATCTGCAGCACCGACGTCAATTTCATTGCATCCCAGGCCATTGCTCGCAGTCAACAGCAGCGAGCACAGGAAGATGGAGAGACCGCAGCGGAAGAGGAAGAAGATCAAGAGCGAGCAGATGCAATGGCGGCATTGGAGCGACAGGCTCGTGCCCCCGTTGGATTTGTTGCTGCCAGCACTGGACCAGAAGGTGGAAACCGACACCCACCTGCAAGTCAACAGCCCGCAGCCCCCGCAAATGTTAATCCAGACGCCATTGACCTCAATGACGAAGACATGGACGAGTAAGATCAATAGAGGCGCTGAAAGTCTCAGAAATTGACCTTTCTCTGAAATTATCTCCATCATCGATCTTAAACCACGACATTACCATCGTCAATATTGCCGATATATTCTCCAATTTATCGGATCTCTCCTTCGAAAATTGTCTTTATTTTGTATTTTTTTGCATGGTATATCCGGCGTTACAAGTTCCTGTGATTAATCCAGAGTATTCCTACTTGTTTCTCTCTCCCTTGTTTTTTCTTTCCTTTTCTACATGTCATACTAGATTTTCATTTGTTGCATCTAGACCTCAGACAAACAAGAAATAAGAAGAAAAATTTTCTGCAACAGATTGAGGATGATTTTAGCCGTAGTGTTACGAAAAGCAGATGTACTTGTTTAGTGCCGGTAAAAATTTCCAGGTGAAGAAAGAAGAATTTAACAATCTCAAATTTTTGAGCCACTGTGCAGTGGCAAGTTGTATTCGCCAAAGGCTTTTTTCTCTTTAATCTTCGTGATCAAAGCCCTCTATTGATATATACTAAGGATGGGGGAAAATGCATATGAACAAATAATGTTGAGACATTGTAGAATACATGCAAAGTTGTTCTCCTTCTTTCAGAAAGGGTAATAATGAACAAGACACAGCCCGGTTGGTTGAAAATCGAATCATAATACAAGGAGATATAGAATGGTGTATCAAGGGGGTACAAAAGGTGGTACTAGTCATGAAAAAAAGGGAGTAGAAAAAGAACAATCAGACATCTCATCGCTGATCTAGTCGCTTATGGTTGGATATCATTTATAATCATTTCGTTAACCGGAGAAAGGCATGAGCCGCCGAGGGTAAAAAGACATCTCTCCATGAGTGGAGCAAAGGGGTGTTATTTAGTCCACGTCAGCTGGGCTTGGTGAAGCTGACTGTTCTTCTTCTTTCGGACGTTCCTTTTCACTCAACTCATTGCCGTTAGATGCGGCTTGCCCAGAACTTTCGTCGTCAGGTTTGTTAGAGACAGTGGATGGTGGTTCGGAGATAGGAAATAGTTCATTGAAGAGATTTGGAAGAAAACGATCGAGGCGTTTTTTAGTTTCTGTCCAGAATTTCTCTTCATCTGAGTCCTTGAAAGGGGGAGGAGTGAGATGGCCGCTGTCCGCCATAACCAGAAGAATGTTCTTAACGCTTTCAGGAATTGCTTCCTCCTGTTGAGTAAAATATTAATTAGCATATGATTTCATTTGGTGAGGTATCGTCATTAAAAGGATTGCATACCAGACTATCGCCTTGGCCACTGTTCATCATCCGATCCAGTATGTCCAGGATTTTAAGCCATAGATCAAGCATGCCACCGGAGTTAGATAGCTGATCTAGATATCGCAGGAATATCTTGCAGACGAGAGTGGCAGCCTGAACACGTGTTTCGCCCATTCCCACTGGGTCAGAGTGAAATACTTCGGGTTTCAATAGCCGTAGGATCAGAGGAAATAGGACCTCATCGAAAATTGAGCTCCATTTATCATCGTTTTCGGATTCAAATTCCAAGGAAACCAGGGAGCGCTGTAGAGTTGAGATAGCCTGGTGCCGAATATCCCGACAAGGGTTTGTACATTGCATCGTCAATGATTGGAAGATTGGAGACCAATAGGCAGCCCAAGCTATAAACAAGTTAGTAATAGATATATGGAATAAATGATCGATATTAGAAAAAGGGTATGAAATCGCACCTTCACTTCTTTCGAGATGAGACTGCTGAATCAAACTAGGAGTGCGATTTGTCATTTTATAAATGACACTAATAGCTTGCATTCCCCTCGTAACGGTATCGTTTTCACTACTTTTGTCAATTGTATGCCAAAGGTAGAGTGGTAACAGGTAACACGTACACTGGCTTCTCAGCTTTGGCGCCTCTTGCTCTACGAGAGCTGCCATCTCGCCTACGTTCTTCGGCGGCTCCGATACTTCCCGCACTTGCAAAATCATTCGCAAGCGCCACAGCAGCTTCATAATTGTCAGATGATATCGCCGGTGGCACGATTTCAACAATTCCTTGGAGTATTTCGAAAATTATGGGAGCAGACACGTCATGAGGACGTAGCCGTTGCAGGATGGACCAAAAGTCCGGCGACACAATTGTCTCCCTCCTGAGATGTTCTGATTCAGCAATGCATCGTGACAAGCTGTTAAGGACTGGTATCGCAGAAATCTCTAGAATGTCCTGATCGAAACTAGAAATAGCATGCAAGATGACTGGGGCGCGCATAAAGGGTTGATCCTAAGAAATATGAGCAGGGATTTAAAATGGCTTTTTGGATTATACTCACATAACTCAGTCGGAGGAGATTGAGAAGATAATATAGAACTCTGGAGACGACAACGGGGTGGACATTCCTTGCATCTCGAATGATGCCTTGTAGAGAGCCCGCTAGGTTTTCACCAACATATTCAATCGTTTCCGAATCGCGAATAGCTAGAACAGTAGCCAACTCCAATGTATATAACATACCAGGATTATAACCTGGTGATGTCAAATCACCCTTGGCACTGGAGGGCCGTGGTCCTCCGGACGGTGGGCGCTCAGTTTTCACCACAATAACAGCAGAAGCATTCTCTTCCGGTAGCTCAAACAGTAAGGCATCAACTAAGTTGGACAAAGACGACCGAGGTAATGATCTGTTTTATGTTAGCACTCAAGTATTATCGGGGCGGGTAAAGGAAGACACACTTGAGGTTATTCAACATATCACCAATGTTGCAAGCATTCACGCAGTCAATTGTGCAAAGAGTATTCTCGAGCTCTTCATCCGACGGTTCCGGTGGGTCATCAGCAGCATAACTTGAAAGGTACGACGTGAAAGCAGATAGCAGGCCAGTCTCCCCTCGTGATTCACGCTCCACGACTTGTGACGGAGATTGGAGCGGGATCGGCGGAATGTTGAGACCGGAAACGAGATCATCTGCAAAAGGTGGAATAAGGGCATTGATAAATAAATTATGCAGGGTTCGAATAACGTATTTCCAACTTTGCGCTACCGTGCTTTCATTGCCGAGCAAGATCCTGAATAATACCACGGTAGCCAATTGAGCCCTAAAATCTCGGCCAAACTTGACGGCCAGCTCGCTGACCATGACTGTCTTCTTTCCTACTTGGACTTCAGTATTGAGCGAGGTGCTAGGCGGTGTTTCCGTCGCTAGTGTACTAATTGAGGAGAGGCAGTAGACAATTCGGTCAAAAACTTCGGTCAGGCCATACTTTGCCGCAATCTGCGCGCATTGGTCAAAGCCTTGGACCACTCTCGAAAACACCGCGTCATCCGAGGCCGACATGAAGACATAAGAAAGGGTGGCAACAATAGGTCGCCAAGTGGCAGCAAACATCTCAGCATCGTATATATTAGTGTCACAAATCACCAGGTCTCCGGCGTCTGGGGTTTTCATTAACAGTTCCCTCCAGGCAAAATCGAAAGCGTGCTTGTTTTCATGCTCATCAGGGAGAATGATCTCATTCTGCTTGACCGAGTCATAGATGTTTTGTAAATAATCCGGGTCAAAATCTTTACCGCCATTGACTCCTCTTAGATTCCTTGAGAAGTCGACGTAGGTCATGCGGTTTGAAGCCTTGACATTGGGGTTGTATAAATCAGTATTCAGCATGATAATACCGTATGTCAATACAAACAAGGCGTCTTTGTCCGCTATTTCCGCAGGTTGTGCTTTGGACATGTATATTTCGGAGAATACAGTTACGATCCTCTCAATCAATGGTGATTCACCTGGCAGTCGAAACGCGCCTAGAAGCTCACGGAGGGCGTCGATAGCAGATTTCCCGGCAAATTCAAACAGGCCTATAAAGGACTCGAGCAATCTCTCATTATTCTTCTTGGAAATGAATTCACCGAGGATCTTCTTTGAGATACGAGTCGTGCCTTTCAGGAAGCGAGCAACAAGCTCTGGATCTTCAAGGTTCTCAATGATACCCTGTGAAGCCAGGTACGCGATTCCTGCTTTGGGGTCTTCGTTGAACTTGGTGGCACCTTGTATAATGCCCTTTTTCCTTTGTCGTTGAGTCTTGAGTTTCTCGGGGTCTGGAAAACCTTCATACTGAGGTTCATCGTCGAGCCTGTCGACGATGAATTGTATGTAGCCTAAAAGAGAATCAAGACAGAGAGGTGGCACGTTCGTAGTGCTCCAGGTAGCCGAGTCCGGAAATGCGTTTCGGGAAAGTAATCCTAGCATATCCTCACAAAGATCTGCACGGTCCACCTCACTGTCATAGTTGACAAATAGTTCAACCATGAAGCCTGGCATACGAGCCAAGACGCCGATGCTTTCAACCATGGCCTCTCGGGCTTCGGGTTTCCTAGAGCCACCCTCTAAACCTAGTTTTTGCCTGTCTTTGACTGGGACAGGAGTTGAACGACCACTGCTGGCTTGTGATGGGGAGGGTTTGACAAGTTTCGGTGCCTGAGGAACACCTTCGTAGAGTGATGGATTAATGCCAGGCTCTCTCGGAATTTCCACTCGAGGATGGAGACAGGCAACTAGATAGGACAAATAAAGCTCCTGTTGCAATTTCAACACCGGGCGGCAGGTGGAGAGCAAAGTCCCGGTCACTCTTAATGACGCATTAAGTATCGCCATGTTCTCTGAACGCACTAGCTGAAAGAGATGGCGACACAAGTCATCTTCGGCTAAAGCCGCAAGAATAGGATGGCGAGCAATAGAAGGGCCGGAGACCTCAAGAGCGACGTCAATAATTCTCAACGCCATGACTCTCATGGCATCGGTATGTTGGGGATTATGCGGATCCAAGAGATCAATCAAGACGCGGAATAGTTCCCGAATTGAGGGCAAACCGTATGGGCGTACTTCGACTACTTCTGACTCTTCATTCTCAGTAGCGGAACTAACTGATGCGTCGCCGTTGCTTGTAGGCTTAGGGTCGTCGTTGCTTGGACGCTCTTTTTCCTCCTTATCAGACTCTTCCGGGATAGTATCGGAACCCATAGTGGACGGGTGTTGAGGAATAACCGTGTCCCCGTCGACCAAAGGGTCCATTTTGAGGTTGGCAGACTCATCCTCTATCTGCTGCTGTTGATGATGTACTTCGATATCAATCTCGTCGGGTTCGATTGTGGACAATCTCACGAATGTCACTTGGCACATATTGATCATAGACATCTCGGCGGATCGGCGGAGTAATTCTGATAAGCGGTTCTGGCAGCACATGCTCAACCCTGTTTCCATCATTTCACAAACACTCTCGTCTCCCAATAGTTCTCCCTCGGGTCGCGAGAGCATTCCTTCCATCAGCTTGAGTATTCTCAACAGAACAACCTCATCGGCAACGGTATCGCTCGCTTCAAACCGACAATGTGTAATAGCAGCCGAAAGTAGTTGCATTGCAACAGATATACGAGGCGACTGGCTGTTTATTATATCGTAGGCGAGGAATTTCGTGACGGCAACCAACGCCAGCGAGGTGATGGGCGCCGAGGTAGATGAAGAACGAATGACCTGGAGAAACGGATGAAGCAACGACGGAGCATCGAACGAGCGAATATCCCTGCATGACTTCAAGTCACTGCGCAAACGCGTGAAGGCGGAGATGAGAGGGTTGTCTTGAATGCTCTTCCCTTTTTTACCCCTCAAGCCCCATCGGTTGGCCAATGCATGGTCTCCATCGGCTGTCGATGAGAAGCTTGGCTTATCCGAGCCAGACTTTTTATTTCCGGCGATGCTGTTTCTTGTGCTCGAGATGGGCGAAGCTGATATGTCGCGGTCACTGCCCTTTGTTGAGCCGCTGCCGCCCAGGATGGCGGCCACGGAGGAGTGAGCCCAGCGGGCATGCTTGCGCATAGCCGAGGTGACGGTGATGCATTCTGTAGTCACCAAAGAGACCGGATCCACCGATATGGGCAACGGGTGTTCCGGCATCATGGACGGGTTGGATGGAGGGAGAGGCGAAGACAGCATGCTTCACGAATCTGCCATCTGGCACTTAAACGCTCTATCCAAACTTAACGACCAAGCCGGCGCTAAGCAGCTTCCTTGGCTCCGCCTGCCCGCACCCATAGCTCCCGTTTGGGTTTAGCGTTGTTTTCCATCTATCTCTTGAGATTTCTGGCAGCCAGGTATAAAACGCTTAGCATTATGATTTGCATTATGACATCCTGTTAGATTATCCATGCAGGAGTAAGCTGTAACCAGCTAACTTCACCTAAGAAGTAATTGTTGGAGCATATCCTTAGCTTTTGCTTTACAGGAGATTCTTTCCAAGGCTAGAGGGTCATACACACTCCAGAACAGTACTCCTTTGCCGTAGAACATGCCCAGATCAATAATGCGCGAAGATGATACAATAATTAATCGCCCCCGTGCTGCAAAGAAGAGCGGTCAAAAAGGCGCTGTCCAATCAGACGCCGTTCTTTTGCGAGTCAAAACAGCCCGGATTGGGCCGATTATACTCTGCCCCAGCCAGCCAATCACAGCCGACCTTTGACGCTGTTTGGCAGCCTGAGGCCATGACAACGAGC
This sequence comes from Penicillium sp. OUCMDZ-019, assembly GCA_011750695.1. Taxonomy (NCBI): domain Eukaryota; kingdom Fungi; phylum Ascomycota; class Eurotiomycetes; order Eurotiales; family Aspergillaceae; genus Penicillium; species Penicillium sp. OUCMDZ-019. The sequence continues at coordinate 12,580 of WTTZ01000011.1, forward strand.
AACTTTGTCCTTTCTGGTCCTTCAAATACCAGCGACTTGTGTAAAACAAGAAGTATTTTAATAGCCCAGATATATTTCTGTCTTCCGCCGGGCAATTTTTCCCTCAGTGCGCAACCATCCGACATCATCTCGATTTGTTGACGCGGCCCGATGCGGTTAGTGCGCTCGCCCCGCCGTCGCGCGCATGAGCCATAAGGTTGTTTGTGTCCAAAAGATACATCAACAGATCAATCTTCCTGCGTGCTTTGTGCATTGTGTCCCTTTTGTTGTTTCTGCTTGTTGTCGCTTGTCTCTGACGTAGAAAGCAAGCATGTGTTCTTGGTAATCGCTTTCTTGGTGGGATGACGCCTTTCTATGATCCATTCGTCCTTTGTTTTGATTGTTTTATCTTATCTCCAAGCCTTAATTGATGGCGCAGTGCTGGAAGCGCTTTCCCTGCTCCATGCTTTGACATGCCCAAGACGACGACAATCACAGTGGAATTGCGCCAGAAATATCAATTGCAGCAGTCCCCTATTTCATGACTCTGGCAGCGACTGACGTCCGGTCAATGGTTCTGCTTTCCTCCAAGCTGGTGCGGCAGAGGAAGCTACGATCGAGCATTGCGCCATGGCGATGATCAACGGCTCCCTGGCGGAACTGCCTCTTGAGCAGTTGTCGCTGTACCATGTCGCGGATCCTTACTTATCCTCCGTCCTGGTCTTTTATGGATCAGTTGCGACTGCCGATTCCAGCGCAAGCAGTTCCAGGAACCAGGCGCACATCTTCAGCGCGGCCGGCGTAAGAAGCTATCCCCGCATCATCGCGTCTCCCGCAGCACCGGTCTACGTCGCAGTCCACAACCTTCCTCGCGAGAAACAGGGAGACGAAATTTGCCGCGGCTTGGCTGTCAGTCTTTTAAGGTACTTCAATGACTTACCAGCAACGGCCAAGCAGTGTTTGAAACAGATGGCCATGGCGAAAACTGGGAAATCAACTGGCAGATCCCCAAAAATGTTCGAAGAGACCCATGCCGCCGACCTGGCTAATCGAATGGTTAAAATAAACAACACTGCTGATATAGTGCGAGATCTTCGAGGTGCCTACGACGAGAAAAGGGTGCCCTGTATCGACATAGATGTTATGATGCCGTCCGGTTCAATCGCAATGCCTACTGAACAAGAAGCTAAGACCGAAACACCGTCGGAAGAAGCCCTCGATGATAATGCAAATAGCGGCCAATATGGAAAATACACCCCATTGATTGAGGCTTTTGGTGATCCGATTTTTCTTCCCACTTCCCGCCTTCGACGCGCACCTTCTCAGCCAACAAACCTGAGCAGATCTACAGTGTTCACAAGGAGCCAAAAAGAAGCGTTGCGTCTAGCCATGTGTGAGGTTGTCGATACCGAAGAACGCTATGTTAGCAAGATCTATGATTTAGTGCACAACGTCGTTGGGGAATTCCAGCAGAAGGCTCGCTCCAAGAGCGCATCTAGCTCCAGCCCAGACGATACTGCTTTAGCAGAGCTGTTTCCGCCATGTCTTGACGAAATTCTCCAGGTCAACATGGGATTTTTAGATGTGATTCGCCAGATCTTGGATAGCACGGAGCAAGAAGCCATCACAAACCTCGCTGAAGATACAGAGCTGAAATCCTCGGCATCAGGCCGTGTACACGCAGAACAAGGCAAAGATATGATGGGCGCGGTTTCATTTGCAAATGCACTCATTGAATGGTTTCCCCGGTTCTCCGAGCCATACGCTGCTTATATGAGAGCTCATAATGGGTTTACGCAGACATTAAATTCGTTTCTGAAGGATGAAAAATCTAGCTTTTCACGCAGAGTTTACGAGACTGGTGAACAAAAACTACGTTCGCTATTGATGGAGCCTGTTCAGCGCCTTCCTAGGTATAGCCTTCTCATTGACGCCATGACGAGCAATATCCCATCGATCCATCCATCTGTTCGGCTCTTCCTTAAAGCCCGGGATATCATAAAGGATATCTGCTCCCTTGATACTCCGGCAAACACTGACCACAATCAGAGCATTCAGCGAATGATGAAGCTGGTTGAATATTGGCCACCCTCTGTTTCCCCCTTCGGGCGGTTGATCAACGCAATTGATTCAACCGACATTCTTCCTCCGTACCACCTTCAACAACAGGATGTTCCCAACACGAATACTCTGGTGCTTCTTTATAAGAATTGTCTCATTTTGCTATCTCGGTACCCAGGAAGCACTATGACAGCTCGAGCTTTATTGTCGGAATTAGAGAACCAGGCAGCACCCAGCAGCGAGAAATCCCTATCGCAACCCAACGCGCAGTTCAGATTTATTAGAGCCTTTGATTTGAAGAACACATACTGTACGCAGTCGAGTGGTGGACATATACTATACCTGATGCCGGCTGGTGCCATGTCCAACGGGGCCTCGCACTCCACGCAAATGACACCCCATGCTCTTCAATTATCGGGAATGTACGAGGGGCGTGCAAACCGTTTTATCGAAGAAATATTAAAGGCCAAAATTGAAGGTCGGTTTTCTGAACGAGAACGTGAAGGTGCCAAATGGACCTTACGCAGTCCTAACGTGCCATCCGGAACCCTTGGAATCCTTGCTCCTGTTTTCGAAGAGGATGCCATTGGTTCGATGCAACGATCTGGATATTCGAGAACCAGGATTGTTTTTGACACGCCGAAAGCTATTTGTATGAAGACGTTGGAGAATGCACCGGTAGATGTGATCGTGTCCCTGACCTCGACGGATGATAATCAGTACAGAATGGAAGTAAATACCATTGGTGGCTCTAGCACTGTTGACACAGTCAGCATCGATGTGTTCGTATCTACACTTTCAGCTAGGCGTGAGTTTCTCTTTTCCAACCCTTTGAAAGCCGAGTGCGCTAATAGAAGCAGTCTGTACTATACTTCCTGCTGTGTACGGTTTACAGAACCAGAGTTTAACAGAATCATCTGTGAATTCAAATTTGGACATACTGCGCCAGATTGGAAGCCAAATCCTTTCCCAAACCAAGGTTCCACGAGGATTCCGCCCGCCGTCTCCGTCAAAATTGATATCAAATCTTTGGGGCAGCGGAAGCCAAACCAAAGATCCGCCCTCGTTGTCAAAAGCATTTACCCCAAATTTGGCTCTTGGTGATATTCCGAAAATGCCACCAAAGTCTGCCGGACGGCCAACGACCTCACCTGCCACACTCGATGAAGCTCCGCCCAAAATTTCCATCGTTGCGCCCCCTAATACAAAGCCGGATGATCAGCTCCAAAAATTAGAGCAGACATTGACTACTTACATACTCTCTCTACGTTCGCGGAGCGGTAACATTGTGGGTCGCAGCTTAAGAGCCAGGGCAAGCGCAGATAAATCCATGGTAAACGAACTGTACAACGTTCTCCTGGAGGATCCTACTAAGCTTCAGGCTGCGGCAGAGGTCCCTGTTGATGTTTTATTCGTGGCATTTGAGACGTTTATCACTCACGCTTGGAAGGACCAGATTGGCCCAATTCTTTCTTCTGAAATTTTGACGGTGATCTTGGCTAAATTCGACGGGTCATTTCCAAAAGATTTTAGGGATTTCTTCAAGAAAACTGTCGGTGACTTTTCTCCGCAAAATAGACGGGCACTCGGTGCCATAGTTCGCCTTCTGGCCGATCTCTTGGATGCCTCTGGCAATGACGGCGATAGAGGTGCATTAACGATGGCGTTTGCCGAGATTTTGACTGAGAATGAAGATCCCATGCAGTACATATCTTTGCTTGATCGTCTTGTCGAAGATTATGAGAATCTCTTCGAAGTATCATCGCTAGGCGAATCGAAATCGCAAGAGACGACTCCAAACAGGCCGCGGTCTCATACAGGATCCATAGGGTCCAACGCATCCTCGCTTCGGAAAAGACTGGGCTTTGGCCTGCACCGAGAAAATTCGACTCGCTCTGAAGGGGAGAGCAAAGTCAGCTCCCTCATTCGCACTTTAAGCAAGACCAAAAATATCAATGATTTCGATGGGAGAACAACGACACTGTTGCGTTCGAAATCTACCGATTCTGATTCCAGGCTGGCAGAACTCTTAGGCCCAGCAACGCGTGAACGACCAACGTTGTATGGGGCTTTCCTGACAGAGGACAGTGTTCGCCGTCCTGGAAGTGCACATGACGACAATTTTGTTCTCAGTGCCATTCACGAGCGGCCCTCGACGCCGCAAAAGGATCCAGGGCGCCGGAAGAAAAGACGAAGTTCCCTATCTGATCTGCAGCTTCCATCTACTCCTACACAACCGGCCGTATTATCACCAAGTGATGTCCCCAAGCCTTTGACGCCAGCATCGACAAAACCTCGCCCTCGGTCGGAGCTCTTGTCACGCATAGAGCAGGCACAACCTCACGATAGCCCCACTCCAAAGTCGCCAACTCGGATTCCGCAAGGACCTACTTCTCCAATTCGCCTCCCTTCTCCTAGACGGCCAACATCACCAGTGCGCCCTCTGCTCTCGCCAGTGACATTTGAGTCTCCAATGCTGAAAGAGAACATCCAGCAGAGGCCAAAATTGGTGGAACGAGCTATCAATAAAAAGACTGATGGGCCAATGTCTCCGACATACACACGGAAAAAGAGATCTGATACTCTGACTAGTATTCCACAGCCAGCTAGGTATTCTCTGCAAGCCAAGGAACGGCCTATCAGCTCTCATGGTTCGGAATTCGCTACCAGGCGTGAACGTGCTTTGTCCTCTCCGCAGAAGCCTCAGAGGCCACGCATGCAGAGCCCCCAGAAGGTAAGATTATTGAATTAAATCAGCTGTTCTTTGGCTAACGTCATTCCTCAGCTTCGTGAGCGTCTTCAAACCACCAAACAGGCCCAAAATAGCGCAGAATCTGCTATGCAGACTGAATTGCAAATGATCGGAAGAGAACTATCTGCACTCACAAGAGCATCTTTGTTGGATAATCAATCAACACCTGCACCATCTGATCAATCGAGTTCAACAGAGGCATTGCTCAGCCGTTTACGCAGTTTGGAGCAAAGTTTCTCGACATTCAAAACCGAAATCGACAATCGAACTACGAATTTGGAGAAAGATCTGGAGACTTCGTTGATTGTGAGCGAAAAACGAGCCAAGAGAATTGATGAGCTCTATCGTGAGGCTAGTGCCGAGAACGAGGCACTGTATGACAGATTCAATTCCGAGCTAAACAAAGTCGTGAAAGAAGTCAGGGTAGGCAACGGCCAGGAAACCCTAAAGACTCAGTTGAAAAACTCTCTCGAAGAGCTAAGTCGAGTGAAGAAGGAGAACCTGAGACTGAAACGAGAAGTCGGCGGTCTCAAGGCAGTACGAGCAGATATAGAAGTGCCTAACAAGGAGGTTGTCGAGGTGCCTGATGCATAAAATTCGGCTTGTACATGTTTTACCCTCATTTTTAATTTCCTTTCATGTTTCCAATTTCCTTTCCTTGGCTAGCAGCATTTGCATGGGCTGTATTATTTTCCTTTACTCGGTGGATATTTTGAGCGTACCAGGCTGGTTTCTAGGTCACTTTATTCTTGTACTACCTCATTTGTTCTGTTTTTTTTTTTTTTTTTTAAGAAATGTAGATATACATTATCATTAATTCGAATATTGCATCGGCATGTCATTACTTTCTGCCTGTTTATATACTCTAATGCTCAAGCCAGCCCATCAATCTCAGTGCCTCAACATCGATCTTCTTATATCCCCATCTCCACTGGACTCTTCGATGAAATGGCATTTCACCCAATCTCATTTTCAGTGTAGGTAAGGCGATATGGCTTTCTTCTTCCTCTTCGCTGCTCCCGTCCGCCGTACGAGGCGTGCGAGTAGTAGTCATAACAGGCAACGTGAATCGAGATTTGAATGGTGCCACGAATCCCAAGGTAGCTTTAGGGTTTTCTGTGTTTCTCGATGAGCTGTAAACATGCGACATGTCCTTGCCCTGGAGGGGGCGAATCGTTATAGGAAATGGAGGACCTGGAGGGAGAGAAGAGGTAGAAGATGATGATGATGGTGATGATGGTGACGGATTAAGTCGGAATTCAAACCAGTACCTATTATCCCAAAGGATAGGGGCAGACCAGTCCTGGGTTATCTCATTAATGGAGAGAATAGGCTCAGATCGAGCTCTGAAGGGTGCTCGGGAGATATGCCATGTATTGTTCGGTCCTAGCAGACGGTAATGAGCTTCCGCAACTGTGAAATTTTCTGTCTGTTGGCCGGTAAATATCATATGTGCAAATCTGTCGTATTCGTGGAGGGAGTGGGGTTTTCCGTCTTCAAGAGGGGATACCAGCTCCGTAATGCGACGAAGTGTCACCGCCTGTATCCGCGCATTGTTTGTTTTTGGCGACGACGGGAATTGGATTCTCATTGTAGATGATGCAGCATGAAAATCAAGAAGCTTGCATTCCTGAAGTAATTCATCCGTCTGCAGGTTGATATCTCGCAGCCAGTCCCTGTTTTTCGCTATAAATGAATTCATTGAGGATGGTTGCAGGGCACGAGGTAACCTGTTAGCGGAGAGCAGGCTTCTGATGGCGTTCCTTGCCGTGAGTGTAGTATCGAAATTGGTCGGATCCGTTACGTATGGGACATTGGATTGATGACATGTTTCTAAAATGCTGGATTTGTGAAAAGGTAAAAGCGGTCGACAAAGCACGATCCCACCTGTCGCCATGCTGAAATATGATATATATGCTTTTCTTCGTAACAAATCGTTATTCGTTTTTAATATCCGTGATTCGACGCTCTCGCTGTCCCTGAGTCTGCGTATGTGTTGTCGACCTGCAATCCTTTGAAATGATCCGCTTTCAGACAATCCCCATAAGCCATGGCACTCAGGGATTCGAGCCACAGGTGCTATACCAGCTAACCCTTCTCGTTTTGAGCGTTGGGTCAGCCTTAATATTGCCGTTTCGACATTGTCATCCAAATGGTGGCCAGTCAATAGCGCTTCGAGGCTGTTCTCATGGCATGCCTTACCCAAGGCTCGATACCGCTTTGTTCGAGCATGAGTCTCAAACGCAGCCATTGTATCTGTGGTATTCTTCTCTGAAGACCAATCTAGAGCCAATATATTGGAATCAATTCCTGTAAAGATGCTTTTGTTAGCTCTACGTCGGGTAGGTTGATTCACTGGAGATCGAATAATCAATTCAGGAAGATAAACAGACTCATGGCTCACCTAAATTTGATAGCCATTTTTTAACCATATGGGCCTCTTCAGAGCTTTCTTCACGCGCTTTGTGATCGATGATGAATGCCTTCACGACCAAGTTGAGCTCTGGCTTGGTGACTTGTAATTGCTTGCATAGGTAGGCTAAAGCCATCGAATCAGCACCACCGCTGACTGCAATACCTATACAGTCGTTAGTCCAATGCAAACGAACATCGTCATTTTTATGTGTAAATATTTCGAGACAGTTCACTTACCTATTCGCTGCGGTATGTGCAGCAGCGGAGCACGCTGATACCGCGCGATGGCGCTGGTATTGTTCCTCCATGCCTCGGTGAAGCTCTGGAAAAACTGCTGCACGCTGACACTGTTTTTGACCGAGCATGCCATTTACTCCGACCAGGCAATTGGTCTTGGATAGATGATGTTAGAACTGACGTCGCGATGGTGACGCGCAATCATTGGACAAGCCGCTAGGCGGTCAAGGTCTTTTGCTAGGCAGAAACAAAACCAGATACAAAGTTCCTCAAATATTTCTACAAACGCTCGATAGACCTACTTCTAACAAGTATGCAGTGGAACAGATATGGGAAGCGTCCCCATGCGTTACTCTTTTATCGGCTCTGGTTGGTGACTGAAACTTCTCTACAAACTGCTATGTACAGCTGCCTACATTTGAAGATATCTCCTTTATATATCCAAGATGGCCAGCGTGTTTTCTCGTCTTCCCCTTGAAATTCTACTTATAATCCTCCATAATGTGCCGGACTTGCCGTCGCTCTACAGGCTCGTATGTGCGTCTGCGCGAGTGAACGCAGCATTTGAGTTCGATCCTGCACCTATTCTAGACAAAGTTATCGATCGCTCAATTCCACATTTCAAGCATTTAGCTCGCATGATTGCTATCATGGGCTCTCTTAACATCCAGACTGGTCCTGATGTCCAATCATTGCGTCCATCACTCACCTCGTTGGTCGCTGAATTTAGTCCTCTGCCTCAAGACGTGCTTACCACTGCTCTGCCATCAGAATCTCTTCCATATCTGTTTCGTCACTCTGCTCCAAAGTATTCATGAGCTGATTTTTTTCGCGAATGAGTCTGGCCCGGAGTACAAAAGTTTCCGGCCTGATGTCTTCTTTGACCCTGCCGCTTGGTGGTCTCCAACATGGATTGAGAGGGTTCGAATTGAGCAGGCGCTCTGGAAGCTATTCATTTACTGGAATATTCGAGCAATTCACAATGAACTTAAGGAGGACCTTACCTTTCGCCAATACAGTAAATTGATCCAGTGTATAAGCCCAAGCATTCAGCCACAATTGGCAAATGGTAACACCCATGAAGTCGAAGAGATAAATTGCATATCAGCAGCACTTCGTGAATTCTTAGGCTGGCCGCCATTCTCATTCTTTATGGTACTTTCAAGTCAGGCACGCAAGTTTTATATAAAAAGAGCTTCATCTAGGCTCTCACTCGTTCTCACGGAGACTTCGAATTGGAAATTTGAAGAACCAAAGCCCTCAAAGGATGCCGACTATTGTCCATGGATCGACTCTGTTTCTGGGGCTAATTGTGAATTTAGGATACGTTTTTGGAACATGTGGGAGTACTGTGCTCGTGACACCAATTTTCAATTTGATAAAAACGGATGTTGGTTTCCCGATTATCTCGGTCTCTGCCTTTGGGACGTTCAGCGACTCTCGTACCTCGGGCTAGAAGATTTGATTTTTGCTGACTTCTCACGACATCTGACATGTCGTCCGAAAGACCCCAGCTGTTTCACAACACCTGAAACGGAATTGAGATGGCGACATGTGTTTCTCGAAGAGCTGGTGAGATTGCCAGGAGGTCGGCGGCGCTTTGTAAACAAAGAGCTTAGAAAACAAATAATTCGATGATGCCACGGCCTAGGCCTCTGCCTCGATTTGAAGCAGCTTGACCTGGATCACTCCTGTTCTTATTTGGATGAGTCTGACACGGATCAGTCTAACGTCGATCAGGATGTGAAAACTTTACAAATGCTTTTGACAGCTGATGAGAATGCTTCACACATATAGTCCAATGATTGATTGATTGTCTTCCACTAATAGTCAAGGAGGTTTGAGTCCCCTTGCTGGAGCCCAATAACATTCGCTGCGCGTCAGTGGCCGACTCTATACATAGGCTATACGGCTCTTACTAACTAAAGAGTGCTCGAAGCTCAATGTCAATTCTCAGAAATAGACAAACACAATGGCCCCTTGTGGATACCAAGTTCAAGCTGGCCATTGACCAAAAAGGAACCCCTGATCAGGCTTTCTGGCAATGATCTGTATAATGGTATAACATTCTAAGAACTTGTAGAGAGAGAAGAGAGAAGGAAAGGATCCTTCTTTATGACAACTGTTGAGTGGGATGCATGTTGCTGTTATTGTCTTGACTATATTATACACAAAGGGACAGTGACTCTGGAGGAAGCCTCAGGCAGGAAAAGTGAGGGAAGGAACAGCCGCCTAAATGAGCGGTTCCCAAAACAGAAGGTGCACCTGACATTGTTTATGTCACCTTTACCGGTGGTCCAGCTCGTCGAAGTTCAAGGCCATCGTTGTTCAAAACTGGCAGGTTCGCAACAGCCTACACTATGCCTCGAGTTTTAACAAAGCTCAACCTATAATATATTTTACAGTGAAATGTTGCCATTGACAAAAAACTAACTATCTGCAAACGATTCTGTCTAGAACTGGAAAGAAACCGCGGCAAGAGTCTACTCAAATCGTCACACGAAACTTGAGTAAGTTCCGTCCAACTATGTCCTGCTTCTTCTGCTCCAGTTCCTCCATGTCCCAGCTCACAGAGGCAAATCTACCGGAGAGCCAGTCCCGTCGCTCACGAGCGAGCCAGACCAGCGTGTCGGCAGCGAGCTCCGGCGTATCGGTCAGGACATGGCGCTTGTCTTCAGGCATATTCGTGGCTAGCTCGGTTTTGACGGCACCCGGGTGGACTACGATGGCGATTAGACCCTGCTGATAATATTCCTTGTCTATAAACTCGGTGAGACGACAGAGAGCAAACTTGGTCGTCTGGTAGCCCGATGCGCCAGGGAACATGACGTGGGCACCGCCACTAGCGATGTTGATGAGTATCTTGGTTGGTGACTTGAGCAGCAGCGGCAGGAAATAGCGGGCGACGAGATAGGAGCCTTTGATATTGACCTCCCAAGTCCACCACCACTCGCTTGGCTTGGACTCGGCGATGGGTTTCCACTCCTCCAGATAGCCGGCATTGCTGATCAAGATGTCGAGGTTGCCGCCGAGCATGTCTACAGCGGTCTCGGAGGCCACTCGCACCTCGTCCTCCGATGTTATATCGACCTTCATGGAATGCACCAGCGGCTGGGGCCGGTTGGCCTTCCTGGCGGCATCCTTGACGGCTGTCTCGACATCGGCCAAGTCAGAACGAGCGACAAGCAGGATTTTCGAGCAGCCGGCAATGGCGAAACTGATTGCGGTCGCCTTGCCGATGCCCTTGGAGGCGCCCGTGATTAAGACCGACTTGCCCGTCAGGTCGGCTTTGGAGGGATCAATAAAAGGGTAAGTATCCTTACGCACTGTCGAGACATAACTAGCCACTGCAGGCCAGTTGGTCTCGCGCAGGGAAGGATCCTGGGCCGACATTGATTCTCAAGAAGAGTCAGGTAAGTGGATAAGGTGAGAATATTGGGTATGCTTATCCTATACCGACTTGGTGTTACATAACTGCGATATATCAATAACTCTTGTCACTATGTCCGGTCCTAACTCCGTCTAGTCATAGGTATCTTCATAGAGGTGGGTGTATGTTCCCGTTTTTTGGCGGAAATAACATTTAACTCCATACATGCTGTCTAGTATATGCCCAACGTCTGGCGAATATTGGCTAGCGCATTTAGAGCAATGACTAGCGTATACCACGAGACGAATGGAATAAATATGTATTTATCTCAGCAAACTCAGACCCTCTACGAGGATTTAGCGGCGTTAAACCACCTCCGGTTATATCCTGCGCAAAGCTTGCTGAGCAGCCTGAGATGAATATGTATGTATTATGAGTAAAAGCGGCGAGGGGTGAGCACTAAAACGGAAAGGCGTAGGTGTCTAACATGTTTACCACCTGTTCGATATACAAACACTGCTTAGGTATTTCATAGAACTTTGTCGACATCAGACGACACTGCAATTTTAGTGTCTAGGAGGTATCAGTTGTCACACAGTGTCAAGGATCATGTAGGTATTGGGAGTTCTGTCGATATGAGATGACACTGCAATTTTAGTACCTGGGAGGCATTGGCTGTATACAAACTGCCGTATTCAGAACACTGAAGTTCAGACGACACTGCAATTTTAGCTTCTACGAGGCATTGACAGTTACACAATCCGTCAGGGATCATGTAGGTATACAGAAAATCATCGACATGAGATGACACTGCAATTTTAGCATGTAGGAGGGCTTGACAGTCACACAAGCTGTCAAGGATCAAGTAACTAAGAATCTCATCGACATGAGATGACACTGCAATTTTAGTATCTGGGAGGGCTTGACCGTCACACAAGCTGTACAGGGATATGCCAAACGTGAGAGTGTATTCATACCTTCGCTAAAGGTGGATAGATGGATGCTTAAACCTTTATATTCAAATGCAGAATGCTGCTACTTGTGAATACGCTTGAATAATACATTCCACGGACGCATGCATAACTAGATACACATATAAACTACTTCCTATATACATATAAAAACGGCACGAGTGGGAAAACAGTGCGGGAATGACAGGTATCACGTATAAAACTGAAAAAGACTGAGAAATAATTCCTCTGAAAACCGCAATTAATAGGATTTTTTTAACATCATCAAAGAGGGCCCTCCGTGATTGAGTTGGTAGCGGAAGCAGACCGGTCATCGTGTTGGTTATTGGTGTCTTCATTCGGTGGCTGAGATCCGGAAGGATCTGTTGGTTGTGATTCCGCTACTGGCTTTGGGGGAAGGATCTCCTTTTTGCCGTTTGCTTTATAGAATAAGATCATGTCTCCGCCTGTTCGCCAGATATGGGCTTTGATCGTTGCCAAGGTCATATTATTAGGCACCAGCTATGAACCATGTTAGAAAGTGGAATATTCAGTGGGAAGTGGAATGGCTCACAGTATTTTGGCAGTACAACTCCAGATATTCCTCCGGTTGCATGGGGTTCGGGTCTGGATCAGCTGGGTTGGGTGGATCGATGCGCTCAGCTACGTAAGAGAGGATCTTTTTAGCTCGAAGCATGCGGTTTGCATTCAGCCTCGAACTGCTATTGTCCGTTATTCTGTTAAAATGTTAGTTTGACGTATTTGCAGATGGAGAATCCATGACATACCCTTCAAGCTTGGTGACTGGAGGCAACTGATCGTCGTACGGCTTTAGAATGAAAGCCACCTTGACCACTTCTTTAGCCGGTGCTTGGTTCTGAAGCCAATAATCAGTATTCAATCTTGCATAGTCCTAGGAAGAATGTCAAGTACCTTCAACAACAACTCTCCAAGCCAGTGCGGAACTGTCTTTTCGAGCTTATCAATATCCTCGCGTATGCTTCCGACTAAACCTCGGTATAGATCTGCTGCCACAGCCGTATCCCCAGATTCTTCTTGAATCAAAATGCCAGTGTCTTTGGGAATATTAAGCGCAGGAGTTTCGCTTGTTGAGCTAGGCGTTATTCCCGAGCCCAAAGCTTGCCCTGGACGGCGTATAAAAAACATCTCGTAATCGTGGCGAATGCGTTCAATCACTCCATGAAGATTTGTTTCAAACGCTTTTTCTTCCCTTTCAGATGATTTGTCGGACTCTTCTTGTTTTTCCTCCGGCAGCGGGGTCTTCATTTCGGGCGTCCTTCCCAGCTTTTTGGGGAATTCCATTCTAAACTTCTTCCCAAACAACGAAGCTTTCTTCTTTTCCTCCTTTTCAGGTTCAGCTGGAGACTGCGGAAGCGCTGCAGGAGTCTGTTCATCGGCGGCAGTTGGCGGTGGTTTCTCTGCTTCAATATAGTGACTATTAGAGAAATAGTCACTTGGTTTGTCCAAAGACGGAGACCGCCCGAAATCATGACTTGGTCTTGTGTTGGACGCTTGCTCTTCAGTTGGAGACAAAGGCGAGGTAAAGTTAGTATTAGAAGGTCCTGGAGTTGCGAGACCAATGTTGAGACCTGGCGTGGTAGGATTCGCTTGAAGTCCTTGAGACCCTGGCGTTCTCGGTAGTTGAAGTGGTGGCAAGTCAATTGAGCTTGGGGCGTTAACGCCATCTGGGGGTTGTAATTCTGCTCCCTTTGGAGTAATTAACTTCCGATGTGTTTCATCACGCCGGATCTCCTCCTCGATCAAATCCGCAAACAACCAGCGGAGTACCCATTTTCCGATGTTTACTAGAATGACAATCCGTCAATAATTTATATGTGATAGAAGAGCCGAACCTAACTTACTTCTCTGGTCTTGTGAATATTCTTCACCATTTGAAATTTCAACTTCATCGGCGTAAACTTCGGCGTCGAAGCAGCGATTGGGTTCTAAGATGACAGACAATCGTCCGGTTCGTATATCGAGGGTACACCAGTGAGCTATAGTCTCTACAGTGTTGACCTCTGACGCAACATCATCTATATGACGCTTTCCAAAACTTTGAATTGGAACACACTGATGTAATAATACATTAGCGCTGTCAGAGAAACATGAAACGAGCACAGCAAACTTACCTTTAGGAGATCCCACATTAAGACCTCACCAGCCGTATCTTGGGTTAATGTCCGTTTCCTATCGTTCAACATAAAGTGCTTGATCAATCCGAGTTGGCCTTCAATGGTTTCGTCTGGCGCTGAATAAACCGGCGTCAATTCTCCTAGCTCCTCATTGGCGACAATCTCTGACGGTTTTCGGCCACTGACAGAGGAATAAATGGTGGCTCGCTCAGGATCTAAACCTGGGAATATTGACATGTTCGATAGGAGAAGAAGTGCATTGCGTGGGATTTTCTTTGCCGTTTCGTTGGTGTTTGCTGCAGGTGTCTCCTGAGGCGATTCAGCAGGCAATCCAGAGCTAAAACGTCGTACTACATTACTCGGAAGTTCTATTTCTGCTGTAGTATCCACGTCACTCCACCTGTTGATGCTGGATTTCCGAGTTGCTGTCCAAATAGAGTCACAGGCCGCTACGACCTTAATCACACCTTCATGTTCTTGAAGAGCGGCAATTGATGTTCCCTGGTCGATATCCGATACGTTTCTCGTATCTGTCTTTGCAACGAGACCTGACCTGTCACTCGAGTAGAAGACTGACAGCTGGGGATGGTCCGAATAAAGCGACCAAACGCTATCATTATGCATAGTCAATGTATGCGAACACCGACCCGCCGTCAAGGACCAGACCTTGATGGTCTGATCGGAAGATGCTGTCATAATAGTGTCTCCATCTTGGTTGATCAAGATATCTCTGATATTATCCGTATGGCCGACGAACTTTGTGATGAGCTTTCCTGATTTAGGATCCCACACGCGGACAACAGACTCCGGCCCTCCACTTGCCAACACAGAGCCACCTGTCCCCAGAGCATACACAGAGCCCTTCTCCGTAACTTCATCGCCGCAAGTATCAATCTTCAAAATTTCGCCCTTGCCCTCGAGATCCCAGAGGAAAACCTTTTGATCCAGACCACCTGATGCCACCCAGTTTGAATTCTGATCGGGGATTGACAAGCACTTGACGTAATCCGCATGCCGGCCGATCGAAGTTGGAAGTTCGTTCGTGTTAGATTGCGGGCGCCAAACTCGCACGGTCGTATCGGATGATGCCGAGACCAAAGCGGAGTTGTTCCGGGTTAGGATGATGTCGTTTATCCAGTGGCTGTGTGCCTGGACCTGGTCTCTAAGGGTTGTAGGAGGGGGAGCGGTTTTGGTAGACGACGAAGACGAGGAGGTATGGTAATTCAGATCCCAGGAGCATACAACTCCGTCGCGGCCTGCCGAGTATCTATGTGCGCACGGGTTTAGCTATGCGAGAAGAAAGAAATCAAAAGAGAAGCTCGGATGGGACGGCT
The DNA here is from genome assembly GCA_011750695.1 of Penicillium sp. OUCMDZ-019. Classification (NCBI taxonomy): domain Eukaryota; kingdom Fungi; phylum Ascomycota; class Eurotiomycetes; order Eurotiales; family Aspergillaceae; genus Penicillium; species Penicillium sp. OUCMDZ-019. The sequence continues at coordinate 27,834 of WTTZ01000011.1, forward strand.
TACAGGACGCGATTGTCAGAGTCAACTGCGAGACCGTTGACGCCGAGTCGGTGGCCACCGGAGGCATTTGGTAGAGGGAGAACTGTTGGACGAAGATATCAGATGCTAGGACCGGGCGGAAGGATGGGATGGGATGAATCAATCACATACCATAGCTCACTCGCTGATGGGTGAATTTGCGGGCCATTCAGAGAGCCGGTTGAATGTCAAGAGGTGCTATACTAGCAGAGATGGACGTCTAATCGACGTTGGGGCTAGAGCTGCAGCGTGACAGCGATTGCGGAGTAAGCCCGCGGAAGTGAATGTACAGACAGGCTATGCGATGGTGAGCGTCAAACAATCAATACCGAGAACGGACAGCTGGAGAATGAGCGTGAAATGCCATTGACAGGCCTAGCGAAACGACACAGCAAACGGCAGGGATGGAATTGGACAGAGCATCGAGGCATTCTAATAGTCGAGTGAGCTTAGGTTAGGTTGCGCATGGCCATGGCCCATGTGGGGAGGGAAGGCGCTAGAGACGTCAACAATATTGACTGCGCGCGTATTACCCCGTAATACACGGCGAACGATATTAATTACGGGCCGGCAGTGCCGCAGGAGTAGAAGCGATTGGCCAGAAGCCCTTCCCCTCTCTGAACAGTAACGTATCGTACAGGAATGATACACAATTTAATACGTACACATAGACCGTTGCTAACTTAGTCCAAGTCGCCGCCGTGAGACGATTTATATTAACTTTGTGCGGAGTACGTATTTGATGTCGAGAGGAACGAATCGTACGTATATCAACATTGCCTGTTGCCTTGGAAGACTTCAAAACGCAGCAGCAGATCACGCTGGGAAAGCTCGTGATCGATGAATTATACGAGACATTAGCTAGTGTAGTCAGAGTAAGGGCCAAATCTACTCCGAAACCTTCCTCAGCTGTGAATATCCCCTCGTTCTCACCGCGTGACCGTCTAGTTAATATACTGCATCACTGCCAACGGACAATAAAGAATATACAAATTGCTTATTTTCACGTCGCATAATCTGAACTAAATATCAAAAAATGGCACATCAGTTACATGCACCGTTGTCCCAAATCAAGCCATACTTCCCGCCAGCTCCGGTTGTTGGAAAACAGGTGAATAAAAGAAGCGAACCTCCTGCGGTACAAAAAAACATCGATCTCTTGGGCTTGCAGGAACACATCGAAGGTGGTTATTTTGTCGAAACTGACCGTGATCCTCTGAACGTGGCCAATCCATTTATCAACAATAAAGACCCTGGAACATCCTATGTTGTTCCGGAGACCGATGTGACTTCTGCCATTCGCTTAAGCCCTGGCCAAGATCACTCTACCCGCGCTGCCAGCACTACTATTTACTATTATATCACTCCTGGTTCTCCTCTGGGCTGCTTCCATCGTAACCGCGGACGAACCGTTCATACACTGCATCGCGGTCGCGGTATCTACGTTCTGATCCATGCAGATGAGGTTCTCCGAGGCGACCGAGCTGCCGAAAACAACAAAGCTCGCATCGAAACTTTCGTCGTGGGCCACGATATCGCCCGCGGGGAAAAGTTGCAATGGATTGTAGAAGGAGGAAAATTCAAAGCGTCCTTTTTGCTCCCTGATACTGAGAGTGGAGACACGCAATCCGAGGGTTTGTTGATCAGCGAGGTAAGTCTCCCTTTTCTTTCGGAAAACCTAAGCAGAAAAAGAGAAGCGAGCAACCGAAGGCTAACTAGGCCAACAATTTAGACCGTAATCCCGGGGTTTGAGTTCGCCGATCATGACTTTATGCGAGCTAAAACGTTGGATGAACTTCTGAAACCAGAAGAAGTCGAGGAGCTCAAATGGCTGTTGAGAGAGAAGTCGATCAGTGTATAAAAGTAGAATCGGGGAGGTCTATCCTCCAGCAAACGAGGTCGTTGTTATGGTTTCAAGTAGATATGGGCGATACCAATTCTGTTGGATGTGATTTCGATAGAGGGTATAATAGATTGGATGTATGGTTGAAAGCGCACTGTATCTTCTAGCAGCATGAGAACGATTGATCAATAGTCTAAGCCCGACGACCCAAGTTTATCATTGCTCTCGAGTACCCTAATGAGAAGTGAATAAACATTAGCCTTGAAAATGTTCAAATAGGAAAAACTCAGGTACCACTTACGAATATTGTTTGGTCAATGTTCCCTCGCCACCTTTCGATAAATCAATGTTGAACACATAGAAGTTCCCCTCACTAGTCACAACCATGACTTGGGGTGTATTGCTGCTCATTGCAACAACACTTCTCACGGGACCGGAATTGGCATGGCCACCAGCTCCTTGGCTGGACTTTGGCAACTTCATCCAGGCAAAGTCCCGTGCAGGTTCCCACATCTCGCTAACACCTTTTGGAAGATAGCCCCCAACAGTAGCGGCAAATGTATTTCCAACATTCTGAGATGTACGTCTAAGCATTCCGATAAGAGTACCATTGTGCTTCCTCGAGGCAAAGTCAGATGCCTCCCCTTCTTGTTGCTCATCTCGATAGTCTCCTGAACTAGGGCTTATGGGTCGGTCCAGTGAAGGAGATTTCGGACTTCCGTCTGGGTTGTTCCCTTGGCCGTTCAATTTAAAGACGTGAACAGTCTCGGTAGCCGAGGAAACACAAAGAAGTGTGGACATCGTGTTGAATGACATGCTGTATATGCGAGATGGGATAGATCCGCGCCGGAACTGATACAGCTTATGACCATCAGGCACAGAGAAAACGCGAATAATGGTCCCCTTGTCCGAAGCTGTAGCTAGCAGAGTACCTTCGCTATTTAGTGTGATGTATGATAGAGGAGATCGATGCGCCTCGACAACGTTGATGGCTTCCAGTTTTATGGCATCAAAGATCAACACGTCACCGGTAGTTGGCGATATATGGTTTGTCGTACTTGGAGGAGCATGCGCAGGAGGTGCAAATGAAGAAGATGGCGCTTTTTGTGGCAGCGGGTAGGCCAGATAACAATTCTCCGAAGAGGGAGATAGTGCACAGATTGCTGTTTGAAGTATTCAATTAAGTGTCATCCACAAAGGGGTAGGGATATCAAGAGCATACCATTCGGATTTGGCGATGTTTCAATAGTAGAAAGAAGCTTCATGGTCTGAATATCGTAGAGGTAGATATAGTCCTCAAGTACTATGACAAGTCTTTTCCGGTTCAACTTCACCGCTAACACGGTAGTTGGAAAGGTCAACTCGCAGATGGTGGATTGCCGCTGTTTGTATCGTCAACATCTGTGCGGGGTTTCTAGTTACGGGGTATGCGAACAGACCTTGGTGTTTGTTATCTGAAGACGGCGGGGTGACAAAATCAAGGCCACCAGAGATGTTGAAAACAACATCTCCAGGATAGCTATGTTCCCATCCTTGGTCTCATAGCTCTTGGAAAATGGGTCTGTTGTAAAAATGCGGAACCCCTTGGAGGTGCCTAAGTCACAGTCAGCACTGCAGGGGCTCTTCTAACGGCGGTGCAGGGCGCATGCATACCGACAGCTAAGTAGCTGTAGTCTTGGTTGAACGTGACAAAATTCATAGACATCTTGCCCACAGTCGAAACGAAATTCTGGCGACGCCGTTGCCAACAATGCAGATGATATTACCACGCGCCTAGGGATCAAGATCGAATGTTTGTATCCTTGCGAGGTCTGCTCAACCAGTTCCACCCCGCTTCACCAATCATACGCAGAGTTGCCGTCCCGTCAACAAACAAGATCGGCCGTGATGGTTGCAATGAGTCGGGCAAGACGTGGCCACGAAGACGAGGAATTATGAGATCTGAGCTTGAGGTGAAGGGCGCTTGAAGTGGTGAAAAAGCGGTGACTGCAGACTGAGAGCAGGCAGAGGCAATCGATTGACTGTCCAGGTGACGCCGGGTTATGTTAGGAAGGCAGCAGCTAGTCACCCACTAGTTCCAGCAGGGCAACCGCGCGTCTCCACTCAGCGATCGATCTTAATTCTGCCGCTGTCCACCGCCTAAGAAAGGCACTGAGGGGCATTCTTTTTTTTGGTCGCCCTCAATTGTTCTCTTGACAAATTCAGTACTTGTTCACCTCGCAAACCGCCAGCTTGTGTGAAGGCGCAACAAGATGTCGTCAAAGAAAAAACAAGTCCGGGTCGCCGTGCCTACCAAAAAGGAGAAAGAGGCGGACCTGGTGATGGGAGTAAGTGCTGTTGTACCACCGTATGGATTTCGTCTACATTGTCTCCAATATTCAATTGCTAACTAATTTTCTGTGTGGTTTAACAGACAAACAACAGCAGTATCGTATCGAAGCGCAGCGTTGAGCTTAGATATTACCCACAAAACCAATTCTTTCGTTACTTCGTGAAGAGGCCCCAGAGGCGGGCGCCGTTGATTAATAGAGGATATTGGCTCAGAATGCATGCGATTGCTGAGACAGTCCGTCAGTTTCTGGAAAACTCAGATACGCGCCCCAAGTTTGTCTTGAACCTTGGATGCGGATAGTGAGTAGAAGAGCCTCAAACGGGTTCTGGATGTAGGCTAAGAATTTCTACGTAGTGATCCGCTAGCCTTTCAGTTCCTCCAGAGCGAGGAGTTGATATGTAAAAATGCGACATTCGTGGATATTGATTATGAGAAATTGATGGGCATTAAAACCTCGGTGATTCAACAAACGGACAACTTGAAGAGTATACTGGGAGAGATAAAGACATATCCAGAACCGAACCCTGTTCTTCTTCAAGCTCCGCACTATGTTGCTGTGGGCTGTGATTTGGGAAATCTGAAGAAACTCGAAGAGGCCTTGAAGGAGGTCTTAGGCCCTTCTCCAGCGTCGGTCCTCTGCATAGCCGAAGTGTCGCTCACTTATATGGATATCCAGTCTGCAGATGCTCTCATTTCCTGGATTCCGACCCTAAATAAAGGTCAGCCATTCATTTTAGGCAAAACTTGCTGAGGTCATGACTAATATGCTTGTGTAGATGTTCAATTCTGCCTCCTGGAGCAATTCTTCCCAGATGGCCCTGATCACCCTTTTGCATCTACCATGATGAAACATTTTCACAAACTCCACGCTCCTCTTCACTCCATCCACAAGTATCCGACTCTACGCATGCAGGAAGAACGATTCTCTTCACGGGGTTGGAACCATGCCTCTGCCAGGACTCTATGGGATATCTGGAATGACGACTCATTTATCAGTAAATCGCAGAGAATGAGCCTGGACACGATAGAACCATTCGACGAGTGGGAAGAGTTTGCACTATTTGGTGCACATTATTTTGTTTTATCGGCTTCTACTTTTAGCCGAGAAAATCTCCCCAAAAACAGCGTGGATGGACTTGACGTCGCAGTGAGCGACTTGCCACGAGCTCCATTGAGATTGATCTCTCACCGTCCAACAAGTTCCTTCAAGGGCTTCCGAAGATTCGCTGCCGTGGTTCCGGACAGCGATGATTCGGTAGGTATTCACGGAGGACTGGGAACCCAGTCTCGCCTACTGTCTACAGATCTATATACCAGAGGAGACAAGGTTACTAAACCAGCCCGAACTTTGCCGCCCCAGAATATCCCAGCGCGCATGTGTCATACTATCACTACACTTAGTAATGGGGATTGTCTGCTTGTTGGGGGCCGTGCATCGCCTGCAGCAGGCCTGGCCGATTGCTGGATTCGAAAAGACGATGCTTGGAAACCAGCATGCGCTCTTCCACATCCTCGCTTCCGTCACTGTGCAACACGAGTTCAGTTGGATGATGGTGTGGAGAGCGTGTTGATATATGGCGGAAAGTCCAACAAAGGCGATGTGCTTAATGATTGGTTGCTCTGGGATGAAGAGAAAGGATGGCAAACAGTCGAAATTGCTAGTGAAACCGAGGTACCTAGTCGATTTGGGGCTCAGATGGTCAATATTGATTCTACTTCCGGCTATCTTCTCGGAGGCATGTCACAGGATGGGGTGGTTAGGACTGATTTCTGGAAATGGACCCTAGATAAGCGATCAGATGGGTCAAAAACTATTCACCTCACGGATGAGAGTGAAAAACTACGAAATGCCTCCAAACTGGCTACCTATGTCGGACGGTTTGGTGCGTCAGCACATGTCATTTCCAATAAGCTCGTTATCATAGGCGGCATTGGCATTCAAGGCGTTCTCTCCGAAGAATTGGAGATTCTCTGCCTAGATATTGCAGAGCTGGGTCGCAGCGAGTGGAGCTCCTCAGTTGTGCAAACAATCAATGCTCGTACCGAGTCTCCGGCTTTTCGACCGCTTCTCGCCGGCCATGTTTCGTACAGTGTCGATTCCTCTTCGGCTCTGGTGGTATCTGGCGGAGCGGTTTGCTTCTCATTCGGAACATTCTGGAACCAATACATATGGCAAATACAGGATGTTTCATCAGCCGACAAATCGGATGAGTGGGATTCGCTACAGGCGCCAGAGAAAAGGGGTACAAATAAGCCAAACTCCCGTTCTGGAAAGCACTCAAGTAATGCTAAGGAACTGAACAAGATAAAGAGTATCCCCCGGTTGGCCATCAAAACGGCGGCGGACTTTGAACGTATCATGAGCCAAGCGAGACCAGTGGTCATAACAGGAAGCGATGTTGGACGGTGCACTGAGCTATGGTCAAAGCAGTACCTAGTGCAGACGCTCGGGGTTGACCGCAAAGTCGTGGTCCATGAGGCTCAAACTGACCACATGAATTTCCAAACGAAAAACTTTTCGTACACCACCAAGGATTTCGGCACCTTCATGGAAGAAATCCATCAGGGAGGACGTCAATATTTAAGATCCATCTCAACGGATCAGCCGGCAAAAAAAGCAGCGAATTTCCAGGAAGATTTCCCTGGAATTAAGGATGACTTTGTCCTTCCGCCGCAACTCGGCTTCGTGCAGGATAATGCCCATAGCTCGCCGTTGCGCATCTCAGGGCCTGTCACGATGTGGTTACATTATGATGTAAGTCATTGCCCCCGCTGAGACTTTATGAAGAAATTAACAACTGATGCACATTACATAGGTCATGGCCAACGTATACTGCCAGATCCAAGGACAGAAAAAGCTGATTCTGTACCCACCCACAGACGTCCAATACCTAGAACTACCGCCCGGAGCCTCTAGTTCCACACTCGATATTTTCGACAACATCAAGGACGGACAGATTGTGTCTGTGCCTCACACTTCCCCTCACGAAGCGACGCTCGGCCCGGGCGATATCCTGTTTATCCCACCGTTGTGGTTGCATGCTGCGGCGCCCCTAGAGGGGGTTAGCATTGCAGTTAATGTGTTTTTCCGCAGCTTAGACAAGGGGTATGCTGTTGGTCGAGATGTGTATGCCAATCGGGATCTGCACGCCTATGAGAAGGGACGTCAGGATGTGGAGAAGATTGTGCGGTCTTTTGATGGGATTCCGCCGGATATGGCCTCGTTTTACCTGCTGAGATTGGCCAGTGAACTGAAAGAAAAGGCTTGGCTTTGACATGTCGTGGTTCAGATGAATAGACATTGTTTAAATGTTTGCATAAATGAATATTTCGCCATCTCAGACGTCAATATACTCATGAAGTACTTTATATATATTAGCATGGAAATTGAATGTGGGGCTCGCTCTGATTGGACATTCCTACTTCCAGTGGGGTTCTGGAAGCGCTGGTGCCACTCACGTGTGCAGTTGTCAACTTGGTAGTTTATTTATTTGTTTGCTGATAGAGTGAAGCATACACTTCCCTACAGTACTTACTGGCTATAGAGTCTATAGACAAAGTCCATGACGCACAAAAGCGGTTGATGCGGGTGGAGCAAATCCTCTAGCCCCGAGTTGAACAGCCAATCAAGTACCGCCGATACGCGGGGCAGTATTTCCGCTTGAGCCAGGCCGGCCTGGATGGGGTCTCGGCGCGCTGATTGGCTGCAGACCCGTCTGATTGCAGCTTGACCCTCGGGAGTTGTTGTGATGCTATATTCACTGCCAACGTGGTGACAATGCTTTGTTTTGCCAGCAATTGGAAATGTAACTAGATAAATTGATGGGCTGCTGCATAGCCATTGGCGCAGTCGTTTCTTTTTCCTCTCTGTTCGCAGGCGGGCGTGCTGTTCTTGTTGACATGCAGCATGCCACATACAGCACAGTATGCCAGCTTCCTTGGATATGTATTAGCGGGCCCACTTGCGTGCGTGATATGCAGCGCGATTGGCTGGCGGCGACGTAGGATGGCCGGGACGTGGGCCCAAGTTGATTAACCAAGGGAGCCCACTCTCCCCCGCCAGCATCAGTCCCCATCCGCATCCCTATCTCAGACAGACTGACTGACTGACAGAGAGACATACAGACATACACAGACAAGGCGCAGCTCGACACGTACGCAGCAGAGTCCCTCAATCGTTCGTTGCTAGCCGTGCATCCAATCCACCTGCTGCCGTGTCCCTGCGCTGCAGGATTGTTGTTGTGCTGCCGACAGTCGATGTGGGACAGCGCTGCTCTTCCCCGCTCGGTTCAACGTGATAGACGCTGACCGAACTACGCGCCAGATCAGGCAGAGAACCTCGCAGACGTGCCTAAGAAGCGAGCCAAAGCCTGTCTGCAGCCAATTCATCTCGGATCTGTTGCATCGGGTAGATGATGCGCAATTGAAATCACATCTCTACACTCTTGCTTTCCAAGGACGGGCCGGCCATAATATAACACACCACAACCAGCAGCGTCACTACCCATAGCGTAATGGCGACAGTTGTGGTCCAGCATCAGATTCGACACCCCGCGACTCCACCTCCAGTCTCTCCAGCCCTCAGCCTGAATGTCCGCCCTCGGACTCCTACGACTATCCCGAATAAACACATCCCAATCTGCCCCCCTGGTTCTGCGCCGCAGCCCGTCTCGCCAGTAGAGCCGGCGGGCACTTCACTCACCTCATTACTGTACCCCCCGGATCGCTTCAAGAAGCTATCCAAATCACCGCCAGTATACTCCATTGATGGCGCCACGCTTGCTGCGGCACTAGATCACCTGGCTACCCAAGCACTACCAGACCCAAAACAGGTCTTTCCATGGCTGCATGGCCTACATCCCTTCAATGGGGTGCAATCTGCTTTCTTCGTCAACAGAAAAAGGTCTCTCAGGCGTGTACCAAAATGTCTACGTGCGCTCACTCTTGTGAGTCTAGACGGTGACCTCACCAAGTCTCGGCTGCGTGGAGCAGTAGCGCTCGATGAGATTCTTGACCCTAGTGGCACAGAGTTCATTGAGGCCGACCCGGTTTATGGCTTTTCTGTTCGCAATTTCCATATCCAGACAGCCAAACTGGCGCCGCTGTCGGATATAGTGATTTATGCGGAGAGAGGGACCAACCCTACTCACTTGCTGGAAGCCGCTCAGAAAGTGGCATTCGCACAGCAGAACTGGAGAATGAAGCATGATCCGGCTCAGGAAATTCCGCTTTTCAACACATTCATCTTGTCTGGTAAGCTAGAGCAGTTGTTAATTTTCAAGTAGAATTGTCTAACAATGAGTAGAATCATTCGAACAGATCGAGCAACGCTATGAAGACTTGGTTGCAATAGATTCACAAGGACAGATCACAGGCAAGGTGATGGACTTTTGTCAGTTATATCAATCTTTATACTTGAAAGAAACTACTCGGACTAACTAGCGGGTTGTTTAGTTCAATGGGAGCGCATTGAAATGTGCAACATGTCCAAGGCTTCTATGATCTCCAAAGGAGTCTGGCTAGGCCTGAGCCCTGATGTGCTGCTGTCTTTGGATGAGGAAGAGCAGGAAGCTGCCAATAGATTTGACTTATTGATTGAAGCAAATGATCTTGCTTCTATTCCTGGTCCTCGATTATTGGACAGAGTACGCAAAGACATTGAGAACAGTGCTTTTGGTGAACCTCATCTATTGCAGTTCCCTTCTTCAGGGAGTGTTGTGCCACAACTGGAAGCCAACCGGGATGTTGATGATTTCATTAGCACCATCCGTTGGATGTACTATCTTGTGAACCCAGAGGAAGAGGAAGAAGAAGACGTAGAGCTTGATGACCTGGATGATATTTCAATTGAGGGGTCTAAAAACTCCCGCAAAATATTAATACACTGCGCAGATGGTTATACGGAAAGCTCGCTGCTTGCAATTGCATACTTCATGTTTGCAGAAGGGCTCCCGCTGCATGAAGCCTGGATTAGACTTCATCGCGAGAAGGGGCGCAATTTCTTTGCATACCCATCTGATGTCTTCTTTTTGCGAGAAATCGAGCAGCGGTTACTTCAAGAAAGCCCAGCCGCCCAGGCCCGTGGCTTGGAACTGGACAGCGTGCCGGAGCCAGCGTGGCTTCAGAAAATGGATGGATCCCTTCCAAGCCGCGTACTCCCGTACATGTATCTCGGGAACTTGGCTCATGCAAATAACCCGGAACTTCTGCAGGCATTGGGCATTAAACGGGTGCTGAGCATTGGGGAGCCGGTCTCATGGTCTGACGAGGAGATTGACGAATGGGGAGAAGACAACCTGATGTTCATTGGTCAAGTCCAGGATAATGGAATAGATCCGTTGACACAGGAATTTGATAATTGTCTCTCGTTTATTGGTAAGTTCATCCTACTCGATTGAATTGGTTGTACTAATGTTCTGTACAGAGAAAGGCAGAGCTGATGGATCAGCCACATTGGTACATTGTCGCGTTGGTGTTTCAAGGTCTGCTACCATCTGCATAGCCGAAGTCATGGCGTCCCTGGGGCTGTCATTCCCTCGAGCATAGTGAGTTCTCACCCAAAAAGCATCCCTACTCAATTACAGGGCAAAACTAACTCTACATAGTTGCTTCGTCCGCGCCAGAAGACTAAACGTCATCATCCAACCTCATCTTCGATTCGTGTACGTTCATCCCCTGGCCTTCTCTATTCCATCCACTAATGACAATAATAAAATACACAGCTATGAACTCCTCAAATGGGACGAACTGCAACAACAGAAACGACGAGCAGGCCCGCTCAAACGCGAACTCGAATGGTCAACCATCGCCCGCGAGATAGCGTTCATGAATAGGCCATACTCTCGACAGCAATAATGCATGCCTTCCATGCAGTTATTACTACTATATAATTACTTTGATTATTCGGCAACACGGGGACACCTACAAACAATTTAACATCACCCCGAAGGAACAAGATGTACGAAACACGCACGAAAACTACACTTCTATGCATTGATTTGACATCTCTCCGAGCTAACACTGGGATCTACGGACTGGACTTGGGAATTGGGAATGGAACTGGAACTGGAGCTGGAAACTGGACCGATTTTTCTTTCTTTCTATCTAATGAGGGAGTTATGCTTGCGCGGCGTTATTTTTACTTTCACTTTTTTCAGATCTAACGGATGATGAAGCTATTTTGATGACACTGTGACATGTATCAGCGGAATGTGAATGATGTGGATGGTCATGTGGATGATGATTGATGATTATGCATGGACTTTTTATATATATCTACTTCTCTATTTATCGTTACTTACCTAAGGTTTCTGTTATTATTTATTCAGGTACACGTGTTTGGGGATTTATTTTAGCAAATCGTGATGAATTTGATTTCTGACATTTCTACTTCATTAAGATTGTTTGCTAAGAATGCCCGTATATGTCTTAATACTCGACTTAAATCATGAACTCAAGATCAACACCGCTCAAACACCCGATACAACCCCTTCAGATCTGCAACCTCAACCACGCCGCTCAACAAAGCATTGGTAGCTACTAATCTGGCGCGAATAGCGGGGAAAAGGACATGCTCTAGCATCTGTATAAGCTGTGAGCGTCGTGCCGTGATGCCATCGACATCCTCTTCCTCTTCGCCGTCTTCATCACCATCTTCAGCGTCCTGAAGAGATGTCGACGTTTGCTTCCGTGGCGTTTTCAACTCAGACACCGACGACGCCGGCGCCGGAGGCAGATTCTCAGGCGTATAAAATGCAGCAAGCTCACGCAAAAAGCTGCGGAAACATTCCTCTTCGCTCGTCCAGGTTACGTACGGACCCAGTCGGAGTAAGAAGCGAGGGAGCTTGGTCAACGATGGTAAATAGCCCTTGAGTAGCAAAGGGATGGTGAGTAATTCGCCTTCATCGGATATCTTGATCGAGAAGTATTCGTCTAACATGTCGCGTCGTTCGATGAGGGTTTCGGTGACTATTTCAGGTGCTCGGGACATGATTTCTTGTATTTCATCTGTCTCTGTATTTGTTTCTGATGTAGATTGATTGGATTGATGCTCGTTCCTCTCAATCTCTACGCCGAGGCGCATCAAATCAACCAGTTTCGGCGGCGGGTCGAGTTTGATAACGCCGAAATTGCCAAAGTCGGTCAGCCCGATTTGGTAGAAGAATTCGTTGCAGATCATACCATAGTCGACGAGGTAGAGCTTCACGCCGGATTGAAGTGCGACTATGCGCCGGCGCTCGTCGACGAGACCGACGTAGGTGTGCGCAGAGAACAGCTCGGTGAGACCGTTGTGCATCTCCGAGCGGACTGTGGCGCGGAGGCGTTTAATGGATGAGAGACCGATGCGGAGTGGTTCTCGCTCGGTTGTTTCGTAGTGCAGGCCATCGTTTGTGTTCTCGGTTTCTTCGGCTTGGTCTGTTGATTGTGGTTCTTTTTGAGTGGTGTGTGGAGGCGTGCTGAGGGAGGGGAGCATGGATGTTATCTTTCGCATGCGGGAATCTGTGCGGATGAGGTTGTTATCCTGTCTTTGGGAAGATGGTATTGTGCCGCCCGACTTGCGTACAGGAGTGCTGTATTGTGCCGAGTCTGATATTGTTGGCACGCCAGGTAGAAGAGTTTGGGTCATGAATGTTCGGCTGGAATCCACCTGCGCGAGGCGGGAAGTAATTTCACTGCATATTGATTCGATGATTTCATCTTCGTTAAGGAAATTCACTTCTCGTTTGGTTGGATGGACATTGACGTCGACTCGGCTTGGTTCAATCTCGAGGTCAAGATAGAGAAAGGGATGGCCGCCTTTGGGAAGAAATGCCGAATATGTCTGTTCGATTGCTTTCTTGAGCGCCGACGATTCGACTGATCGGTGGTTGATAAACAACAAAATGATTGTTCTTTTCACGTGGTAATTAGCGTTGGTTGCGAGACCAGATGCTTTGAACCCCAGTCTTTTGTTTTCTTCAATATCGAAAGTGATTAGTTCGTTTGCCACGGCGCTTCCATGTATCTGCCGAATTCGGTCAATGGTAGAAGCTGTGACAGCGGTTGAGATGCTGGAGCCTGAGTCGCCGTGTTTTTTGCATGAAAAGGCCACATGTGAGCAATGGACAGCATATCGACCGACGACATCAAGAATTTTGGCATATTCTTCACTGGCTGAGCGGAAGGCTCGACGTCGTGTTGGGACATTGTAAAATAGATCCTCGACCTTGATCATGAAGGATGAGCATGCCTTTGTTTCAGTAAAGAGAGTATATATAACTTACAGTGATCTGAGTCCCTCCGCGTCCAGCGGTAGGCTTGGGTTTAGCACTCTGGCCGGGCTTAGCTGGTACAAGTTTCCCATCGCTATAATGTGCTCTCCAAGCGCAGCTCGAACTGGCGGTTTTCGTAGTGACTGTGAGGTGAGAAATATGACTGATACTAGCCAAGGCTTCGCCTCGAAATCCGTATGTCCCGATAGCAGTTAGATCTTCAAACTCTCTCAACTTTGAAGTCGTGAATCTCTCGCATAGAATGGGGAGATCATCCGTCTGCAGCGTGATGTCAGCTGGTGTCCATATTAATAGCACGGAGGGTCACAACGCACGTTGATTCCGTGGCCGTTATCAGTAATCTGAAGGAGTTTGAGGCCGCCATCTTTGACAAGGACTTCTATCGATGTTGATCCCGCATCTACGGAATTCTCAATGAGCTCCTTTAGGGCATGCATTGGGGCGACAATAATCTCCCCGGCGGCAATTTTGTTCACGACATCGGGGTCTAGAGCCTAGATTTTATATGTAAGCATTATATTTTTACACAATAGATGAACGACTTGTATACGTACTTTTATTCGGCGCTGTTCGCTTGAAGGGAGCCCTGCGTCAGACGCTGTCCGCTTAGTTCCACGCGGTTCTGTTTGGTCGGTCTCCATCACGTCGTTGTCCATCGTAGCTGCCGGATGATGGCCTATGTGGTGACAGCAGTGAGCCTGTTCTAAGAGACACGTATGGAAGAAACTAAGAGCCCTAGAATCACCAACTATTCATTCAGGGCATCGTTGATGGGATGAATGTGTTGTTATGTCCAAGATCAGATCTGCCATCAACTCATATCGGCCAATGATTGGCTGGAAAGACGGGTGGGCCCGTGATTGTTAGCAGGCTGCAGCTCAACGAAAGCTCTCTTGGAGATACATAGATGATTTATTTATTCCAGATATATGTATTTATATCACGAAGAGCTAGACTTATACATGTATATGCTGAAATGCTTGCTGATGAGCAAGTCGGTAAACGGTCACGTGACGCGTAAACAGATTAGTCATGTCTTGGCGGGCTCCGATTACGTGAGGCTTGGAGCTTTTGCTAAGAAGCTCCACCGCGGCGACGGCATCAAGCTCGCAGTCAGTCAGTGCCTGGATTCACCTACACAACACATCTCATCATCACCTCCTGCTTATTGAACACCGCATACCCAACTCCCTGGTGGAACTATCGGAAGTCTTGTCTGGTGTTTCGTCTTCTTGGAACTTCGATTTTCTTCTTTTCGTGCCATCGTTTAAGCCAACCGCAGAGCCTCCATGGCGAAAGACGGCCAGCGATCAGCCGCTGCTGACAAGGGCAAGGGCAAGGTCGACGATGTTCGCGAGCTGAATGGCCAGAAGAAGGATGCAAAAGATGACAAAAGCTCCAAGGTCGGGAAGAAGGAGGATAAGGACGATGAACTACCAGAAGGTAAGCTGGCAGCTCGATTCGCTGATTGCGGGATTACGGGCTTCTTTTGCTTGGTACTAATCGCCTTGTCATCTTGCAGAGGAACTCAACGAAGAAGACCAGGCTCTTAAGAATGAGCTTGAGATGCTAGTTGAACGACTCAAGGTACTTTCCCCCAGCAGAGGCAGTACTCATCACAGCGCTAACCCACTGCCAACTGAAAACAGGAATCCGATACGTCCTTGTACCGTCCCGCCTTAGATGCCATCAAGAACTTTATAAAGACGTCTACATCATCGATGACAGCCGTTCCGAAGCCCTTGAAATTCCTCCGACCGCACTATGACGAGCTCGCTGAATTATACGAGAAGTGGCAAGCAGGATCTGACAAGGTAGGCATTCTCAGAACTAGAATTACCCGAGTGATTTTGTTTGACGCTTTGTAGGATGCTCTCGCAGACACACTCTCGGTTCTCGGAATGACATATGGTGTGGAAGACAAGCTAGAAACACTCAAATACCGTCTTCTAGCAAAGTCTTCCGCCGAAGACCTGGGCTCTTGGGGCCACGAATATGTTCGACATCTTGCTCTAGAGATTGGACAGGAATACCAGAACCGATTGTCTGAAGACAAGGATTTCGGTGATCTCACTGAATTAGCTCTGTCTCTCGTCCCCTACTTCCTTACACACAATGCCGAAGCCGACGCAGTGGATTTGCTCAGCGAGCTCGAGATGATCGAGGAGATTTCGAAATTTGTCGACGAAAATACATACCAAAGAGTTTGCCTGTACATGGTGAGCATGGTCAACTTGCTCACATATCCAGAAGACCACCAATTCTTGCATACCGCACACGAAATCTATGTCCGATACAACAAGTTGACACAAGCGATTGTTATTGCCATCCGCCTCAACGATGTTGACCTTATTAAGAGCGACTTTGCTGCTACGGATGACAAAGCACTGAAGAAGCAGATGGCTTTCTTAGTTGCTCGGCAGCAAATCTGGCTAGACCTACCAGGTGATGACGAGGAAGACCAGGAATTGGCAGAATGCCTTAACAATACTCAAATTCCCACCCACTTCAAGGCGCTAGCCAAGGAGTTGAACATCCTTGATCCCAAGATGCCAGAGGACATCTACAAGACCCACTTAGAAACCAGCAGAGGTGCAGGTCTGACGAATGTCGATTCTGCTCGGCATAACTTGGCCAGTGGATTTGTCAACGCCTTCGCAAATGCCGGTTTTGGAAGCGACAAGATGATGTTAGTTGAAGGTGACAAGGGACCCTGGGTGTGGAAGACAAAGGACGATGGAATGCTATCGACTACTGCTTCGCTCGGTATGCTGCTGCACAGAGATGTCGAAGGCGGTCTGGATAAGATCGACAAATTCACATATGCCCAAGAAGATCAAATCAAGGCCGGTGCGTTGCTTGCCATTGGTATTCTTAACTCTGGAGTCAGGCTTGACTCTGATCCTGCACTGGCTCTTCTCAGTGACCAAGACAACATTGAGAACAAAAGCATTCCCATGCGGGTTGCATCTATCATGGGTCTTGGCTTGTCTTATGCTGGATCGAACAAGGAGGATCTTTTGGATGTCCTTCTCCCAATCGTTGAGGATGCATCTTTGGACATGCAGCTCTCTGCTATGGCTGCTGTTGCCCTAGGACTGATTTTCGTTGGTTCTTCAAACCATCAAGTCTCGGAGGCGATCGCCTACACACTCATGGACGAGGATCGACAGAAGCAGCTTAAAGACAAATGGACAAGGTTTATGGCACTTGGATTGGCTTTGCTATATTTCGGAAGACAGGAGGAGGTTGACGTCATTCTGGACATTCTCAAGGCTGTTGACCACCCCATGGCTAAGCCCACAGCTGTACTTGCTTCGGTCTGCGCGTGGGCTGGCACTGGCACTGTCCTGAAGCTTCAAGAACTCCTTCACACATGCAACGAATTCATCGAAGACAAGGAGGAGAACAAAGGTGACGAATTGGTTCAGTCATATGCGGTTCTCGGTCTGTCTCTTATCGCTATGGGAGAGGATGTCGGGCAAGACATGATTCTGCGGCAATTTGGACATTTGATGCATTACGGTGCTAGCAACATCCGGAAGGCTGTGCCACTTGCAATGGGACTTATCAGCCCCAGCAATCCTCAGATGAAGGTCTACGACACTCTGTCACGATACAGTCACGACAACGACAACGATGTCGCTATCAATGCAATCTTTGCCATGGGTTTGACCGGTGCCGGTACTAACAATGCTCGTCTGGCACAACTCCTAAGACAGCTCGCTAGTTACTATCACCGTGACCAGAACTCCCTGTTCATGGTTAGAATTGCTCAAGGTCTGCTGCATGCAGGCAAGGGAACAGTTTCAGTCAATCCATTCCACACAGATCGCCAAGTGCTGTCTCGGGTGTCTGCGGCAGGCTTGCTAACAGTCCTGATCGCCATGATTGATGCGAAGCAGTTCATTCTCGCTGAGCATCACTACCTTCTATATTTCCTTATTACAGCAATGCACCCTCGCTTCCTCGTCACCCTTGATGAGGACTTGCAGCCTCTCACCGTGAATGTGCGCGTCGGTCAGGCTGTGGATGTTGTTGGTCAGGCCGGTCGACCCAAGACCATTACTGGTTGGCAAACACAGAGCACTCCCGTCCTTCTCAGTCATGGTGAGAGGGCCGAGCTTGAAGATGAGCAATATATTGCTCTCAGCAGCACACTCGAAGGACTTGTCATTCTGCGCAAGGTAAGTCGCATTTTCAGCTAACAATCCACATATGCATGGCTAACTTTTTACTATAGAACCCCGAATGGGAAAGTTCCACATAATTATATGCCACTACGACTACTTCTTCCTCTCAGTCGCCCTTGGAATTACTCTGTACGTTTGGTATGGCCGCTTCTTAATGCTGGGTGGTGTAAACAAAAACACAAGGGGTCAAACAAGAACATTTCCATGTTAAAGTGGATGCTTATCTGCCCCTGTGGGCTTAATCCAGTGAAATATATGCAGTTAAATAGACATAAGGCTTAAGACGCGTTGTGTGAAGAATTGAAGCGATTTTATGACTTGAAAGTTGCGTTTTGCAAAGTATTGCTGTTGAATTAGGAAAATCAGTAGGATTCCCAATTAGGCAATTAGGGCTTAGGGTTGAGATTTAAAAAAATGTTTGCGGGGAGGGTTATGCCTGCCCGTCGCCCGACATTTTTCAAGAACACGGCTTTCAGTCTCCCAATTCGTATTTCCTGATTCTATTCTTCCTGGGTAATATCTATTTACCAAGGAAATCACCATGAAGCTCGACGCGAAGGCAATGCGGTATCTCACCGCAGAGGACTTTCGAGTCCTCGCAGGTGTAAGTCTTCCCCAAGGTTCTTATCGCTTTGTCTCGGGTTGATTTTTTTGACAGTTAACAAGAAATGAACAAATGTATAGGTCGAGGCAGGAAGTCGCAATCACGAAGTAGTCCCGACTCCTTTAATCGTGCAGTTATCTGGCCTACGAGGTGGAAGCGGGGTTCACAAGAGCATCTCGAATCTAGCAAAGATTAACCTCATTGCGAAGGTGAAAAATGCAAAGTGTAGGTGGTCATTTTTCCCCGCACATAAAGGAGCAGTGTACTTACTGATTTTTGGGATCACACAGATGACGGATACAGATTGACGTACGGTGGCCTCGATTATTTAGCCCTCAACACCCATCAGAAACAGAAGAGCATCTACTCAGTCGGAAACCAAATTGGCGTTGGAAAGGAGTCAGATATCATTGTCGTTGCCGCTTCAGACGGATCGCAGCGCATCCTGAAAATTCACCGTCTCGGTCGTATCTCTTTTCGCACCGTCAAGACGAATCGCGATTACCTGCGCAATCGCAGCACTGGATCATGGATGTATATGTCAAGACTAGCCGCGATAAAGGAGTTTACTTTTATGAAGGCTCTCCGGGAGAACGGCTTTCCAGTCCCGGAGCCCATCGCCCAGAATCGACACACTATTGTCATGAGTCTGATCGACGCTTTTCCCTTACGGCAGATCGCGAAGGTCGGGAAACCAGCTGTTCTTTACGCCGAGCTGATGGCTATGATTGTCAAACTTGCGCGCTATGGACTGATTCATGGTGACTTCAACGAATTTAATATATTGATCAAAGAGGAGGTGGATGTGAACGGCAAGGGCAAAGCTGCGGAGAACGCAGAGCCCAATGAGGATGATATACATCTGATTCCAATCCTTATCGACTTTCCTCAAATGGTATCCGTCGACCATGCCAATGCAGAGATGTATTTTGACCGTGATGTGAACTGTATAAAACGATACTTCCAACGTCGATATGGGTTTACGAGTGACGACCCTGGCCCTTTCTTCGCGGACGCAAAGAAACAGCTTAAGAAGAACCCGGGAAAGAGGTTAGACGTCGAGGTCGAAGCGTCCGGATTCTCGAGGAAAATGGCCCGAGAGTTAGAGAAGTATATGAAGGAAGTAGGCGTTGATGGCGATGCAGAGATTGCCGAACGCAGTGACCTGGAAGATGGCGAAAATGAGAGCTATGATGATGAGGATGAAGAAGAGGACGAAGATGAAGAACAAGAAGAGGCCAGTGAAGATGGTCGACAAGCGGCTGCGACGGATCGTGATATAGAATCGAGCACCCAAAGGATAGACGACCTCAAGGTCTCTGATTCTGGATAAATTCTATTATGGCAATCATTACTTGTACATTTGCAACCACAAGAACTTATGAATACTACTTACGTGTTATTGTGACGATTTATTTCTAGAAAAGTACAAAGACATAATTATGTAGGGCTAAAGAAAACAATCCTTTTTGTAGATGGTTAACAAACACCACAGTAGCCCTATTATTATATTAGAGGGTATAGGTGAAAATATAGAGTTCAACATGTAGAGTACTTGTCTATAAAAACAAGCAGATCAATGAAGCTCGATCGATTATTTCGGATGCCCGGAAATCGACACCTGAGGCTGCAAATACAATGTACGGCACGCAGCGCGGCCAAAGATGCAAATTGATTATTCCGACGGACATCAAAGATAATTTGCTAGCAGGTCAACTTCAACGACCATACAACCACCAATCGACCACAGGACCAACAAAAAAAGCGTCAATTGATTTCTGGTCTTATAGTTACCTATTCACCGACACATTAGCGACAAGATGGTGAGATCAGCACTCAGAAGAAAAAGGTTTAGCAAGCCTAGGGATGTTTTCCTGTAAGTGCCGATACAGTTCCTCTCCTTCCTGCACGATTCAACCAAAAGCAAGAAAGAGAAGAAGACTGACATTAAACCATTGGTGATATCCTGCAGACCCGAATTTGTCATCGCTCTTCATCGCACTCCCTTTCTCCCCCCACGATATGCCTCATTCGAAGTTCCTCTCCATTTCAACAAGCTCGATATGCGCAACTACATGAAGAACGTATACAACGTCGATATTATACGCATTCGAAGCTATGTTATGCAGCAAAATGTCACACGACTGCTCAAAGACCGGATGGGCCAAGGGCGACTCCGGCGACCGCAATCAAAGAAGAAGATGACAATTGAAATGTACGAGCCATTTGTATGGCCGCAGCTTCCCTCGGATCAGTCTGCGTATGTTATCTTCCCATTCTTTCCTTTTTTTCATATTTTTTATCCTGTTCGATATACTGACGAGTACGTTTTGAAATACCTCTAGCTGGGAGAAAGAGCAATTCTACAACCACCAGAAATACAGCAAAGAGGTGCAGGAGTCATACCAACCAGCCGCATCCGCAAAACCAACCAAAAACGAAAGCGAGACCTTCGAGAAGCAAGCCAAGGACCTTCTAGAGGGCAAAGCCACTTGGAAGCCAACATGGCAGGCCCTCGGATTGCGATACGACCGACCATCCTTGGCCAAATTCTCGGTAGCGCAGCCGAAGAAACAGTCAGAATCGATAGAGTCGAGTGAATCAACGGATAGTGGAAAGCCTTCTTCTTAGTTTTCGACGGATCCATGAGTCAACAGTGTTATTCGAAAGAGACTTATTTTATTGTTCCTACTTGAGGAGTCTTTTCCTGTACTTTTTTTTTTCAACCATGTACCAATACCTTATATCATATTCTTTCTACATCAAGATTTCTTTGTAGTATATAATTGGTTCAACGGCGTGCGCAATTTGTCATCTTGCTCACAAGATAGAAAATCTGGAAGAAGAGACATGTCCTGGAATAGGGATGCTAGGAGTAAATTTCAATTCAAATGTTATACGATATACACCAAAAATATATGACGCTAATAGTAGCAAGTAAACAAGTATCTGACGAATAATTATAGATGGCTCTCGAACATATTGAGTTGCTGCTGTCCGGGGAAATGAGCCTGCGGCCAAACAACACGGAGGGCCTCCCAAATGTGCCTGCAAGTGTATTAGTATTTTGGTTTCAAAATTGGAGGCGAAAGGGATATTGGTGAATGCATACTTCACATAGATGATTTCAAGACCATCCTTGACCTCTTGTGGTACGTCTTTGACCTCCTTGCGGTTGGCATATGGCAATAGGACCACTTTCACGCCTGCACGCAATGCGCCGATGAGCTTCTCTTTGATACCGCCCACCGGCATTACCCGGCCGCGAAGAGAGATTTCACCGGTCATTGCAATTTGGGGTGGCACTGCTTTGCCCGAAAAGAGTGAGATCAGAGCAATAGTGTGAGCCAGGCCTGCAGATGGTCCATCCTTGGGAATGGCGCCAGATGGGCAATGGACATGGAGACTCCGGTTTTTCATAATGTCCTCGTTAGGATCATGGGAGATACCCAAATCAAAAGAATGAGCCTTGACCCAGGTCAAGGCGACCTCGACAGACTCCTTGAGGACGTCTCCCAGTTTTCCAGTGAGCTGAACACGGCCATTTCCCGGCATATCTGCCACCTCGATGAAGAGAATACTGCCTTGACCACCGGTAGAGTAAGCCACGAGACCGGTAACGATACCTGGTCGGGACGTTGTCTCGGCAATTTCCTCATCGAAGCGCTCTATTCCAAGGATATCCTCGAGATCCTCAATGGAGACATTTGAACTGTAAGATTCCATTTGGTTCGTTTCCGACGCGTTGGCGTACTGCACAGCCTTGTAGCGACAAACCGAACCAATTTCACGTTCCAAATTCCGCACACCAGACTCGCGAGTATAGGCGGTGATGACCTTGTCAAGGACTTCGTCTGACAACGACACTTCGTTATCAGACAGGCCGTTAGTGCGAACCTGCTTAGGAAGGAGATGCTGCCTGGCGATGTGTCGTTTTTCTACAGTGGTATAGCCAGCAAGCGTAATCGTCTCCATACGGTCCAGCAAGGGAGCTGGAATAGTATCCAAGGAGTTTGCTGTAGCAATGAAGAGGACCTTGCTCAAGTTGATAGGAATATTGATATAGTGATCTGAAAAGGTATGGTTCTGTTCCGGGTCCAACACTTCAAGCATTGCAGCTGATGGATCTCCGTGGAAGTTCGACCCGCCAACTTTGTCAATCTCATCAAGGAGGAATACAGGGTTGGCGACGCCGACCTTCTTCAGGCCGTTAACGATTAGACCAGGCATTGCCGCAACATAAGTACGACGATGTCCTCGAATCTCAGCCTCGTCTCGCACACCACCAAGGGATATGCGGTGGAATTTGCGCCCAAGAGATGTGGCCACCGACTTGGCCAAGCTAGTCTTACCCGTTCCTGGGGGCCCAACTAGCAGTAAGATAGGCGATTTATCAACAGAGCGCTTTGTTTTCAAAATTTGAAGTTTGGTCTCCAAGCCCTCCTTTTCGGGCTGAGAGAGGGAATTGTTGCCCTCCGAATCTTTGTCTGTTGTATTTAGCTGCTCCGAGACCTCGGAAATTTGGCGCTCAATATCGAGATTGACAGTCTGTTTCAACTTCAGAACAGCAAGATATTCAAGTAAGCGCTTCTTTATTTTCTCCAATCCATAGTGATCGTTGTCCAGCTGTTTTCGAGCTCGTTGCAAAGTATCGCTTCCTAGTTGATCTTCTGTTGTTTTCGACCAAGGGATCTCAGCCAGATTTTCTAGATAGGACCGGCAAACTCCATATTCTGCATTGACGGGATTCATTTTGCGCAGTCGTTTCAGTTCTCGGTCGGCAACCTTACGAGCTTCCGGGCTCAGCTGCGCCTCATCAAGGCGCTGTTGAAGCTCGTCAATCTCGTTTGGTTCTTTATCATCATCTTTTCCACCCCCGGAGCCGTTGGGAGAGAATCCGTTGAGGCCCGCCATAGCACGTTGTGCTAGCCTCGGCTCTAGTTGCGTAATATCAAAAGCCGAATTTGGTGGGAGGTTCGCAGTTGTAATGGATGTTATCTTGATGTTGCTCTTTATTCCTTGGACTTGTCTACTAAGCAGCTCGATGACTCGTTGAAGTCTGTCTTTGACATCGAACGCTGCCAAGACACGCAGCTTCTCTTCCAAATTCGCCTCGACAATATCAGCCATGAAGTCCGCCAAGTTCCCTGCCTGTGGAAATTCCCGTCGAGTGATAAAAAGCTCAAATCTACGAGCAACCGTAGGGGATAAGTTGGATGAATTCGCGGGGAAAAGCGATGCGAGCCTTAGCAGCGTCAGGAGTTCGCGGGAGAGTTGTTTAAGATGTTGGAAGAGCTCAAGCGTTTCAGAATCCTTGGAGTTGGGCACTATCATACGATATAATGTTAGAACTATAGCCTTGGTAGAATATGAAAGCTCCTACTCACCGATCTCATCGTGTACCAAGACCTCGGCTTCAAAGAATGGTCGTTCCTTGAGGACCCTGACGACCGAAACCCGTTTCGCACCCTCTACAAGAAGGTATGGTTCTGAATAGACGCGGCGTTGGACTCCGACAATCTTTGCAAGTGTACCGTACTTGAAGAGATCCTCTTTGCGCGCCTGTCCTGCATCGACAGCTTCCTCTTCCTGGTTGTCCGAATCCGAGCCATTCTCAATCAGTTGCAACCCGTCCTTGCTCAAGTTCGGCGAGGCCAGTGGAACACATGCGATGGTAATGGGGTTGTTGTCTCGCTTGCCTCGATTGACAAGAGACGTAAGGAGATTGGCGATATCGGGTCGGTTCTTCAGGGAAATGCGCAGAGTGACGCCCGGAAGGAGCACCGTATTCTTGGCCAGGGGCACGAGTGGCAGTTTCGCCGTCTTGCCGTTGGTTGACCCCATTTTCAAGATGCTGAGAGCATTCACCGAGCGCTATAACGAGGATGGAAATAAAAAGAGGATATAATCAGATGTATAGTGCTGCACGAAGATGAAGCAACTCGAGGCACATGAGGACGACGCAAGTCAGCCGAGGCCGGGGCTGGCTTGGCGACGTCACTTATCTTATCGGCCGGGTCGCCGCTGCCGAATCAGTTCCGAGCGCAATTTTGCTTGCTGATCCCGTGATCGTGATCGATATACTATCACAGTGCTTATTACTCTCTCTACTTCGAGCTCGCAGGCGCTAAATTTTGCACAGAGAACGAATTCCCGTCGCCAATTGAACAGAGTTAACTTGATCCTGTTATTTTTACCCAGGTGTTCGTTTCCCTCATTTGAACCGAGTCAACATGGCGACTGCCCCGCAGAGGAAGAGCTTCAACATTGGCACTCGCAAGTCGAACCTTGCCCTTGCCCAGACACAGCAGGTAGTGGATGCCTTGAAGCAGCGATACCCGGAGTATGAATTCAACATCAAATCAAAGGACACTGCAGGCGATCGAGACAAGAGCACTGCATTGAAAGATTTCACCACCAAGAATCTGTGGACAGAAGAGCTGGAAGAATTACTTGTTGGCGGGCAACTAGACTTCATTGTGCATTCGCTCAAAGGTATGAAAACATTTGTTTTGGATATAATATACTATGAAACTATGATATTGACAAACTTCTTTTTTGTTGCAAGATGTCCCTACTTTACTCCCCTCCACCTGCGCCCTAGGAGGTGTCCTGGTTCGCGAAGACCCAAGAGATGTGCTCCTCGTGAAGCCCGGTCTGCCATATACTTCGCTTGCTGAGCTTCCTGCCGGTTCCGTCGTCGGTACCTCGTCGATACGCCGCACCGCTCAATTGGCCTTGAAATACCCACATTTGAAAGTGCAAAGCGTTCGCGGAAATATAGAGACTCGAGTGGCAAAGTTGGACGCAGAAGACGGTCCGTACACTGCTATTATCCTAGCAGCAGCAGGGTTATTACGCACTGGCGTTGGACATAGAATCACCCGGTATCTTGACTCAAAAGATGGGGGCTTCTTATATGCAGTGGGTCAGGGTGCGATTGGTATTGAAATCCGCAGCGATGACAGTGTGACGCTGGATATGCTTAACGAGGTCGGACACAAGGAGACTTTCTTAGCTGTCCTAGCTGAACGCAGCTTGCTGAGAACAGTCGAAGGCGGTTGCAGTGCGCCACTCGGAGTAGAATCGGAGTGGATTAAGGATGCGGATGGAACGACGAAACTACAGACGCGGACCATCGTTGTTAGTGTTGATGGATCACGCCATTCTACTGCTGAGCTTGAAAAGGTCATTGAGAGCCCAGTAGCTGCCGAGACCTTTGGGTTGGAGCTGGCGAAGGAGTTGCTTGTCAACGGAGCTGCGCCAATTCTTGAGGAAATAAAACAAAACAAGGCCACTTCATGATTGAAAATATTGACTTGTTAGGAAGTCACTGGCTATCGCTAGGTACATAAATTCTATAGACCAATCTCCAATAAAATATCAAGAAACTGGCCGGGCTTGAGACACCGGCTAAACAAGACAGGCTCTTGATGCCTAGATGTTATGAAATCAGCACTGTAGTCGTCTTCCTCTAGTGTTGAGTCATGCTATGTCGACTTCGTGCTGCCACCGGATAGTCATATAAGATTAATTGGATCTTGAGTCCCTATTTTGGGTCTATTGCCACTTGTTTAGGTCTCATGCCGGTATCTGATAAGGCAAGCAGACACCCACCCTGTGTAATCAGTCAACAGTAGACCTTTGTATATGTCTTAATCTATTTAGCCCCGATTCAGTGTATTTCCAGAGCCTCGCGGGTTAGCTTCTGTGAACTCGTCCCAGGCACGTGCTTTCATAGTTTCTTCATCAGCCTTGTCCAGATCATCTTCATCAATTTCTTGAACCACTTCATTGTTTCCCCCTTCAATAATTCCACCGCGCTTCCGTTCCTCTTCCAAATATTCATCAATGGACATGGTCGGTAAGTTATGCCCTGGCCTGAAAACGCCATTTTGGAGCTCAGTACGCCTGTTTGTCAGCGTGAATGGTTGTAATGGTTTCCCGGCCTTGCTCAGCAATGGTCCTGAGCGACCACCTCCTAACAACTGGCTAAGCGGGGCGTCTAGCCGTTCCGAATAAGCATTTTGGTCCGCGGTATTTCGTCTCCTTGGGTCATCTTGGAGGGTTTGTGCTGGAATTGGAGGGGCGTTTCGCATTTGGGAAAGCATGTCCAGTTCTTGTGTAATCATGTCGAGTGATTGGAAAGTCTGGTGCGTGTAAAGACTGATTTCCGCTAAATATAATTTCCTCGTCGTTTCATCGTCACTTTGGAGTCGGCTCTCATTTTGTGAAAAATACTACATGGACGGAATTGTCAGTAAACAAGCTTCCTATCCTCATTCAAGAAAAGTTATTGATAAATACCTCTAACTTCTGCTTGAGTTCTTTCTCTTCCCTGAACCTGGCAACCTTGACCTCGCGTCTATTGGCGGCATCACTTTTTGAAGCCAGAGAGAATTTTGATGGGTTCTCCGAATATTGTGCGAATAATTTCCTATCGCGCGCTGATAACATCTCATAATCATCAAGTTTCGTCAAGTACTTTTCATATTCTCCCAACGCACGGCGTAGCACGGTTTCTCGGTTGGCGGACGACAAGCGCTGAACAAGTTCAGCTAGAAGATAGTCGACAGTCAGAAACCTTGGACAACGTTAGAAATGAAGCAACTGGAGGTATTCCAATAAGGCATGGGTCCATACTGTAATTCCGCAGTGGTGATATCCTCCAATCCCTCGTTTGAGCTGAATAGCGACAGCTGGCTGATCAGTCGCTGGCATTCTTCGAGCTTGGCGACGGCCGCCGACACTTCCCCGCGGTAAGCATCACTGTTTGGCTCGGCGCTGGTTTCTATGGACTGTTTGTGGGCCTTGGCAGCTTGTAGGAGATCCCTGAGGCTTTGGGGTTGTTCTGTCATTATGCCTCTTTTAATGTAAAAGCGGTGATTGTGATGAGTTTACATTCATAGCTCTTGGAAGGACGAGAATAATTCTGGAAGGGGAGGGACCGCGGGACAGGAATGCAACGCTTTTATTGGCTACAGCTTGGACCCGCTTTGTCTCGCGATGCGGACCGATTCCGCGGATCTTCATGCTTCATTTCATTTTTGCTCCAAACACCTAACTACTATTTGACAGCTACCTGAAAAATCATGATGCTAAGCACTGAACACTATGTCATACTTCATATTCAACTGATGCTTTATACAAGCTCTGATCACATTACAAAGCTTGCCGTGCTCACTCATGATGTTGTAGGTGCAGTCGGATTTCTCACATACGGCAACAACAACTTGCAGTGATCTTGATAAGGCAAAGAGGAAGCTTTGGGACCTGGAAACTGTAGCGAGGCAACACGAGGACTGTCGGTAGTAAACTGCGGCCACTGGAATCCAAAGAAGAACTCGATTGTTGAATGATAAGACCTGGCATTCAAGTACGCCGGGTCCACGTTAGGGTTGCCCGTCCTGGCGAACGCACCCCACATATCCTGCACGGCGTTGGTGTAGTAGATATCCTCCGGAACACGAATGGGCTGGTCGAAGAGGTAGTATGTGCCAAAGACCTCGTATAGATCACTGCTGTGACACCGGTAGTACGGAGTGTCGGGTTCTCCAACGGGGAACGTGCAGAGATCGTAGAAGTCATAGTAACTCAACGCATAGCCTCGATTGTGGATGTAGATCCAATGCGATTTGAATGCCCACGAAGCCGAAGCGATCCATTGAAGCAAAGTCCCCTGGCAGTACAACTGACCCTCGGTTCCGGCGTGTACAGACGCATTGTAAACAGATGTGTAGGCAGTACTGCCGTTATAGAGGGTCTCATTGGTAACAGTATATAACCCCGAAGCGGCAATGGCGGAAGCTTGGTCGTCAGTGAGTGCAGCGTCACTTACTAGAATTTGAAGTGCTTCGTCGAAGTCTGTCATGTTTGGCGAGAGTGTGGTTGTTGCTAAGGATTGAAATTCTTCGAGCATGTTGCCTGACATGACATTAACCGAGTTGATATACCCTGCTCCCATTGCGTAGACTGCCTGTGCATAATCTAGTGCATATATGCCATCGATAACCCTATACCAGCTGATAGAATTACTGCTTATATTGAGCAGTGTCTCAGCTGGAAGCGCTCGTAGACACGCAGCTCTTTCTGCGACGGTGCCATTGCATACTGGCTCGATGTACGGCAGGGCATATGCAGCTGCGACTTCAGGGGTGGCATCGTTTGACTTCCCAGACTGAACAATGCCATTTTGGAATAGATCTTCACCCTGGATAAGCGGGCATGTGATCAGGTTGTGGACACACAGCCCTCCAGCAGACTGTCCGAATATGGTCACGTTGTTAGGGTTTCCTCCGAACCCAGCTATGTGTTGCTTGACCCAGCGGAGTGCTTCGATTGTATCTGAGATCATGTAGTTGCCGGTAATCTTCCCATCATCGAGAGCCAAAAGGCCAAAGATGTTGACTCGATACTGTCGGAAAGTTAGCCTTATACAAAATGTGCACGGTAGGTTAGAAAATTTACTTACGTTAAAAGTGACCACCACGACATCAGATCGGCTCGCCAGACTGGCTCCGTCAAAGGTCGAGTCTGCACCAGAACCCGACGTTTCTCCGCCACCATAATTCCAGACCATGACTGGTTTACCCTCACTCGGATCTGGCGTGGATTCAGATGACGGAATATATGGCGTATATACGTTGATGTAAAGGCAATCCTCGCTATTCCCCCAAGGATCTTAAGAAAAGTCCCTGTCAGTTATTTCCAATTGTTTGGCCAGTAGGGACAATAACTTACTCAGTCCATATGAATTTCCTTCAAAATACCCAAATTGGAGACAAGTTGGTCCATATTGAGTAGCATTCACGTATTCCTCAGGTTCATTCAGCGGCTGAGCTGCAGTAAATCGAAGGTCTCCTAGAGGCGGCTGCGCAAAGCGAATGCCCGTAAACCGAAATGCCATGTGGTCTCTTAACCCTTCAAAGACAGTCCCATTGGAAGTTGCATTTACGCGCGGGAAAACAGAGTAGTCGGGATCTACTTTGTCCACGATTGGTGCACTATTCGTGCACAAGAAAGGAAGAAGCTCGGAGCTGGAATTTGCGCTACCTGAGACGGAGCCACGCCACGAAGTCCCGGACGAGGATGAGCAGGACGACCAAAGAAGCTGGTCGCTCGAGATGGTGCCCAGGTACTGCTCATAAGTAAATAGGTTACCATATTGTGCGAATTCCTCGCAACTTAGTAATGTCTCATTGTGTGCGGCGCAGATGGCGGTAGCATCGGAGTAACTAGAAGGCGTGCTACTGAAAAGTGCACTGGGCCGGGTGGCATGAGAAGTCCAGTTGCCATTGTTCTCGAAGAAGACCTTCAGATTTACACTGTTGCTGTCAAGTGTTGTATTGGTGGATCGGCGGAGCGAGGCCAGAGTCCCAGCAGCGGTGGCTTGTAAGAGACCGGCAGCCACCGCCAAGCTTAAACTGGGACTGGGCATAGTCAATGCTGATGAATAAAGAACTCTGTCTGCCTTGTGGGAGACTTCTAGTCAATTGAGCAGGTCCTACCTACTGTCCTTCCCCGCTTGGTGAGGAGTAGGGAGCCTTTTATAGTAGTCTGCCGCCATGCTTGACCAGGACTGAACCAGGCCGGATGAAAGCATTGCCGGCACTGGTAACGTCGTAGTTCGTGATGCGTGCTTTAGCATAAAACAAACGTGCGTGGGGGAGCATCGGTCTACTTTTACTCGAATTGGTGTTTCTGTAAATCTCCGTCGATTCGATATTTCTCCAGATGGTTAGTGTGGGGTGGAGTGTGGAGTCGAAAACGCGGGGATTTAAGCTGCTGCTCCACAGTGATGTCAGTTTATGCTTTGCCGTCACAAGAACAATAGACCGTCGAGTATAATTATTTCCATTAAAGGCAATTTTCTTGCGAATAGTTTGTTGGTTTGTTGGCTGCATTGACAAAATCTACTTATCCATCGGATGGACCTTGATTACCACCCCATTCGTGCCATCCCTATACATCGGCGTCATCCCATCCCCAACAATGTGCAAATCCTGTCTTGTCGTCTTATATAGCTCTAACCATCCCTTGTCATTCGGTGAATGTACATTACTACTTCCGTAATGGCAAAATATCGCGGCAATGGTCAAATACAGCTCCGTGTAAGCCAGGTTAATTCCCACACATGCTCTAGTGCCGCGTGAGAAAGGAACGAGGTATTTGTCGAGGGATTTGTCCTCGAGCCAGCGTTGTGGCCGGAATTCCATAGGTTCCTCGAAGTAGATTGGTGAGTGGTGAATCAGGAGGCCGGTCATTGAGAGTGGAATGCCAGGGCGGAGAACGTAAGTTTTCTCTGTGCCATTACCACCGTCGCGATCACTTTTCGGGGATTTAGCAGTAAAAATCAACGTATCTTCGGTAGCAATACGCTGCAACCGAGTGCTAATTCCACTACTTAAACGTAGTCCTTCCTTGATCACCGCGGTGAGGTATGGCAGCTGCTCTAGTTTCGCGGACTCTGGAAGCTGCTCTAGGTCGGAGATAATGCTAGCTAGCTCTGTCTTCAATTTCTGCAGCTCCGTTGGTTGTTCGAGGAGATGAAACGTGATTTCGGCTAGGGCAGCGGCAGTTGTTAATGTGCCCGCAATAACAATGACCTGTCCATCTTGCCAGAGACGATTGGGTATCTTTTCGTGGTCGGGAAGGTCGCTTTGCAGAATTTCGTGGAAAACGGTTACTTGGGAGTTGTATTTGTTGTCTGGATCGTGGCGGTGGGAGTATATTTCGGAAACAAGGCGGATCACGTCCTGAGTCTATATTAACTTCTGCTGTTTCACATTCGATCACGACAATTGATGCATCAACACACCTGATTTAGCTTTATGAAGCTCGCCATGACAGGATTCAGTGCGACCTGCACATTATCGGGCAATATTTTCATAATTTGCAGCAGCCATGGCATTTGCTTGACTAAATGCCCAAGCTTCGCGCCAGCTTCGCCAGCTTCTTTGAAACTGGGGTCAAAATCCGGTGCTGACAATCGATCCTCGTTTCGACCAAACACATAATCCATGACAATATCTACATCGCGTTAGTCAACCGATTTATAGTATTGAGCACAGTCATAACACGGTTTTGATTGGGGGTTTGTTACCATTGGCAAGCGCGGCGTATGCCAACCCAACTGTCATGGGTTCGCCGGATTCCCTAAACCCACTAAACCTCTTCATCAGATTATCCAATGACTTCTCAATCCTCGGCTGCAACTGTCTGACTTTCTGCTTGGAGAAGTACGGGTTCAGCGCCCCTCGACGCATGCGATGGAGATCGTGGTCATCGGTAGCAAAGGCGGCCGAAGTCAGGCCACTTGAATTTGTGAAGAAGGACCATTTATTGCGCTTATGTGTTGCCCCGGTGTAGATTTCGTCGTAGAAATTGGCGTCTTCGATGTGCACTTCTTCAGGGTTGATGCGAATGATTGGGCCGTACTGCTTGTGTAGATCGCGGATTCGCCAGATGTACTGACCCGGTTTGATGACATCGTAGTAAAACTCGTACCTACAGTAAAGACAATTGTGAGTGATGGCAATAAGCAGGAGAGGCGGTTTTTTGGCCTACCAATATGTAAGCTTCGCCAGAGTCGGGCCTGGTACAGCTGCCTGTGGACATAGATACAACCTCCATACCGACAGGCCG
This sequence comes from Penicillium sp. OUCMDZ-019, assembly GCA_011750695.1. Classification (NCBI taxonomy): domain Eukaryota; kingdom Fungi; phylum Ascomycota; class Eurotiomycetes; order Eurotiales; family Aspergillaceae; genus Penicillium; species Penicillium sp. OUCMDZ-019. The sequence goes on from WTTZ01000011.1 coordinate 59,740, forward strand.
GTCGAATAAAAGAAGAAGATCAATAATAGAGCACCCAGCGGCAGGCTTTCAAATGAAAGGCTGTCCAGCCTATCTCTCGGAGTCTCCATGGCCGATATATGCATCACAGCTCAGCAGATTCAGCTAGATAACTAGCCCAGGCATGTGGTAGCACGAAGTACGGAGTAAGTTTCGTATGGGACCGCAAAAGGAGGGCGGAAACTTCATTTAAGTTCATTATGTCGTATTTCTGGTTGTCCCGTTTCTAAAGCACAGATGCAATTCACTTGTACGCATTAAGAAACTTAAAGAAAGCCAGTTCCCACTACCTAATGTTACTTCCCCGGGCTATAGGTGGGTTTACAAGCTCGGTATTTCTTTTTGTACTCGCTCATTGGCAAGACAGACTGAATTCCGGGTTAATGGGGGATTCTAGCGGAAGCTGAGTCTTCTTCCTGAAGAAATGTGGACACTGGGGTTGAATTTGGGCCTGTCGTTATCCCTAGCTAAACCTAATAGCAGCTTAACTGGGCTATGAAAGTCAAATAAACTTGCTGGCCCGTCTGCGCGGGGAGTTAGTATGTACGTAGTTACGTGGCATTGTAAACTGTAATTTGTGGGTGTCTGAAGAAGGATTCAAAGAGATACTGTACGCAAGAAGCGAATCTTTGTGCACATAGCCACCGATATGGATGTCTTTGAGGAATATCTCTGTCTTTATAGCCCAAGACGATAATCGCCGATGGCAGGATCAGGGCTTGCCGGCTCACATGACCTATGTCTATGTACGCGGCCTGCCCATACATAACCGTCGATATGCCTCCTCTTCAGTGCAGCATTTGCAGTCCTCCGAGCAGATTTCACCGCACAATTTATTAAATTAATAATGATGAAAAAAAGAAGTATCAAGTACTATTTTGTCGAGAGTGGTCGCCTGATGAGTCTTATGTCCACCAATCGGGTAGCGAGGATCTATATCCCAAACAGGCCAATCGGAGCAACTGGATTCTACGCTCACCACCGGAGACATGGGTTGTACATCGAAATACGCATGCTCCTCGGCGGCCTCCTCAGCGGCGAGTGCTACGAAAAGCGGACTATGTGTAGCATGATTGGCTCCAGAGACATAATTCATGTGCTGAAATGAGAATTCACAATTGACCATCTTTTATGTATACGACTTGGTGTTGCAAAGTTAAGCATCCGCAGCTCACGCGTCTTTAGCGCCGCGCTAATATCCTTTGTTTGGATGAAGTCTGGCTGACAATGAGGCTGTTCCACGGTTCAACTGCATTTCCTATCGTGATTACTTCATACTCCGGGCTACATGTCGATTAAGCCGAGCATATCAGGAAGAGCATCGAGTTATTGTCTCGAGAGCCATGTGTGCAACCCACGCAGACAACGCAGACTTCGATGCCCAGCCCCTTTTTGACGTGCATGTACGTTCAGAGTTCCAGTCACTATCGTTGAGATAGAAGTATTCCTCGTCACTAGTCTGCAGGCACTGACGTGTTTATGGTGTAGAATAGCGAGGAGAGCGATGCCGACTCGGCCTTGGGAGATAGGTAAGCTTTCTTTCGCCGTGTTTATTGCCTATGCATTCATGAGGGTTATTGCTGAGTGGCTGGCTACCTAGTGATGAGGCCTCTTTGACGACAACGCTCTCGACATCAATATTAACATATGTGTAAGAACATCTCTATTTCCCTCTGAATAACTTTCTTGCTGAATCATAAATCAGATATGAGGTGCGACATGCAACATTCAATGTTTAATCCATTGCTGGAACCTAACTTTGCCATATAGAATGGTCGAAGGTATCATCAACTAGAAGAAGGAAACTACATATTTGTTCGTAATTCCTCTCCTCGCCCGAATAAACCTCATCACTAACCAGTCAAATTGACTAGCCTAATGACGAGAAAGAGCAAGACCGCCTGGACATGCTACACCATATCTACAGGCTAGTGCAGGGCGGTAGTTTACATGTTGCTCCCATCTCAAAACCGCAGAGAGTACTGGACATTGGCACGGGAACTGGGATTTGGGCACTTGATTTTGCAGAGTTCGTTGCCCTCCTCTTAGTGTCGATAACCCTAATTCTGATCTGGTCATGTAGTGAATATCCCGAGACACATGTTATGGGTCTAGATACGACTCCAATTCAACCTCACTGGTACGTGAAAGGCTGGAGGCCATGAAGAAGAAAGAACAAAACCTCATCTAACTTAACATATACAAAGGGCCGCTCCGAACTGTTACTTCGTACTGGACGACCTCGAAGCTGACTGGGACTATCCTTCCAGCCAACACTTTGACTACATCCACCAACGCAGCCTGGCCGGCAGTATCGGCGACTGGCCTCGCCTCTACCAGCAAGCAATTCAAAACCTACGACCGAACGGGTGGATCGAGATTCAAGAATTCGATGTTTGGTTTTATTCTCAGCGACCCGGGGGACTGCCCGAGAATTCGTCAATTATGAAATGGCAAAAGATGATTGATGAGGCGAGTACGCGGCTGAACAGGCAGCTCAATTACGGCTCGCGGTTTGCGAAACATTTGGAGGATGCTGGGTTTGTGGATGTGCAGACACAGGTTATCAAGGTATGCATCTGCTATGTTACTCAATATGCAAAAGAAAAACGCTAAGAAAACTTATACTAGACACCAATCGGCCCCTGGCCTAAGGATCGCAAACTCCGTGAACTAGGAGTAATTCTACAAGTGCAAATGAAAGAGGCCCTCGAGGCTGTAACGCTAGGATATTTTACGCGTGTGCTTGGATGGTCAGACCTCGAAACGCAAGACATGCTGGATCAGGTGATGATCGAGTTCAATGATAAATCAAATCTCTTGTACACGTTCTGTCGATTTGTGACAGGACGAAAACCTTGATATTTACCCAAATAACCCTCTAGTATATACTTGTATTAATTGACTTGACAATATATTTTAGACTTCTTATGTTAGATACTACCAGCAATGAACGCACTTAGTATGTATTTCCCATATTGTATCTTCATTTTTGTGACCTAGTCATATACATCTAGATATTTACTTCATCGATTAAAGTATATAGTATTCTATATGGGATAGACCTCCAACCTATTTATGCACATGAGATTGACAAGTAATAGCGTTATATTCTCCAGCAAATCCAGTAAGAGGCTATTCTGGTAACTAGTAGGGCATGTTGTCATCCATTCTCATAAAAGAACCGCGATCCGGAAGACCGATCCTGTCAAGCGATTAGTCTATAAACTTCAAATATAACAAAACAGTATGCCCACCAAGAATCTACGCCAAGTCCCAGATAATCTGAAAACATCCAGTCCGCCTCGGGTGCTAGTGCGGCCGAAGACAACAGGTTCAACGAATTTTCAGGTTGACTTGTATTTGGCGGTTCAAGGATGGTGTCCATTGCGGATTGCAGAGCACCTTTGGCTTGGCAGAAAAGTTGGTAGTTACCATCCCCAGGGTCATGTAGAACGCCCATATGAGCAACCAGTACTGACAGGTTTTCAATACTGCTTCGTCTTGATGACGGATCAAGTTTGAATTGTAAGAGGTACCAGGCAATGGCGCCCGCAGCAGGTAAAGCACAAGAAGCAACCTAGTACATCGTTAGTATCAACGACGAGTAACTGCAAGGTCAATGGCACTCACCCTCCATGCTAGAGAGATCAGGCCCAGCTCCGAAAGTTGTTCACGCCTCACGAGAGCTTCGTTGACCCACGCAAGAAGTTCGCTGGCGTGGACGAACAAAGCACGGGTGCTGTCAAGACCATGTCGCGACGCCGCCCATTCGATTAAAAATGTGGTATTTAGATAATACAACCGGATCTGATGCAATGCGTCTACCTCATGGCACGGCCGTCCTTTCAACCATAGATCCTGAGTTGGTGCTGTAAGAAAAGAAGGAAGTTCTTTCCATGCATGGTCAATTTTCGCTTGTAGTTCACTATTGATTTGTCAACATCAATGAAGTCTATAGAAAGCCCTATATAATAATTACCTGATTCTCTGTGGCACGTTGGACAGATTTCGACCAAGTAAGGTTTCTAGAGCATCTTCGCGGATCATTGATGTTATCATAGACCACCTAATGACGGCACTTTTCCTTATTTGACCAAGAGTATTCCAACCGTTTCGGTCTAGATGGGCCAATTCTTGATCCAGAGCATCCCCAACCAAATTATATGTGCCTTCTTCAATGTCGAGAGGCATGTTGGTAAAACAAAAACGCTTACTCACCCTAGGTGGTCGACCGAGAAAGACAGCGAAGCTGATATCGGACCCGTATATGCGAGCGAATATCTGTTGGCGTAACTGAGTAAGGAAGAAAGGAAGGTATTGTTTTTCTTTCACAGTTTCGTGGAGCCCGTCCGCGAAGAGCGCGCTGGAAGCGTGATTAAGTCGCCTCCATGCTTTGAAGCCTACATGTATGTTAGAAATGCGAAATGACTCGAAGTTGGATGCTCGTACTTTGATCACCATAAAAGACAGATGCGAGTAGAAAGCTTTCATAGAGAAATATCATCATAACGTCGTTTAGAGTGTCTAAGGAGTCACAGAAGCCTACACATTTGTTGCTCAAATGAACCAGACTTGTCCTCAATAGTTGCCGCTCCTCTTCTGTTTTGCATACAGGATGTGGCACTCTTGTCTCAGTGGAGGCAATGCTTGTATAGTGAGCATTTGATATAACTTTGTGTAATTTAGTGTGCTCACCCAGCTAGAGTAATAATCAATCCCACTGTCTCCCATCGTAAATTCAGTCCCGTGTACTGAGCTGCGAATTCTTCGAGCGTTGAAGAGCTGTGGATTTCAACAGGTTGGCCCGCCTTTTTGAAAAGACGTTGGGACAAAGCAAACAAACTAGCCTGTCGATTTTGCGATTGGCGGATGATATCAATTTCATTGGCGAGGCTTTCAAAGAATGGAAAAAGTAAAAAGGTTCCCAAATGGGTTTGGAGGCCACCTCCTTTTGCTTCTGAAAACAATCGTCGAAATGCATCATCTGCAAGGTAATTGAGAAACGTATCTAATAATTGCACCCCTTCATCGACCATTTTAGAGCTGTCTGCCCGCAGTACAGCATCTCGGGATGATTGCTGGTCGTTAAGATTAGAGGACGAAGTGTCGATTCTGACGGCCAAGTGGTCTCCCAGGTTATCCAAAACTGTCTTGAGAGATGACGATCCCTGAAAACCTGGGTTTGGATATGGTTTCATTTGAAAAGTGGCCACTGGTCTATCAGACGACGTGACATTATCAGGAGTGGGAGAAAGTCTATTGAGCATTAGCTGTATTTTCCCTTGGATATATTTATCTGAAGCTTACACGCCATGCCGCTGCTCTGAAACTTGAATTGGCCTGTTTCTTCTGAAAGGATTCTTTCTGTAGATGCACTGCTCTGCGATCTCGCGATGAACACAACGGGAACATGCTGGACGCCGATGGTCGCAGGCGAGCTTCGATAACCGGCAGGGCTCACACGAAGGAATCCTGACGCGATTCTTTTCGATGGCCCGCTTAGTAGAGCTGATCATTATCAGCGATATCCGCAATGGAGAGAATGTATACAGATAGCAAGGATGAAGATAGACCGAGGAATACTCCGATATGTCTTTCCAAAAGGTTGACTGTTATTGGCTGCCGATAAGCAAGTGAGGGGCCCCACTCAGCACTCCAGCCGAGGATGGAAGCCCCTTCCTACGTGCACGCCACTCTCTCATATAACCACGAGATATTCAGTTGCCTTTCTTCAATGAACATATGAAGACAGTCTAGAGAATAGCAAACCTACGAAAAAGCATTGAAAACAGGCAGATCAGCTTCCATATATAACCACCAATCTACACCTCAGTGCCGTTCGAACCATTGAACAACCAACGGAAGACACATGAATACTTCTGTAGCGCCGTCTATGCGTGATCCCTTCTATTTTGTGATTTTGTATAGCTAGCCAATGAAAATTTGGAAGCCATTCTACAAAAATTCAAGATACTCCATTTGACAGCTTCGGGCGACCCTCTGATGCCAACAGGTATTCAACTCCGACGGCTGCCGCATTAGGGACAGCTTCTGTATAACAGAACCTAATCCCATGCTTTGCTAAAGCAAGTTGAAAGATAGTCTGATAGACACTGTGTAGCATTACACCGCCGGAGAGAATGAGACCGCACCTTGAGGGATCCACATACCCATGCGACTGGGGATCGAGCAAACGACTCAAAGTGTTGTCGACAAAACCTGATACCTGCTGAGAGACGATATCCACTGCTTCGGCGTTCCCAGCTCCAGCTAAATCAAGAACTTTCTGGGTGATGCTTGCAATGCGGCTTTTGGCAGTTTTCTCGTCACTTGCCATTAGCACGTTGCTCAGTAGGTCGATATTACTGGCCTCGTTCTCTCTTCCTAGCGGGGGTCCTGAAAAGAATTCCACGACTTTCATGTCTAGTGGACTAAGACCGGCTTTTCTCTGTCCCAGACTTATTTCCTCTAACGAACACAACGTCTTCCGGATAGCTTGTCTCCCAATTGCATACCCGGCACCCTCGTCTCCAAGAAGGTGGCCCCATCCTCCAGCACGTGCAATGCGTTTTGGTGTTCCATCATTGCTATCAAGAGCGTAGCGAATTGCGATGCTACCAGTACCGGCAATAACAACCAGGCTGGAAAAAATCTCGGGATGCCGTACCATGGCGGCAGCTAGTAGGTCTACATCGTTGGATACTCGTACCAGGACCGACTTGTGCAGATTCAATTGCTGTGTCACCGTCGCTCGTACACGTTCTTGCATGCCTGGGCGGTCCATTCCGGCACTAGCAATCCAGATAGAAGAGAAGGATTCATCATGATTCGTTTTGAGCGCAAGAGACGACTGTATTGAACCATTGATGCCGTTAGCTACCTGAGTTGTCCGAGGGAGGTTTTGCAATGCCTTGCGCGCAGCTGTGATAATTGAATTCACCGAAGTGTCATAATCTCCATCGGTTCTAGTAATATTAGCAAATACTTCATTCTCGTTCAAGGAGTTGGGACTCATACAGATTGCAAGGCCCAGCGATACCGTTCCCGGTGTTACCACTGAAAGTCCCTGCTACAGCAGCACATTTAGATCCTCCACCATCGACACAAAGAACTCTCTGGCTGCGACTAGACCCATTTACTCGAGCTTCCTCAAGTTGGCTCCCATTTTCGTCAGCAAGGACATTAGCAAGAACGCCTTTGGCCATATCTAGCTCCCGTTGGCTCTGTTCTATGGAAAGCCCCTTCTCTGCGACGACAATTGCGAGTTTTACTTTACCATTGCAGCGAGCAAGTAGGTCGTCTAGATATTGATCTGTCATCACAGAACAGTGTTTGCTGACTTTTCGAAGAATATTTCGCGACCTTTGCTTGAGCTTCTGGTTTGATGCAATCAGATCGACCATCTATGTTGCAAATACAAGTTAGTAATCAAATATCAGCGTTCCCCCCTATCTCTCTATATATTATTTCTCGACCGACAAACTAACCATGTTTCCATATGTTTTACCCGATTTTATCATGGTCCCAGTGCTTAGCATGTTCAACACCAGCTTCGTTGCAGTACCCGCCTTGAGCCTCGTGCTTCCCGTGACAACTTCAGGACCAGGCAAAGGTGATATTATAACATCGATGTTGCCCGAGTGACCCATCTCTGATGGCGATACACATGCCACTCCAATAGTGAGGCAGCCCAAGAGCTTGGCATATTCGAGCGCTCCGAGAACATATGGGGTGCGACCAGATGCGGCAATACCAATAATGCTATCTCGTTCAGCATCTAGATCTAGCGCAACCAAGTCATTTTTGCCAGATATTGGGCTATCTTCTGCCCCTTCCTGTGCCTGGCGGATCGCGGCATCTCCTCCTGCTATCAAACCGACGAATTGGGTAGGCGGTGCCGCAAAAGTAGGAAGGATCTCTGAACTATCTAATACTCCTAACCTAGAAGATGAATTATCGTGGTTAGAATACATGCTTCACCCCTCGGTGCTGCACGACAATGAAACTAACCTGCCGCTTGTCCCTGCTCCAACATAAATGACTCTTCCGTCGCGACGGACACGAGGAAGTAACAGGTCTATCGCCCGCGCGATATCCCCTATGCAGGGCGTCACGCTGTCTGCCACTGTTTTGTCCTCATCGTTGATAAGGGTGCACATCTGCAGAGTTGAAACTCTGTCAATATGGCCGGTGAGGTCATTAATGGCCTCGGTCTGCAAGCCCGAGAGATCTAAAACATCATTTGCCATCTTCGAGTGCATAGCTTGTCGTTATATCTTTCGAAGAAAATATTCTACGCACGGAGTCAACGCGCGCGTTTTATTGGAAAAGGCATTTTTCGGCGACGCTTTGTTCGGAGTGTTAGTCTCGTGAAGGTCGGGGATTTCCTCGTTGAAGTGGGCCACTGTAGAAACTACCGAGTGCAGACTCAAGTGAATGGTCAGCTATCTCAAAAGATGCGAGTTCGTTGTAGTCCGAGAATCGTGACCTTATCTGACCCTTTTGTGGAGATAACGCTGAGCCGAAGAAAAGAAATGATTCCGTCCATTGACGGCTCTTGTTTACGCCGAATGCCCACAGCAGAACCCACATTACTCCGGATGCACTTCTTCCTCCTCTTTCTCTCGAGAAACATGCCTATCTCATGCTGTTCAATTCCACTCGTCAGTGCTCATGTGCAACTTTGCCTATCTCTCCTATCCTCCACTCCGATTGGATCCGTAGTAGATTCTATGTGGTTGTACTGATCTGGGGTTCGCGATGGGACCGGGCTATAATACCCCATGCATCAACCAGTTCAGAGCGGATAAAATGTTCAACTCTGCGAAACATTGAAGTTTCAGCTGGTTATACCACATCAATACCAGGTATATCGTAATACACACTCGTTGCAATGTCGACTATGATGGCCGAGGAGTCCTCGTCACTCGTTCGACGAGTTTACACCCACTCATGGTTTCAGATCCTTCTCATCAGCTTTATTTGTTTTTGTTGTCCGGGAGTAAGAATTATTCTCTCACTTATAGCACCCATTTAATCATGCTGACCGAGTTTTTTACGCCTAGATGTACAATGCCCTCTCTGGCCTAGGAGGATCCGGTCAGGTCAACTCAACCGTATCAGCCAATGCAACGGTCGCCCTACTTTCTACTACAGCGGGAACTGCTCTTTTTATTGTAGGGCCAATATTCAGTCGTGTTGGACCCCGCGTGTGTCTTCTACTTGGTGGATGGACTTATGCTCTTTATTCCGGTAGTCTGTTGAACTACAACCGTACGTTCCACGACAATCCTTCACGCAAAAACACGGACATACACAGAAGTTAGGACTGACTCAATGGAAAAACACACAGATACCCAAAATGGTGCATTCGTTATTGCTTCCGGCGCCCTTTTGGGTTTAGGTGCTTCGCTTCTATGGGTATCACAGGGTGCGATTATGACTACATACGTCCCGGAGTCGCAAAAGGGACGAGCAATCGCAGTATTCTGGATCATCTTTAACCTCGGTGGTGGAGTTGGCTCTCTCGCTAGCTTTGGCCTCAATTTCAACTCGAAGACAGGGACTGTCTCTGACGGAACCTACATTGCTTTGCTTGTGATTATGTTGGTAGGGTGGGCATTTGGCATCTTTATCTGCAAACCATCAGCTGTGAGAGTGAAAGGCGTACAGACAATCGTAACCGGAGAGTCCAGCTGGCGCCAAACAGCACGACTTGCACTAAGCACCATGGCCGACTGGCGAGTCATTTGCATGGTGCCCTTATTCTTTTCCGCAAACGTTTTCTATTCGTATCAACAAAACGAGGTCAATGGAGAGACGTTCAATATCCGGACTCGATCTCTTAATGGAGCATTGTACTGGATAGCACAAATGCTTGGTGGTCTGATCATGGGATGTTTGCTCGATATGCCATGGCTGGCTCGTCGCTGGCGTGGTGTGGCTGGCTGGGCGACCCTCTTCATTACCGGAATGAGTATTTGGGGCGGTGGATATGCGTTCCAGCTCTGGTTTACTCACCGACAAGCACAAGGATTGATTCAGGATATTGACTACACTGATGGTGACCTCTCAGCGGGGCCCATGATTTTGTATATGTTTTATGGAGGATACGACGCCTTGTGGCAATCGTTCTGTTACTGGTTGATTGGCGCGTTGTCCAATTCTCCAGCCAAGACAGCAATCCTGGTAGGCGCATATAAGACATTCCAGGCTGCTGGAGGAGCAATGGCATGGAGGGTGAATGCGCTGGGTATGTCGCCAACAGCGCAGTTTGCGATGGACTGGGGTCTCTGTATCGGTTCCTTGGTGTTTGTCATCCCTACTGTTTGGGTTATCAAATCAACGAATGTGGACGAGGACGAGGCTGTTGCAGAAATACAGGAGAAGGAGGAGGTGAAACAATCTTTGCCCTAATTATGTCACCCCAGGCCCATATCACATGTATATCTATCTGTCTATAATTGAGAATCACGTTGATCACTTATTGGAAATAATCTATTAAAGCATTATGAGCAAGACAACGAAAACAATCTTAATGTAGGCATACAAAGAGGCCGAACTATCTCCATGCACCCATACTATATCTGTCCACACAACAGAGCAATCCATCTAGATCGTGTATTCGCATCATTGCACCCGGCTATCCCAGCCCAGCCAGTCAAACATCCCATCACTGTCGAAGCTATTCGTAAACATGGCGAAATCACTGCTAAGCCCGAAATCAAAATTGCCTGCTTCTAGCTGCATTGAAATTGATTGAATCGAAACATCATTGCTGTCAAATGAATATATGTTAGATACCCTGTCACTACCATGTGGAGAAGTTCCCAGTGGTACTGTTAAGCTTTGTACTGCTGTCCTTGAGGGATCTGGGAATATCACAGATCTTGCATGCCGCACGAAAACTCTCGCGATGCCCTCTAAGCTGCTTGCAAGAGAGTTGCGTGAGCTCAGATCCTTCAGGTAGCCCGGCAGTTGCTCCATGGCAACCAAAACTTCCTTCTTCTCTTCCAAATTGCGCTTTCCATTGGAAATAATGTCGCGAAACAATATTAACAGAGGGGTAAACGGGCAGCATACTAATTGCCAGATAATTGGGTGGTAGGGTTCTTTGGACCTGGGGGCCATATCTTGGAGTAAATGAAGCATTCGCTTCGAAGCGTCGAAGCATTGCTCCTGCATGTAGGTTGAAGACCGGGTGAGTAAAATATTAAGATACAAGAAATGGAACTCCATGCTGCGAAGGGCAGTGTCTATTGACTTTGCGTTTTTAGCGTCACAGAATGGTTTTTCTGATAGTGCGGCAGCCTCGAGAATCTATTGCGTCTCATTGAATCAGTGAAGGTTTTTGTTCCCTGTAGAACCTCAACGTACCCTTCGTGCTTGTTCATACCAAGATATCAGGTTTTTGCTTGCCGCTTCGATGCTGCCATCGTTTGGCTTTTCGTCTGCGTGGAGGCAATGCCAGATGTCATCCATCATATGCGAGAGTAGAACTTTTTGATACATGTAGTGCGCTCCGAAGAATCCAGGTGCACCGGTTGAGGTTAGGTGAGGTCTAAATGGCTGGATTTGTTCCAATGTAGGTAGCCCGATCTCTTTCACCATCTCCCGATGAAACGTTGGTGTTCTTCCAAATATTATAGCGAGTCCTTTATCTAGCAGATTCAAGTGCCAAAAGGTTTTCCGGCGTCGCTCACGAGTCTTTTGGTCGAGATAGCGTTGGTTTACCCCCAGTGCCTGCAACATTCTACAGGCGTTGGTCGCGAGCATCCAGCATAGCGATGGCCCCGTAAAATCTGACGCCTGGCTCAATACTAGAACTATTGCAGTGATATTGGTTTCGCTGGGTTCAAGTAATACTCCTACGTCGCTGAGAGCGAGCCATATGTTGCTGTGAAGCTTCTCTTTGAGTGATGTTGATGTCACTGTGCTGAGGATGATGCTGTAGTACATGACTAGCCAGGCTCTCTCACGCACTTGGTGCGGACGACCTGCTTTGAGATGATTTATCACGTCCGGAGGCACTGTGCCTACCGATGGTCCGCTCTCACGAAGGAAATTTTCAAAAACTGTTTTAAGGAAAATCATCAGCAACTGGATTTGGGGGTTGTTTCAAGTGAATTCCTACCTTCTGCCCATTCTATTGCATGCTCTTCAAAGAGATGAAATTCCTTCGCCGCTGTGCGAAGCTTTGAATCTTCATTTTGAATACCTGTGCGCGCGCAGGTTTCAGATAGAGAGGACAGAGCGTCAAGAGAGCTGTGCTGCTCCGGGGTGTCGAGGCCGTTCAGCTGCTGGCGAGTTGCTTCAATGTCAATAGCGAGATGACATTGTACACCGCTAGTACTGCTGCTTTCATTGATAAGGCTCTCCAAGTTAGGCTGTCTAATATTTACTGTTTCATTCTTGTGTTTTTTTCTTCGACGAATCACTCCAGACCGCGAGTAGGAGCATTTGGCACCGGTCCGTGTGCAGCGTTTGCATCCAGAACGATCCCGGGAGCAAGTGACCTGTATCTTTGTCAAAAGTGGTAGCCCCCAGTAACTGATGGTTGAAATTTACCTTGCTTAATCTGCAGGAGTCACAGGCATATTTTTCGACCCTCATTTTATCATCTGGTGCCATTTTGAGGATTTCCGAAGTTGTGGAAGTAGGTAGTTGTTGGGAGGTCGGAAGTTAAGCCTCGGAGAGTCGGAAGTTGTTTCAGATATCAGAACCCTAAACTCCGAGCCGCCAACCCCCTTTGGATACTCCTCCAAAACTTGAAGCTGAAGAATTTGTCCAGTCTCGGTGCTAAATTGACTTTCGGAATTTGTAAATATCACTGAAATTCCGGTATATAAGAAGACCCTCGTAGGACTTGCAAAGTTCCCTCACCAACAGCTGCTAGCAACCCTTCTTGAACATGGCTCTTCTCTCACAGGTACCCATTGCCATTATTGGCGCTGGTCCATCTGGTCTTACTCTTGCACGACTCCTAGAGCTCGCTAATATCGATTATATTGTATTTGAACGAGACGAATCGGCTACATGGGCCGATGAGAACTCAAGCAGCGGCACCCTTGATATTCACAAAGACTCGGGCCAACTTGCTTTGAAAGAAGCCGGATTAATCGAAGAATTCCAGTCAATTGCCCGTTATGATGTGCCAACAATAATAGTCGACGCACAGGGCCGTGTTCATGCAAACCTCCCCGGCGATGGCGCTCGAGATAAGCCAGAGATTGATCGCAAGGATCTGCGAAGACTACTACTTGGCTCTATTCCGGCTGGTAGAGTTCGTTGGGGCTGCAAAATCCAGCGTTTGCAGAAAGAGAATGATGGATCGGTCTCGGTTTACAGTGGAAATGGCCGTTGCGAGTCTGGATTTCGTCTCGTCGTAGGCGCGGATGGCGCTTGGTCTAAAGTCAGGAAGCTAGTAAGTACAAATACACGTTCTTCGATCTTAGGAAATATCCCTGATGTAAATCACGCAGGTCACCTCTATTGAACCACAGTATTCCGGGACCCACTTCTTCACTTCATTCATCCAGCCCGACAATCCATCATACCCGTCGGTGGCCTCGAAGGTCGAAAAGGGTAATTACCTAGCCCTAAGCAAAGGACGGCAGATCTTTTTGCATTATCTTGGTGATGGATCCTACCACCTTGCTGTGGGCGTAAAACTCCCCGGCAACGGGCGTTCAGAGTCTGCAGTTGACCACGATCCATCTGCGTTATGGCAGTCATTGTTACAAAACGAGTTCGCTGAATGGAATCCAGGTCTTACCGATTTGATCAAGTCTAGTGACCGAACCTTCCGCTCTTGGCCATTGTACTCCTTGCCAGAGGACTTTGTGCCTTGGAAACATACCCCTAGAGTGACACTGCTGGGAGATGCTGCGCACTTGACGTAAGATACAACTATCAACATAGCTAGCACGTTACCCTGCTGACTATTTTATCTCTCCTAGTATACCTGCCGGAGAGGGTGTCAATAACGCTTTATACGACAGTCTTGAGTTGGCCAAACAGATCATCAAGCATGGACTTGATAATCTAGACTCCGCTGTAGTAGACTACGAGAAAGCGATGCTGCCCCGGGCAGTTGGCGCAATGCAAAAGGCCTATTTTGCTACGGAATATATTTTCGGGGCTGATTCGCCTCAAAGTTTCCTTCAGGCCGTTGGCGTGCCTAGTGAAATTGAATAATATAGAAGCTGGTATCTAGGATAAATGAATTTGGTCGTGAGCTGCATCTGTTTGTCTACTGATACATATTAATATCAAATCAGCCGATAGTTTAAATGAATATTTGGCTAATTATTTGATGGCATACATACATGAAGCCGCGTCGTAATGATCATTTGAATGCGTGCTAGTGAACAGAAAATATCTGGTGTACGATATCCAATGATACGCCAGGAGACCGAATGCCTAGTTGCTATTGGTTACCCAGCAGCAATCTCATTTTTCTTTATTTTTATTTTCTCTCGACTACGTATGACTTTTGGACTGTAGAGTGCTTGCTTACAGCAGCTAGCCCTAGCCCTAGCCGTAAGTAGTAATTGCTTCCTGGGCTATACTACGCAGCGCTATTGGTGGCTGCATGCACTAATGCACCTAGAGTGCTGGCTTTCTTTTATTTTTTGACAGACAAAGGCAAAATGAACGTGATGTTTGAAATAACTATCGCTACACAGGCTAAAAGATTCGCAATTCGATACATAAAAGACAGACTAACCTCCCATCTAACCCTAGGTAACAAACCAGGTACATATATACACAGCCAGACTAAAAGTCTTAAGACTGAGTTCTTGGTCCTATATATGTCTTCCTGGCCCCAGCAAACCACCAGGTAAGCGATAGCAGCGCGATAAACCCGGCGATGACAATCGCATAATTCATATTCTCGGGCGTAACAGGGTATGACGATGGGAAAAACAGGAAGACACTAACAAAGATCGTCCAGACAATGGCGATATAGTTGATCGGCTTTCGCCATTTCCCCAGGTCGAATGGTCCCTTGGTGATGGGCGATTCGTGCTTGAAGAACTGACGCGCGGCAATGACTGCGACGTATGATAGATCCATTGCCGGAGAGGTAACGTCGAAGATTCCGTCGATTGTCTCTGTGGAGCCGAGGGCGATCAAGTTGAGGCAGCAGCAGAAGAATACGACGAGCCAGACAGAGTATAACGGCGTTTGAGTACGGCTATTCACCTGGCGGAAGACACTGTTCTTTGCTTAGCGACATGGATCAGAGAATTCATCATATGAATACGTACCCCGACAATGGCAGAGCGCCGTCTCTGGCGAGGGCGTAAGCAGTTCTTGTATCTGACAGCATAGCCGTGATGCCTTATGTTGCGTCAGAGAAATAAAAACAGAAAGCCACTACAAAAGAGACAACATACCGGTGAAGAATTGCACGATAATCGGCCATACCCACATGGCCAATCCTCCACTCCGGCCAGCAGCATTGAAAAAGACCTGAGCAGCAGGATTACCCATTGGTGACGCAAGAATATCTGTAACATTGCCAGCACAGAATCCAAGAGCGACGTTGAGTAGGAATCCAAAGACCCAGGTAATCAAGACCGCTTGGAAGATAGCAACGGGTCCACTAATAGCAGCGTTTTTCACCTCCTCGCTCATATGGGCTGTTGCATCGTAGTCTGTCATGGTCCATGCAACTGAGAGGTATCCAATCAGGAAGGACAAGCCCTTGTTATTCCAGCCTGACCCGTCAGTGATAGTTCCGAACACCTCACTGGCAGGCAACTTGTTCGGGGTGAGCACGAGGATGGCAATTGAAATGGCCACGGAGGCGATGACTATCAACTGAGGTCAGATTTGCGATCAACAATTTTTGTCCAGGGAACGCAGGAATGCATACTATTAACAGGAGCAAACCAACGGATGGTTTGGCTAAGTGCTCTGGTGGGAATGGAGCAGATCACGCCGTGGCATACAAGCACACCAATGCTTACTGCCACGGTAGTACTCGCCGAGCTGGGAAAGATCAGTTATCGATCATGCAGTTAGTTATTTGGGGTTGTCCAAACGCACGGCACGTATGTAGGTATTCCATCCTCTCCTACCGATCCCATAGAGACGGCTGCTAGTAACTAGATAATGTTAAATACGATACACCCAAACAAAGGCAAGCAATTGGCCTTACCATCTGAGCAACTGTGTAAGCAACACTGGCTGCAGCATCGAGTAAGTCACTGATTCATGGCTATGGGCTATCGGAATCGATCCAACTTACCAACACCCGCTGTTCTAGTTTAAGGGTCAGCTTCATTGTACCTAGGTATCAAATAAGGAACGATATCACTCACTGGCCAAGGAAATTCGACCATCCAAGCACCCAAGACGCCAGCGGTACCCATTTCGGAGGGAAAACATTCTTCGTCACGAAGTACATGCCTCCGGACGTCGGATAGGCAGATACAAGCTCGGCAACTATAAAGTCTCAGATTCCATTTTGGGCCCAAGCGGCATCACCAAAATTGAAGGGCCAATAATACCGGACAGAGCAATGCATAGAGAGAAGAAGGACCCTGAAAACCAACACCAGACAGCCGCAGCAGGCCCACCAGCAGCAAGTGGAGAAGACCAAGTGCCAGGCACTGCACAAAGTCAAACTGTCAGCTTTTTAATCGTTGGTGGCTGAAGATCCGCTACTTACCACTGCCGAGGACGCCCATAATGGAAACTGCATATGAAAGGGTCGACAGTCGCGTGAATTCTCTACGAAATTCCTATTCAAGTCAATAGGTATATCCTCGCTTGACAAGGGGCGAAGGCAACAAACTTGTTTGTACCCGATCTCCTCCAGCCGGTGGTCATCAGTAGAATGGTAGATATCGCCATGCTCAATACTGTCATGACTCTTTCGGATGCTGGAGAGGGATGGACCCCCGGAGACGGGGGTCTTGCCTTCAAGCTCAAGCTGTGGTTCTAGGGTATCTGAAGCCATGTCTCTGACTGAATACTGAATACTGAATGGAATCTCTGAATTTTTTTTTACAAGAAGGCATTTGCAATCCATATAAGTCACTTTGTTGCTATGTGGATCGGAGATTATGAAGAACTTTAGATATCATCGTGATTGGCCAAGAGAGCAACTACAAGATAGTAAAGATAGAGTGAAGATAGTGAAAGATAACGAGAGCAAGCGGACTGAGGCCGCTGACGTCTATTCCCTCCATTGAAGCAAGCAAAACAATGAAAACAAAGAATCCGGGGTGCAGGGGTTGGACACATTCCAGAGCTGATACAAGATAAAGAAAGCCTTGTGTGTGATTATTGATATGGTGGGTGGCGGCGTTATCAGCGACTCGCTCGGTGCGCTAGGTGCGACACATGCGAGCAATGCGCCGCTCGCGTCTTCGTTTCATTCAGCGAAAAACCGGGGAAATTGAAGCCCAATGATAATGCGTTATTTAGGGCAAACTACACTAGAAACCTTGGGAGGCAGTTGGGGGTCGTATTTTGGATACAATGGGCATTGGTGGGATAAATGAAGTATATTGGGTCAACCGGGGATGCATCACAATGAGGGTAGAAAAAAAGGACCGTAGCCAGCCAGGTCCAAAATTCGATCATCGGACATCATGGCTATGAATTTGGAAATCGGTTTGGTTCTTTTGGCAATTTTTGTAGTTGCGGCTTGGGTCCAGCGACACCGAAAAGTGAAGCCGTCATCGTCATCATCACTACTAGGATCGCCAGTTCATTTGGACTCTAAACCAGATGCTACACGAATAACGCCACTAGAGCATTTTAACCTCGAGGCCACAGAACCGCATCCTTACCGGCCATGGAGTTCAGGCAAATTCGCCATGACCATGGGCATCCAAAGGGTGCCGGCGGAAGAGTGGCTGACCCTCGATCAGCGCTACATCCCTGAACAAGCGCTCCGACGAGAACTTCTGGAAGAGCATCGTGATGGGGTAATGCAAATCTTGCCAGGATCTGAATCCGCATGCGAGGAAGTCCTCTCGATGGTGGTGTCGTATCTGACACAGCGCTATCCACACCTCTTTTACCATCCTCGTGGGAAGCCGGATTATGTCTACAACAGTCTGACCGAGCAGACATTCAAGGTTGTGGCCCCGTACGATGTGCCACCTCTGGAAATCGCTGCCCAGTTGGCCATGGAAGATCTCAATATTCTGTATCCCGGGTTTGGCGAGGATCCCGAGCAGCACTATCTGTGAGTGACATGATAATTTTGACCTTCTACTGGATGAGGTTTGATTTACTGACAGAATCGGCAACAGGGCAGCTAGCTATAGCATGGCGCCAGCTGGCTGGGACCTACGGGAGCGTATAGGATGGCCATTGTGGAAAATCCACACTCCAGTTCCTATGTGGCAGGAAAAGCTGCACCGGTCGGTGGAAAAGTGAGTCATCTATACTATAACAGCGTCTCAATGCATACGCTCATTATGAATGAACGTAGATACTTCCACAGAATGAAGGTAGATGACATAGTTGCACGACACAACTTCTTTATGCAAACCGACGACGTTCTCTTCCAACAAGTGCCATTCGCCGAAACCCTGCCAGAACCTCCCAAGATCGAAGACATCCGCATCCGACACGAGCGACAAACGCTGCGTCGTCTACCGCGTACCGGAGCGATTTTGTTCCTAGTGCGCACGTATATCAAGCCTCTGACAGACTTGCGCAACGAACCAGACAGCCTACGGGCGTTTCTGGATTCGGTGCGTGCCATGCCACCGAATATGGCAAAGTACAAGGGTCGGCCGGTCTGGGGGGAGGTTGTGGAACAATGGTGTGAGGATATTCTGGGAGAGCCAACTGCCTAGATACATTAAAGCATGATTTGTGTGTTGATATACCATCTGTGTGCTGTTGTTGCTTAGACTACTGTAACGGTCGGAAAAGTAACCAGAGTCAAATTACCAAAAGTAGCATCCCTGGATACCTACCTAGGTAGGTATGCTATGGATGCTTGCTATATTTGATACGGATCAGATATAGTCCATTGAATTGTACATAGCTAACTTGAGTTCTTTGCATTATAAGTCGACGAGGTTTACACCTATGGTCTTAGGGTTGAGTCCTTTAATTAATCGTTAGGTAATGGGGTAGCAACAGATCGTCGCAATATGACCCCAGAAATCTAGGCTGCACCTGTATGCACGTAAATATATATAGCAGACCCTGTTGTGAAGATGATTGCTTTTGCCGAATTCATCCGGGGATTTCCAGAATAGGAAAGATTGATCCAACGCGATTTTAGTGGATCTGATTGACTGTGGATAACGAGATGGAGATGGAGATAACTAGCTGGATAATTAGAACGATAATGATATAATTGTGTGTGTATGTAATATTAGTGCACTGCGCTATTTAGTAGTAGTCGTGACTCGTAAGGGTTTACTTACGTATTTAATGTGGTTATTCTTGCCCAGCCCCGACAGGCTGGCGCTATCCCCATGCGAATCGGACCGGCTTACTACATATATAGTACTATAATAGTATTCATAATATAATCGCATACTACGTCGGATAATAAAGATCTTTCCAAGGTTTCGTGCTAACAGAGTAAGACGCCAAAAGGGCTGCTGATAGGCACACAGCCATAACTGCCGCCAGCAGTGGAGCCGGGGCTGGTCTCCTCTATTGGCCGCCATACAAGCGATGGAGCCCAGGTATCACCCAGTATCCATAGACCCATGGATCCTTAAAGGGCCTAACACATCAGCTTTGGTCGGGGAAGTGCCTCTATTTTCCCCTCAGAAGCGCAGTTGCCGCTGGAAATCAACGAGCAAATCCCGCGCTCGAAAACCGCATTTTAAAAAGTGGCATGACAGGCTGTTTTGTTGTGAATACTGGCCCATTCCAATACCCCCATCATGAGCACGCATCAGGATAAGCAGAGTACAGCCGCGCGGACTCGTATCCAACGCCGCCGCACTGGATGCTTTACTTGCAAGAGGCGCCGTAAGAAGTGTGATGAAGCGAGGCCGGAGTGTAAGACCGCCTGTCCATAGTTAGCTGTTTAAGGAAGATGAAAAAATTTAACAAAATTGCAGGCGACTCCTGTCGGAAAGCCGGCTATATATGCGAGGGCTACCCCATTCTCACACATTATCGTGTGCGTCCAACAAATCCAGATCCTCAAAGAGCACTAGAACAGACAGCGGCATCATCGTCGTCGCCGTCGTCTGTATCTGCACCTCTGCAAAACTTGCATCTAAATAGTAGCCCTCAGTTCCCTATGCCGGATGGCTTCGTCTCCGTTATGAGCCCGTTAAACCAAATATTCCAACTGGAAGGAAACCTCCCATCGGAGCTGAATTTTTTCCCAGATGCCGGAGCTATACCAAGTGATGACACTGAAGAGTTCTCGGTGTATGGCTCCTCTGCAGCTTCAGACAGTAGGATGACTACGGCCTTATCGTTCATACCGCCGAGTGTGCCGTTTCTGGTCAACGGCATCGAGTCTCGGAATGAGCATCGATTCTTCCGGCATTTTACAGACGTCACGTCACGAATTCTGACATTGTCGACGGACCAGGACAACCCCATACTTTCCGTGGTCCTCCCTCGAAGCCTACAAGATCCTATGATTCTGAAATCACTTATATGTCTGGGAGCATCGCATCTGATGAACCATCTGGAACCGGAGTCGAGCGAGACCATAGTGCTGCGCGCAGACAAGCAACGCTTGCTGCAACAAGCAGAGCAGCAGCAGGTAGTGCGGACTTTTTCGTTGGAAAGTCTTCGGCAAGGAAGTCATGAAAAGACTACGGAGATAGAGGCCGTGCTTATTAGTGCCTTGCTGCTGTGCCTGTATGAAATTTCCGAGGGCAAGGGCAATGGATCGTGGAATCTGCGTCTCAATAGTGCACGGGATCTTGTCCAGCACGCTCTTAGTGAAGAGAAAGAATCTGAGTCTATCAGTGAATCAATGCACACCGATGATGATCTGAAAGATGATGATGACGACGAAGGATACGAAGAAGAAGGAACCTCTCCGTCTAAGTCCTTTATGGATTTAGATATTAACGACTTCTTATTGCAATTCTTTGCATACCACGATGTATTTTCCAATGTGACAGTGGATAAGCCTTTAACAGAGGACAACCCCGATTTCTCTACCTTGATACAGGGCCACTACTCCTCTTTCAAACAGGGGTTAAAACACAACCAAGTGCATATGCTGGGGGTCAACGACGGCTTGTTTGACCTAATTTCACGTATTGCAGCGTTACGCTCTTACTCGATGGGCGTCAACGTCCGGTCTGCAATTGTCATTTCGCAAGCTGTTGGAATATGGCAAGATCTCGACAGCTGGCGGCCGCCGAGCACCACACCTCTCTCAGATGATCACATGAAGACGTACGATGCCTATATCACGGCATTATTCACCTGGCTATTCTCCATCATTTACCCAGACAGTATCCACGACGAGAAAGTGCAGACGATGGTGCGCCGAGGGATTGAGAGTTTAGCATCGATCGAGCCATCGGGATTGTATACATTCTTGCTTTTCCCGCTCTTGGTTCACGGTGTCTCTAGCATCCATCCGGAGGATCGCAACGCAATTCAGATGCAGTTTGAGAAAGTAGAGAATTTCAGCAGGTTAGGCAATATTCGTCTCTGTCGGGATGTCGTGCAGAGGTCTTGGGAAGCTTACGACACTGGGGGAAAGAGAACGTGGGATTGGATTAGTCTGATGCAGCTGGCGGGCATAAGTGTTCCTGTGACTTAATATACCTTCTATTCAATTCTATAAAAGTGCTTCGACTGTTTACATATCTTCATATCCTTGTAGTTTGCAACTAGTAGACAAATTATCTAGTCAAGGCTACCATCATTCTTCAAAACATATCTATATCGCGCCTCGCCTCTGAGCTGTTTTTGCACAACCTCAGCACACTCACTCATCGGCAAGACCTCGACCCATGGCTTAATGTCATGCTTTTCAACCAGCTCCAGCATCTGGAGAACCTCCTTCTTACTCCCCGTATTCGAACCTCTCAAAGCCGCGTTGGTGCCAATCATCAGCGTAGGAGGCAAGCTGGGCAGGTCTGACTCGGGGATACCAACATAGACCAAGGTGCCACCCACATCTAGCAGTTCAAGATACTCCGTTAATGGCATCTCCTTCGAGAACGAGGTGCAGACAATCAAATCCAGGCTCCTCTTGTGCTCCGACACAGTATCCAAAGTAATAAAATTCGTAACCCCCATCTTCAGCGCATCCTCCTTCTTGCGCGCCGAATGCGAAATTGCAGATACTTCTGCGCCGAGTGCAACGGAGAATTGGAGCGCCATATGTCCTAGTCCGCCAATGCCAATGATGCCTACCCGGGTTCCTTTGGTGACGTTGTTCCGTACCAGGGGCGAAAAGACGGTCAACCCGGCGCAGAATAGAGGGCCAACGATAGCTGGATCAATGGTTTTGGGGACGGGGAACACGAATCTCTCGTTAATGCGGACGTAATCCGCATATCCTCCCCAGGACCGAGTGCCATCGCTGTATTTGAAGTTGTATGTTTCGATAAGATCAGGCTGTTCACATCAGCCTATGTCCGGAAAGCCACTCTATCGTGAATGTTCAACTGAAAACTTACACAATATTGTTCCAGATCTTTCTTGCAGTAACGGCATTCACCGCAACTCCATGCATTGGCACCGACTCCAACGGTATCGCCGACTTTGAAAGAAGTCACTTTAGGCCCTACGCGAGCGACCTTGCCGACAATCTCGTGGCCAACGACGCTGGGATAGAGGGTTCCGCCCTGAATGTTATGTTAGCATGTGAACAGGATGAAATTGCAGACAAAATTATACCCATCCTCCGCTCAGTGTATGCAGATCCGAGCCACAGACTCCGCAAAAGTCGATTTTGATATCAACGTCGAACTCTTCGAATGTCTTCGGTTGGAATTGGAGCTGTATTTGTTAGTAATTATTTCACGATAAGCATGAAAATAAAAAATTCCAAAAAAAATCTATACCTTCTCTAGATCAGTCCATTTCTCCGCCGACTTGGCTCCGTATCCGGTAAAAAGCTCAGGAATTGCAGACATGTTGATGAACAAACTGTGTACTTGATTGACTTAGTTTCTTTTGTAGAATTTCTTTTTCTTTCAAAGTCTCCAGCACTGTTACACCAACATATAGCCATAATTATTTCATGTGATAAGCAATCTCCGATAACCATGGACTAGGCTTATCGAGGCTGCGCATATCGCGCATCCGGCGCACCGCGAGCTTTAGGCGGAGAGCTTTATCAGCTATCGTGATAGTATACATAGATTAGCTGCATCGCATGAGGGGTAAAAAAAGGAATTGGTCAGTTACGTTGAATGAACACGTTGTTTGTTGTTGAATTTAAGAGTAAAACAAATATCTCATCTATATATCCTTGAACTGGACCTTAAATATCGTTGGAATCACATCAATTCAAGTTCTATACTTATGACCGCCAACATGACTTCGCTACACCCCCTCACTGCGCTGACAACAGACGAAATCGTGCTGGCGTCTAGCTTGATACGCAGCATCCACGGAGAACAAACCAAGCTTCGCTTCAAGGGCATCAGTTTACACGAGCCGCCCAAGAGTGAGGTCTTGAAATACCGCAGTAATGGCCAGCCTTTGCCTCGCAAGGCATGGGTCAACTACTATGTCACCGGAACGGTAGGAACTCGTCAATCACATTTATTATTGTTCTCAAACTGATCGGAAAATAAAAAGCCCCTGTTTTATGAAACCATTGTCAACCTGACTTCAAAAACGATTGAGAGCAACAAGCAAGTTCCAACGGATTTCCACGGCCCTTGCGACGACGAAGAAATCACCAGAGCTGAAGAAATAGTTCTGGCGGATCCAAGAGTTCAGGCTGAGATTGAGAAACTAAAGCTCCCCAAGGGAGCGACGGTCGTATGCGATCCGTGGATTTGGTAAGTTTCTCTACATCATATAGAAGCATAGCACTAACATCACCTTTTGCGCAGGGGAGCGGATGGTGTAGATGATTCCGTTCGACAATATCAGGTATGTTACCGACCTAATCTCAATTACATCAGTTTATACTAACGAAAATGAAAGTGCTACTTGTACATGCGAGACCCCAAAAACAGCAATCAACTAGACAGCAACCACTATGCATTCCCCCTAAGCGTCTGTCCCGTGCTCGACACGGTGACGATGAAAGTCACAAGAATCGAATATCTACCTACCGGCTCTGGATGGGAGGTCAAGCCACCGCACCCTGTTCGAGACATTGAGCCGAACGAGTACATCCCTGAACTGAATAATTTGCGCACGGATTTGAAGCCACTACGAGTCATTCAGCCCGAAGGTGCGTCCTTCACAGTGACAGGCGATATTGTCCGATGGCAGAAGTGGGAGTTTCGGCTCACGTTTAATTATCGCGAGGGTATGGTGTTGCATGAGGTTTCGTATGATAACAGACCATTGTTCTATCGTGTGTCGTTGAGTGATATGACGGTTCCATATGGTGAGTTCTATACCTAATATTACCTACTACATGAAAGTTATTAGTACTGATGACTCGACTCAGCCGACCCCCGTGCCCCTTTCCACAAGAAACAGGCCTTCGATCTTGGAGATACCGGTGCTGGACTTACAGCAAACGACCTACGCCTGGGTTGTGACTGTCTCGGCTCGATATACTACAAAGACGGGCTAATCGCAGACGAGGAAGGCAAGCCCAAATGGAAACCCAACGCAATCTGCATCCATGAGCAAGACGCTGGCCTGTTATGGAAACACACCAACTACCGCACCAACCGTGCCGCTGTAGTCCGGAACAGAGAACTGTAAGCCACCCCCAAAAGGGTTTGATATGAATTATCGTCTAACCGACTATGCAGCGTCCTTCAATCAATCATCACCGTTTCCAACTACGAATACATCCTCGCCTTCGTACTCAACCAAGCTGGCGAACTAACCTACGAAGCCCGCGCAACCGGAATCCTATCCACCCAGCCCATCGACGAGGGCGCATCCGTTCCCTGGGGCACAGTAGTGCACGACGGCGTCCTCGCAGTCTACCACCAACACATCCTCTCCCTCCGCATCGACCCGGAGCTAGACGGCGGTGTTAACAACCGGCTCGTCTATGAGGAAGTGCACCCCATTCCGTACGACCCCAAACTCAACCCTCATGGAAATGCATACACTACCAACAAGAGCGTCGTTGAAGTCTCTGGGGGATACGACCTGGACTCGAAGAAGAACCGCGTGTTCATGATTGAGAATGCGCGGAAACAGAACCCCGTGAATGGGAAGAATGTGGCGTATAAAATCCAGGTTCCGGCCTTCCAGCCTCTGTTGGCTTCGCCGGATTCTTTCCATTATAAGCGTGCTGAGTACGTATTATCTTTTTACTCTATATTATGAAGAAGTATAGCAAGCTAACCAGGGTTAAGTTTCGCCGACCACGCCATCTACGTCTCCAAACACCCGTCAGCAATTGCCCCATCTTCTGACCCTGGCGATGGCCACGAACTGTTCGCTGGTGGACAGTATACTAATCAAAACCGCCTAACGACCGGAGTCCGGAAATGGGCTGGTCGAAAGGACGACATTTCTGACACGGACATTGTAGTCTGGGTCCAGTTTGGCCTGCAGCATATTCCTCGCATTGAGGATTTCCCAGTCATGTATGTCCCTCTGTATTCCTGAGACATGTGAAAAGATGTACGAACGAATACTAACTTATCATATAGGCCCGCAGAAATAATCCGAGTGTCACTGAAGCCGGTCAATTTCTTCACCAAGAACCCAGCCATTGACGTGCCGCCATCGACGTAAGTCTTGCTTTTTGAAAGATAACAAATATTCATCAAACTGACACGTCTACAGACAAGAATCCAACCAGTCCGTTAAACTGGGCACATCTTGTGCACACAAGACCAGAGATACTACACATCTCTCGCAGTTATAACCAAGTCAGCTACTTACAAATCAAATAGAAATAAATAATGTCATGCATAGATAGGATGGAAATGAGAAAGTATTATTGCTCTTTTGTGCTGTGTAGGACGTACACAATCTTGACCCGTATGAGCTGTCTGTGGTTAGGGCTTCGTGCATCCATATTAGGCTAAGCTGGTATCAAACACGTCATCTCTCTCTCTTCCATCGACATACTAAATGCAATGTATTACTTGCATATACCCTGTACAAAAAACATAGAAAATAAATATTTCATAAAGGAGCCCCTCCTTTAAACCCTTTGTAGAAGTACCTAGCATTTTCAGAGCTAGAAAATAAGCTTCATTCATATATCTATTAGATATCATTATATAGACATGTCAGGCAGTCTTTTGAGAAGCATCCAATGCGTAGATATGTAACATGCCATGCACGTCACGAGGCAGATACCAATGCAGGTATACAAAGAGGTCTAGCGATGTCTATATATATATACTATATTCCGTACACCGTACACCATATTCAAAAAGAAAAAAGAAGAAATAGGAAGAAAATCACTTATACTTCTGAATAAATTCCTCGTGGAACTTCGTAATCCGGTCCACCCACTCTGTGCCCGGTGCCAAAAATGTCGTACGGAAATGCAGAGTGCCCTCCTTCTGGCCAAATCCAGAGCCTGGCACAACACAGATACCCGTGGCGTCGAGTAGGGCAAGGCAGTAGAATTCGTCTGGTTTTTTGCCTGCGCTTTCGGCGGCGAGAAGGGCCTTTGGTGGGAGGGTGATGGTTGGGAAGAGGTACATTGCTCCCTATAGTTTGATTAGAATGTATAAGATAGATAACGTGAGGAAGGACAAACCTGTGGTTCTTGGCATTCAACTCCCTCCATCTTCTGAAATGCCTCATACAATGCTGTTGCGCGTTGTTTGAGTCCATCCTTGATACCGTTATATTCCTTCGTGTATAGCTCGTAGCTGGGCTCGCCTTCCTTAGGCGGGTTTACCATTAGTTCCACTAGGCACTGTCCAATCACAGAAGGGCAGAGCATGATGCTGATAAACTTGTAAATCTGACCCTGGACCTCTGGGTCAAAGTTGACCAACTCGAAATAACCACCGCGGTGGCCGCACTCGCCCACCATTCCCTTGGACACACTATGTAAGGAGGCCAGCTCGACTTTGTCGTATTTGCCCGGGAACTTTTGTTGCAGTTGACCCAGTCTCTTTTTGAAGGATGTGAATTCGCCAACGAACACGTTCGTTTGGTAGACTTCGTCTGCGATAACGACCAGATTCTCCTCGACGGCAAGGTCGAGAACATCTTTGATATCGTCGGGGCTCAGACTTGCTCCAGTAGGGTTTCCAGGGTTGATGACCACAATAGCACGCACGTCAATGCCATCGCGTTTGGCGGTGAGAACGGAATCCCGGATGGCTTTCACATCCGTACCCCATGCCTTGCCTTCTTCCAGGTAGTATGGCACGCAGTGAGCATTCAACAGAGCCAATGTGGCGGTGTACAGAGGATATTGCGGAATCGGGACAAGAACACCGCTCGACTTGTTTGCGCAGATCACATTCAGCAAAGTGTTCACACCGGAGGAAGCACCACCAGTCAAAAACAGATTCTTGGGATCTGTCGAGAACCCATCACGTCGTTCAATGAACTTGGCAACGCTCTCTCGGATCGTGGGCACTCCCTGGCTGTGACTGTAGGCGCCGACAGTCTGAACGCCCTTCAGCAAAGTCCGCGCGCGGTCAATAACATCCTGCTTGTATCCAAATGCCGATTTGAGAACTTCCTCCTGCTCCAACAGCGCCGGGTATTCGAGCAGACTGAGCACTTGACGGAAAAACGTAATGGGTTTCTGGTCGAGTTGCTGCGGGTTGCCAATGTTGGCGAAGATCACCTTGTCGAAGGGAAGGGACTTGTCGCCCTTTTCTAGACGTTCTCTGAAGTCGTCGGCCTTGGAGGCTAGTTCTCCGCGCACGGCGTACTGGGCATCGCGGACCTCAGGTCGGATGTTGTCGATTGTGAGTCGTTGAGTGGCCATTCTGCGCGGGGTCGTGGAGTATGCTCTGAGGGTTGGTTGTTGTTGTTGTTGATGTCCTGTATGGTGCAATTGCTTATCAGTTTAAACCGTATATAATTTGCATTGGCTTATGCATGTACACACATATATAGTATATGCAGGTGAAAAGAAAGGAAACAGACAACACAACATGCCACCATCCCCGCCCTCTCGCGAGGATTTCTCGGACGAGTAGTGCGCCGTCTGCATGCCTGACACAGGCCTAGTGTGGGGTTAGGGAGCAACGAGTGGATCAGACAGTAAATAAACAGCGCATTAAAGAGATCGCATGACCGCAAAATCTAGACAGAAAAGAAAAGAAAAGAAAGCTAAAAACGACGTTCGTTCGTACCCGTATACAAGGAGACTGCGCGCGTCTGCAGACACTGGCCGGTGAGAGAACTGCCTGCACATCGCGAGGGCGACCCGGCTAGAAGCCGGAGGGCCGAGACAGATCTGTAAGACATGATGCTTGTCTCTCCTCTTCTGTTCTCTTCTCCTCTCTGTTGGAGATGTGCTGTTGTAGACCTGAGGAGCTGTTCTTCAGATTCCAGAAAGAAAAAGTTCCTGACTCTTGACTTATTCGGTCACCGCAAGGTCACTCGCAGGAACGCCGCTGATTGGTGGAAGCGCGCTGATAGCGCTTTCCGCGGAGATTCCAGCTCTCCGATTGGCTGGCTTCCCCTTTCGCATTGTTTGGGTCAACTTCAATTCTGATCCTACAACTCTACAACGACAAGGTACGTATATATATAAGTAGAAGGATGAGAATGAGGAATATTCTACAATGCAATTAATTCATATTGTAACTAGCGTGACACCAGAGCTGCTCTAGCTTCGCTCGCTTCCTCGTAGTCTCACTGCCTGTCCATACTTCTGCAGCTTGGTAATCAACGCATCCCCTTGCTTCACCAGGTCAGAGTACTGCTTGTTCTTATCGTCTGGTCGGTTGGTCTCGATGACTCCGTTCACTCGGTCCATGGTGCAGGATATGCGCTCGGCAGCGATGAACTTGGCAAGATCCCTAGATAACGATAGGTTAGAACATTTCTTCTAAAGCTTTTACACACAGGGCAAGGGATCATACTTGTCTAGGAAATTCACCGTGACGCCAAAATCACTTGCCATGCTCTTCAAGCCCACAACGCGGTAGCTTTGTAGCAGCTGCTGATATCCTCGCAACCGCATCTCACGGACAAACCAGCCACGATGCTCGAACAGATAGCGGTCCTGGCTGAGAAAGTTGTCCTCAACAGAGGCAAGTGCGACAAAGAACGACTGGTAGTTTCCGCTGTACAGACTGCTCACAAGGTTGGCAAGTCCCGAAAAATCAATCGGCTTCTCTGATTCGGCCTGAGCGCCGGATCCAGTGCCCAAAGTTGTCAGGTTGACGGCTGTTGAGGCTGTCGCAGGCGTGGTGCTAGAGACGTCCTTCATTTCCTCATCCCCGGCGCCGGGTCCTGAAGAGATAGCGCCAGTCAGAGCTGATATCCTCTCTTCACCTTCTCCGAGTATCGCTTTAATCTCCGGGGCATCGACGACCTTGGCCTTGAAATCGACTCGCTTGAGGGAAAGGGAGCCCGCGAGAACGGCGTAGATGACGAGGGAGGAGTAGCTGCAAAGCTCGTAGCTCGTGAACGTGGATAAACTATCAAGTAGGAGGGGCGCAGCTAGGTTGTAAGAACGGACAGTGGTGAGATGGAGACCCTTGTAGGCCTTGAGCCGATTTCTGCGGTCCCAGTCGCCGCCGCCCTCGACCAGTGCATTTGCACGCTCTATCGTATTCTTCACAAACACCTTATCGCCAAAGAACAATCCCACGCGAATCATGGCCAAGACCAAGTCGATCTTTGTGCCCAGGATGCTCGTCTTTTCCAACACTGCTTCGTAGGTCTGAATGGCTTTGTCCTTTTCATCGAGTCAGCACGAACCTAGAATATAGAAATATGCAGAAATCTTTACCTTATCACCCACTCGAGCCCAGAACTCGGCACGTTTGCCTTGGGCAGCCAGGACCTCAGTGTCACCGGCAGCTTCAGCGGCCTCGTCCTCCTCCTTCTGATACGACTCGAGCTCCTTTCCATTATCCTCTTTTAAAGTGTCATATAGCTTCTCATCCCAGGGGAAGTTGATCTTCTGCGATAATTTCCGTCCCGGAAGCAGGTTGGATGTGATGACCGGTCGGGTGGCAGCTCCGGCGCCATTAGTCGACGGCTGCTGTGGAACGCCCTCGCCTGAGTTGTTCAAAATTCCTTCGGTAGGGTGTGCGAGATGCCGGTATAGCGGGGCCATTTTATGTTCTGAGATGGCATTTTGCAGTCTCTTGAAGGAGGTTTGTCGCACGGTAGGGGCACATGATGGATTCGAGAGGTTGAAGATGTCCTGGGCGAGCGACAGGTCGGGATACTTGGCGAACTGCGGATCGGCCATGATGGCAGATTTGATGGCAGATTTGATGGCAGATTAATAATCGACGGGATGATTACGGGCTCCCAGGATAGAGGTGAATGAGAATGGGAGCAAGGGCGTTTGATGTTGTGGTGATGATGCCGATGAGCTCAGGCTGGAGCTTGGTTGGCAGTCCGAGCTTGCGGGGAGTTGTTTTTCCGTTCCGGGAGCTCTGTTTAGTATTTACTATTTAGCTGTCGCTCTCTGTCACTCTCTCTCTACATCGAAGCTTCACCCAGGAGATTCTACTTTCCAATATTTCTGTCAGCGAACAGCCCAGCTACTACATGCACTACTAGATAATCTCGAGTCTACATTTTGGTGGTCCTAAATCACGATTTTACTAGATTGAGCGTGGGAGTTCCAAAATGGCCCGCCGGAGAGAGCTATGTACCACTACTATTTACAATGGATGGAGCTCTTGCGAAGGCGCAAATCAACGATTGGTTTTCAGCAAGAGTATTTGCTTCACCATAGATACCCATTTTCTAATTTTTCTGGGCTGCAAACTTGGAAGTTCTTACAGCATGGATGTTTGTTTGTATGTTTGTTAGGGCTAGGGCTAGGGTTTGCCGGTCATGGGGCTTGGATACAAACATCCTTCTTCCTTGTTTTCATCTGGATTGCAACTCCCATGTTCTTACTTATACTGTGAGAAAATGGGTTAAGATCGTGTTTATCTCAAATATCGCATTTAATGATTGAAACTGATTTATTGTTCTGAAACATTGAAAGAGATGGATGCCCTAGGGTAATATAACGACGAGATTATTCGGTCACTTTATTGATGTTCAATATCTACCTAAGTAGGTAACAGACTTGTCCAGGCTATAAAAGTTGTGCCGAGGTTTCATCTTCAACTTCATTTACAACCTTTACCCTAAACTGAAGAGTTGTTTCCTTCCGCGGTGCGAATCCGGGAACCCTCTGGATTTCCTGGTTTATCTCGCCACCAATGCCAGTGCTGTCATCAAGATACTTGCTCCGCATAATAAATCCCAAATCCGCTGAATCACCCTTGTCTCGGACGCGGAGCTCGACAACGTCACCTGTCTTTATAGGGCCAGTTTTTGGTGCCCTGCCCGGTGGGGATTGAAAGGTGAACCATGCCTTTTCGTCCTCGGAGGTAGGGTAGAGAAAGCCAGAGGTATCGGTGTTTGAAATAGAATCGGTGATGCCTAGATACTTGGCACCTTTGCGCATTGACTTGTTGAACAGGTAGCTCTTCACTCCATAGGGATGATGCTATTTTTCTCCTTTTAGCACCATACTTAGTCTTAATACATGGTGTCGGACTCCTCACCTTGCCGTCATCTCCCTTTTTAGCCCAGCGTGCCAATGTCCAAATCTGCCGGTCTGCATCCTTGTCGTCATCACTCAGCATGACTCCTCCCGAGGAGATTTGCCGCAATAGGTCGTCCTTAGAAGTACCGAAAGAGGGAGACTCGTTTGGGTTACCCTGGATGATTTTGTCGACCGCATGGTCTAGAAACTGTTTATTAGATTCATCTGGTGAAAGTGAGAATGAGACATCTAAACCTACGCAATGGGTTCACCGTATTTGAGGCTATCAAAGGCAGTCCTGTCTTTCTCTCGAACAACTTGACATCGATGTATACGTGCTTGCCGGTTTTAAGTGGTTTGTATCCAGCAGCGATTTCGAACTTCTGTTCAACGTCCTCAAACCCTTTGAAGGTACTGATAAGCTTATAGAGTGGTATGGGAGCATCATACTGTTGAAGTGGGCACCAGGTCAGATTCATTCAGGAGAAGATGGAAGGGGAAAGCATACTTCTACAACACGCCAGTTGTAAAAGGATCCCACTGTGCTACACCACTTGGATG
Organism: Penicillium sp. OUCMDZ-019; assembly: GCA_011750695.1. NCBI lineage: Eukaryota > Fungi > Ascomycota > Eurotiomycetes > Eurotiales > Aspergillaceae > Penicillium > Penicillium sp. OUCMDZ-019. Next base: position 92,072 of record WTTZ01000011.1, read on the forward strand.
GGCTGACGGAGGTGGGTTAGTACTGCTTTAAACAGCTAGAGTATATGAGTCAACTCACTCATTACACAAAGTGGTATCTCCTCCGGTGGCTTCCCAGGACAGGTCGCTAGAGAATTCCTGCTTCGTCTGGGTGACATCATGCTTCTCCCCGCTGGACCAGCTCCCTTCAGCAGAGACCGACCCATAAGTTCCGGAGAAAGATGCAGCTGCGGCAATCTTAAGCGAATTTTCACGAAACTCCTGGGATGAGTCGGTCTTCGACTTAAGGTGAGATGTAGAAGTAAGTTTACCACCAAGTTTGACTCTTCGCGAGAAGACGTCGCCTTAAGAGCATGTCAATTAGTCTTTCAAAGGTTTACGGGGAGCTAGCATGACTGACCGTATTTTTCACTAAATGTTTTAAGAGAGAGCTCGTCTTTGACCTTGGCAATATCTTTCTTGACCTCGGGTGTAAGTTCAAGCGAGTTCGCATCCAAGAACACAGTAACCCGGGGGAACTAAGATTGATTTTAGAAACTTGAACTGGCTCGTTCAAAGAGAGAAGCTGCACTCACGTTATAGGTAATATGAATATTGTCTTCTTTCTCGGCGTTTGCCGTCAGGTCCTTATTCTTGCCCTCCTTAGCGTATCCAGCCTTCACGGCCGCTGAGACGCCCCAAAACCCGCCGCCCCTGGTGATTGAAAGCTGTAAGACCAGTAACACTTTTCATTTGAGCTCAGCTTTACTTACGCAGAAGCTTCCACCGACGTCTTGGAGAACGAGCTCTTAGCCAGCGATGACTGTAATGCTGTATCGGTCTCCGCGACATTTACATACGAGGAGTCGTCGACTTGAAACCTCGGGATCCGAAAGGAGAGCTAATAAAAATATCAGAATAATAGCAGTAGGAAAAAAGAGAGAGAAGGAAAAAAAGCACACATTTAAACGTTCATCACTCGTTGTGGATCCCTTTCCACCGGTTGCTTTACTCGGGGGCGCTACAACTTCATAGTCGTCGAAGATACGTCCTTTCAATCTGAATGCTGTTCAGCAGGTGGAAGATTAGTATAGAACATCAGCAGTTATGGGGCTAGCACATGCCATTATACGGAGACCTCTCAACGCCCGAAGGTATCTCCTGGGGCGGCGTAGTCACATCCCCCATTGCATTTTTCACGGCCGGTTTAGACTTGAAGATCAGTTTATATCCACTCAGTAGACAGTTGGTTCTGGTGATAACGCTCCAGTCTCTCTCATTTAGATTTGCTACCACCCTGAAATCTGTGAATACTTGATGGAAGAAGAAAAAAGGCAGAGGGGAACTCACGATCGTTTGCCGCCGGTAGATGCTTTCCACTTGTCGGCGTTAAAAGCGGACGAGAGGAGTTCCGCTCGCAAATCTTTCAGCTCTGGTGCTGACTAGTCGGGGTCAATGGCATGTCAACATTGAAGGATTGTTGATGCTTACCTGGAGTTTCAAGTCGAGTTGTTTCTTGAGGAATTCCTTCGCTATGACGTCCATTTTCCCCAATACCTTTCTCTTTTTATAGTAGACTTTGAGTAATTTCACAACAGGGCTTGTCGTGCCCTATAGCAATTTAACGTTGAGTTCATTTGTATTCATCAGTTTTCTTAGCTTACCTTCTCTTCGGACTTAGACTTTTTGCTATCTTGCTGCGCCTGTGCAATATCTCCATTGCCCTCAATTCTTTCCCCGTCATTACCTTCCTTGTCACCTGTTTGCTGCTCCTCTGGTTTCTCCTCCTCTGGTTTCTGATCCTTCGTTTTCTGCTCCTCTGGTTTCTGCTCCTCTGTTTTCTGCTCCTCTGTTTTCTTCTCCTCTATTTTCTTCTCCTCTGTTTTCTTCCCATCATCCAATTGATCCAAATACACACTGAAGGTCATGCTATCATCCATCTCAGCACCGATGGTGTTGCAAAAGGGCATTTTCACACTTAAGAAATGGTAAGTTCACGCAATGCTTACTACGTTTGTGAATGACAGGGTCCTTACTCAGACGAATCGAAGACCTTCTTCTCTACGAGAAGTCCACGGATGAACTCGAGAGTGATTTTTGTCAGGTCCTGATCACTAGGCAGTTCAAGAGTCTTCTTTTGCTTGGTCGATTTGGTGCCGGGCTCATAGTTGTAGACCCGAAGAATGGTGCTACCAAGGGGAGCATAGGGCTTCTCTTCCGACGACATGATGAAGAATTGGTTATTCGGTGCTGGGTTTCGTCGGTGTCAAAAATTCAATCAATGTAGGATCATACACAGGGGAAGTCTCTGGGTTAAGACACCGTACACATTCCAGTTCCAATGAGGATCGAGCGCATCCAGTCATAGAAGCGTGACACCCCATGTCTGTCACCATTTTTAAGTCAAGCCAGCTCACGAAGTCTTCAGCCAGCCATGTCAACTACGTGTTGCATTAAGTTTTTTCCCCCTCAACAAATGACGTGGCGTCCATATCATCCCTCGGAGATGCTGGTGTCGCAAGTCTCATGTCTTAGCGGTTCCACTTCGTTGCGCGAGTTTGAGCGAGTTGAGATTGATTAAGGTGCAGACTACATTACTCTAAGTGGAGAGACAGGGGCAGCGGGACGAAGATGGCGGCGTCGATCGGCACAGGTTTGGCTCGATGAAAGGCTTCATTGGCTAAAGAAAATATCCTCGTTGGTCAATCATGCAGTCGTCAGCTTCCTATGTACATGTTCCATAGGCGACGATGCCACATCGAACCTGTCTCTCCGCGTGTCTTATTATACACACGCCGCTCCTGCCAAAGAATAAGCTATCTTTGTTGCATTTTGACCCTTCATCGCTACCATGTCGGACTCCTCGGCAAAGCCCCAGGTTCTTCGCGTGCATCGATATGACCCCCAAACCTCGACGTCGAAGCAGAAGCAAATCATTCAATTGGGTGGGGAGAAATCGCTCAAGAATCAGACCTTGACAGAAGTCAGAAAGATTCTCATAGAGAACTCTGTTTTTGATTCTAAAGAGTAAGCAACCACCTACGAGAACGGGAGTTTTATCCGTCGTTGACTTGGATCAGCCTCAAGAGCCCATTCTGCGAAAAAGATGGCTCCGACGTTGGCGATGACATGAAAGTGGAGCTATATCTGTCTCTGCTGGGGATAGAGTCAGCTGAGGCTTCCAAGATAGATTTCTACTTCAAGAAAAAGAAGATCTTCACCAAGGTCGATCAGACAACCCAAGACTTTATCAAGCAAAAGCTAGATCTAGTGTTTCAGGTTCGTCTCTCCCTTCAAGTTGCAATGGGCATCTGCTCATTAATCTTATTCTAGAATCCACCCGAGGTCCTCAAGAACAATCCCCAGCTTTTGACTTCATCGTTTAACCCGAGTGACTGGAAAGCAGTCCAGGGAGACCTCAGGTATAGTACCCCATATAACATTGCAAAATAAAAATGCATTTCTTTAGTAACATGACATGTCCAGTTACGCGGCCGACCTGAATGAGAGGGAGTGGAGCGTAATTATCAGGTCAAACTGTCTCTTGAATGGATATCGAGTAGTCCGGGGCCTGGACAAGCAACCGCAGAAGGTTGAACGCTGCGCGTACAATGGTACACACCTTCTTCTCTAAGCAAGAGAATCATTATTATTAACACCTGTGCTAGCGTTCAAACTGAGCCCCCGTGAGTTCGAAAGTTATGAGATTTCAAAGTCCGTGGATCCAGACAACGAGACAGAGGACATTGAATCTGAAAAGGTACATCTCCTCCCTTCGAATTTAGGTTGAAAGATATTGGAACAAGCTCACACACGACAGAAGCTCAAATTCCGTATCCCCCGATTTGTAGTAGATGATGATTCATCTGTTACCGTGGTCGAGACAAACAATGCATTCGAGAAGTCCTGCGCCGACAGTTCATTCTTGGAGGTCTCTTTTCAAGTAGCAGGGTACACCGAGTCCTCTAAAAGTCTCTTTTCCTTCACCTTCTATTTTGCTAACCAATCCCTTTTGTAGAAGCGCTGGTATGGGCGGAATTTCGGGAAGCCTGGCAGTAGGGGGCGGCGGAGGCTCATCTGACAACAGTAACACTGGCGAGAAGAAAAGCGAAAAAAAAATGACCGTGAATTACAACGTATGTTTGGGGCACATACAATCTCTCATAAGTTTTCGTTTACTTACGTGCAATCAAAGTATCCCCGGGTCACCATGTATTGGGATCCATCGTATCTCGACGTCACCACAGAGTGTCTTGACGATATTAGAACTGTCAGGGATCCAGAGTCACTGCGGGAATTTAACGAGAAATATGGCGTTCTTTTCGCCCGCCGGGTTCAACTGGGTGGGCGATTGACCCACTCTGAAGCAAGCACTGCTACTACCACCTTGGAGGCAAAGGATCATGCTAGCAAGCTGAAAGCCTCAGCAGCGGCATCTATATCTTCCTCATTCGTGCAGGCCTCATTGAAGGTTAGCCATGAGAAACAAGACAGGGAGGTTAGTCAGGAACAGGACCAGAAATTGGCCAGCATTCTTGCGTGGGAAGCTACAGGGGGGGATACACTTTTGTGCAACAAGTTGAGTTACCTTTTTTATGTTACTAAAAGTTGAAGCTAACACTGAAGTGTTGCCTAGTCCTGCTGAATGGTGTGCTACGGTTGGTTTGTATTCTAACTGGCGAATTGTCAATGTAAGTTGCATGTCCGGTGGTCTGCCTTGTCCCGTTGCTTACATCTTTACCAGCAAGATCATGCTGTTCCCCTATACGAATTCCTCGCTTCTTTCCCACAGGTTGGAGGTAAAATCATTAAGCGTTTCGACATGAGTGCAAAGCGCCCGCTCACAGCTACGGAGGAAGCATATTTCAATGTCCCGGGAGACGAAGAGAAGGGTGAATCAAAGACCGAGGAGCATGACTTGAAAAAGGAACGACACCAAGTCTTTGAACTGCATCTACAACAGAGCGGAACCTATCTAGGTGTTTCTAACGGTGCTGACGATGCTGGTATGTAATATCACTTTTTGTTTGTCGATATCCATGCCCTTACATCACCGTTAACTTTTACCGTTCATCAAGTCGAATATGTGAGGAAACACATACTGCAGTATCAATCGCAATCCCTCCTAGATGGTGTGAGACAGGTTGGGGCCTCCATCAAATGCATCTACGCAGAGTCAGGACAGAACACACAATTCCTAGCCGATACTGTGTTTAATGAAGGAGAGGAGCAAAAAGTAAGTTAGCTGTCTATCTCCCTGGTCACTCCTTAGTAATGCCAATAATAAAAACAACAGCTCAAATATAAGGAGCCATTCAAATTTCAATCATGGGGCGATCCTCGCAAACTATGGGCGCGCACTACTTTGCCTTACCTCACAGGGGGTCTCCTTCCTTTACTGCTCCATTTATATGGCCCTTCTGGGTCCTATTTCAAGCTTCGGGACACAGATGACCCCAATAAGGAAGGCTATATTCCGGATGGGGCTGTGGTCTACCTCACAATTAGTTCCAATACTACCAGTGACGCCATTGGTTTTGATTACATTGCGATTGACAAAGCATTAGAAGGCTTTGTGAAGATGGCTCAGTGGGCCGGCTCTAATCCAAACTATACCAAGCCTCTGAAATTCACATACAAAGCTAAGGAGATTGTGGAGATTTGAGTATCTACAAACCGCATATATCGTGTATCTGTGATAGTTAAACGAACAATGCTAGAAAACTACATCCTTAAACAGGCAGAATAGAGTAACTATGGTATAAATTGTTCATGGCAGATATTACATTTGAATGGCTTCAATTTTTCCTCATTGGATAGTAGTTTTCAGCAATCAAGCACAAGGCGTGAAGTCCCTGCCAACATGGCGTAGTACACCACAGAATCTGAGTTTTGACTGTTAGCAATTGTCGAAGTAGATGTAACGGAAGCACTGACATGATATTTCCTGCACCTGCGCCCTCCAAAGTGAAAATGGCCCTATCAAGTCTTGGATTTTGGTCGATAGGGAATGGTGCTCCACGGAGAATGGGATATTCCAAAAGCTGCTGGGCATTAGGACAAGCTGGGAGATAGATTCTTTCGTCGTTTCTGAATCCATGAGGATAAGTAGGGCCTATGATAATAATGAGCTAGTAGAAAAGACCCATAGCGACGTCTAATATTACCATTGCCCACGGGATTGTTCCGATGTTGGTAGGCCAGGTCACCAGCGCGAATGGCATCTTCCCTGGTGTATACCCTTCTGCCGTCGTCCCTCGATTCGCAGATGAACTGCCTTCGGTTAACATTATCGATGACTCTCTGCACACCCAAGGTCGGGTCTTCTTGTAGGGCGTCTTGCAGCGGTTGTTGCGCTGCTAGGCCCAGGGCCGAGAAAAGGGCAATGACAGACAGAATCTTCATGGTGACAGAGCTGCGTGTATACACCTGGGTGAGAGGCAGAAAAGACGTCTTAGAGCGAGATGGGAAGCGCTAATATATACCTAGGTAGCCGAAGTCAGGTACAATGACAACTCACAACCCCCGCTTGTTCGTCTGCCAGCGCTCCGTTGGCTAGCTGAAATCACTGCATCCATGGATAGATCTGCAGTCAAATCTCCTACTTTGGTTCATGAGCGGTGTGTTAATCCTGCAACTTGTGCTAGCTGCTTTCATGCTTGGGCGAACCTAAGCAAATCTGAGCAAATCTGAGCAAATTGAAATCTTTGCACCATCATCATCACCTGAAAGGCACTTAACCTACCCAGAATTTATGGGAACTCGGGTGTTGGTAAGTACTGCGTCATGGGGATTTCCAGACATAAGATCTGGCCTTAATTCATGAACCGCCAGCAACTATAAAATAGAGCCTAACAACACGAAACGGTCTTGAGATATAGATATTAAATGCCATCAGTAGAGCTTTCCAGTAAATACAAATGATGGGATACCCTATCTCACTTCGTAGGCATACGCCCGGCGGTTTCCCAATTAGGAACCGCTGCGCACAATATCTCCTACGCGAGCGTGGGATTATCTTCTCATCTTCTTTGAATATCCTCAATCAGAACTTCATATCGTATATTTACCGCAAGCTCCCTCATCATAATATACAAATCAACCCTAGGAATACAAGAAGTTTCTCGTAGGAGATACTTGAGCTCTGTCCACTGAACATAGTTCTTGCCCTAATGCTCCACAGAGGCGCTTTTACCCACCTGGATATCCAATCGGCGACGCAGGTTTGCGCCTTTGAAGCCCCTGGCAACTAATACTCTCATGCTGTGGGTAGCTATGAAGCTAAACCCTTTGGATATTAAGTTATGAACCAAATGGGATGGTGACACGAGTCATGCATGCCGTTTGCAAGAAATTTCACCTCGAAGGATTTCGATGGCTTGACAGCCGAAACTACCTAAGCAGCTCCGATATGCGTGCCTTCTTGACAAACAATGTTCTCAGGAACTTGTTTGAATCGATGGTTGAACAACGTACTACGTTACGTGTAACAGGGTTCACGGTAGGGCTTAGCGAGGCAGCTCAGCAACGATCAGGCAGTACTATATATAAACATGGTACTACACACGTACGCTATTCTATCGACCACGAACTCTATCTATCATAGTACAGGGGATGGCATTCCGAAAGCTTTACACGTGCATCTGCCTCACATGGTGTACACCTTCAGGTCTCAATATTTCAACATATTAGACACGATATTAAAGGCACGGAATAGATATCCGCACTACCCAGGCAGGGACTGCTAGTGCATCCTGTGCCTGGCACAATCCTACACATGGTTGCAGGCCCCTCGCAGACTGGCATTAAAATATAAAAATTATAAATCCATACTACCCACAGTCTGACAATGTAGCATGTACGACACGAAGCTACGCGGCCGATCCACCGCATGAAAATCTCTTCCTGCATAGCCCAAAGTGGTAATACGTACATAAATGGTTCCTCCAAGGCTTCCAGAAGTTTGCGTGATCGTTCGGCGTGGCGTCTCGTGCGCGGAGGAGCGGCTGTGATTGGCTGGACCCGCGTAAAAAAAGCACGCAGTCTGGGGTTTTTTTGCGGGCCGAGCCCTAAAAAGCTTAGCTATAAATACGATTACAATTATAGTCCATTTTTTATAGTTTACGGAGTACATAATAGCAAATACTGCATAAGATTATAGTGTCTGACATGCGAGTCTAGGTGGCGAGATCTGTCGATCGTACGATGCATTTGCCATTCACTACGGACTACTTGAGCATTAATGTAGATAACTTATCAGTTCAGTCAGGTCGCGATAGCGAGTGGAGCATTCCAAAAGGGCTATTGGTACTCCGTACGTATTGAACTGAAGGAGTCAACGCAGTATCAAACCTGCTACGTAATGAGCTGCCATAAACGTGGTCTGCAACCAACCAGTGGATATGAAAATTTTCATACGAGAGCATAAGTTCATAGTAATCTATTTAGTATCGCGACGATCGGGGGTGGCCGCCGCCATGTTTGCTGCAGGATGGGTCTTGGCCCCAACGAGGCCTGCGCTGACTGGCCACCAGCAGGCGCTAGGGGAGCCTAACTCCAGCCGTGTTGCAATCTTGATTCGTTTTTTTTTTTTTTTCTTTTTCGTTGATAACGGCCGCGTGCCGCTTTTGTTCACTGGACCCTTCAGATTAAGCAGACGTCTAATACAGCTGATAGCTCTTTTATACTGCGTACGGCATAGCCGTTTTTTAGTCTTGCTTAGAATTTGGTCCAGCGTTTGCCCAGCCTGATAAGAAGCTCTGTATGCATGCTGCATAGCTGGCGGTTATAAGAAGCACGCGCTCCCCACCCAACTTTCTTCGCTCGGACTTCTTCGTTGTAACTTGTCTCTCAGCAGGTGCAACTCCAGAACCTGTACATAGATATAGATCATATCTACATCTATTTATTTTGGATACTCTTAGCATACCTCCACTAGGTAGCTACGATGTCGGACGCAATCGACAGCCCGGCCGCGGCAGTCCAGGCCGTCAACGAAAAGAGCGAGAATATCGAAAAGCAACCCGAGGCCCTGCAGACGCCTGAGGTCGACGATGTTCCCCTCGAGGACACTCTCAAAACCCGCTGGGAGCGCTCCTGGCCTGTGATCGCTTGCGGTGCCGGTCTGTTCTCCGACGGTTATCTGAACGGGGTGCGTTTTCTTCTACCTCATTGACATAACTACCTAGTATGAAGCTGACAAAGCCAGATCATCGGCTCCGTCAACACTATGCTTAGTGATATCTATCCTGAGACATACGCAAGCTCGTCCGCCAGTCAGAATGTCACGTCCATTGCCTTCGTCGGAACCGTCCTGGGCCAATTGATCTTTGGTGTCACCAGTGATTACTGGTCTCGTAAATGGTCGCTCTTCATCGCCACCTGCATTCTCATCGTCTTCGGTGCTCTGTGTGCCGGCTCCTACGGCGCCCACGACAGCCAATACGGCCTGTTCGATGCCCTAACTGCCTATCGTTTCTTCCTGGGTATTGGCCTGGGTGGTGAATACCCCGCTGGTTCCGTTGCTGCCGCCGAGAGTACTGGCGAGCTCAAGTCCGGCCACCGCAACCGTTGGTTTATCTTCTTCACCGATTTCATGATTGATGCCGGCTACGTTGTCTCCGCTATCGTGGCCACCGTCGTGGTCGTTGCAACTACCGAGCGCCATCTGCGTGCTGCGTGGCGTATCTGCCTTGGCATCGGTATCATACCTCCTCTGAGTTTGCTGTGGCTCCGGTACAAGCTGAATGAGCCGGAGGAGTTCAACCGGGAGCGCATGAACAAGTACCCCTACTGGCTCATCCTGAAGTACGTCTTACTCTGACATGCGTTTTTTATATACACATAACTAACATGGTTATAGGTTCTACTGGAAGCGATTGGTTCGTTCTCACTCGTCCTGAGATGCATTATATTTTGAACTTCAACTAACTAACTGAATTACAGCTCGTCGTCAGTTTGATTTGGTTCACCTACGATTTCTCCAGTTTCTCTTTCGGTATCTTCTCGTCCAAGTGGCTTGCCATCATCATTGGTGACTCCGCCCCTCTGTGGCAGAGCTTTGCCTGGTCTATCCTCACTTACACCTTCTACCTGCCCGGATCCTTCGCCGGTGCCTTTTTGAGTGATATCTACGGTCCCAAGCAGACCCTCGCATGGGGTGTGTTCTTGCAGGGTGTCGTTGGATTCATCATGACTGCTGCATACAAGCAGCTCGCAACCCCAGAATACGTCGCCGCCTTCGTCGTTGTTTTCGGGTGAGTTAATCCTAGAACCGCGCTGTATGCTGTGTCAACAACTAATCATTCCGTCTAGTATCTTCTCTGCCCTCGGTGAGCTTGGTCCTGGTGACAACATCGGTCTCGTTGCATCCAAGAGCTGCGCAACCGCTGTCCGTGGTCAGTACTACGGTATCGCTGCTGCCATGGGCAAGATTGGTGCTTTTGTCGGTACCTATGTGCTGCCCATTGCGCAAAACAATGCGCCCAACCCAACCCGTGCTGGCCAGGATCCTTTCATCATCTCCAGTGCACTCTGCATTTTCACTGCGGCCATTTGCTGGATCTTTGTTCCCAACATCGGACAGGTATGTCTCTGTCTATCCGCTGCGTATCTATTCTGCATACACTAACTTTTCAATAGGACACCATCACCCACGAAGATCTTCGTTTCCGTGAGTACCTCGAGGCGAACGGATTCGACACCTCGACCATGGGTGTTCGCGCTCGTGAGCAGCAGCGAGCTCAAGCTGAAGTTGCGCCTCCTGCATACGAGTAGACGGACGAGAGCGATGATGTGTTGAGATGTGTGTATTGTAATGGACGATGTGAAGTAGCAGACGTGACAAGATAGTGACTAATTCAATACAACGTATTGCTTAGAGTTATATACAAAGTAGGTCTGAATAAAAAAAAATAGTATTCGATGTTCATGTGTCTCCGTAGTACGGAGCAGCACGGCCCCGGATCAACCTCGGCTCAAGCCTCAGGCGCTCCTCGGCCCTTGCCCCGACAAAGGACGTCACCTACCGAGTTGCGTGATACGAACTGCCTCCATAAACTGTCTCCTGTCAAATAAATCCCACCACCATCGACTGCAATCGAATTGCTATACAACTACAACTACGAATAAATAACTACGTGTCTGCTTCTCAACATGGTCGCGGACGCTCTGGTCTACCACCCCTCGGTGGCACATTACCTGCGCTTCGTCGCAACCACAGGTGCGCCTCTCTCTGCAAATGATCTTATGATCACGAACACTCGCATGCTAATACGATGATAAACAGTCGGCCGCGACAAAGTCCTCCGCACAATCCAATACTTCGCCCGGTTCTACGCCTGGTACCTCTTCCGCACCAACAAGCCGCAATCGGCGATCGCGCCGTGGGAACTCCTCAAAAAACACTTTGGCCTCACGCGCAAAATCCTGCGCGCCGGCAAGTTCGCCGAACACATCAAAGCTGCCTCCGTTGCATTCGATAGCAAGAGTAGCGCGGCGGACCCCGTGCTGAAGAATCTGACTGTCGGTCGCCAGCTCGGATATGCGGGTTATTTGACGCTGGACTCGATTACGTTGGTGGATGCGTTGGGATTCCAGAAGTTTGAGAGTGCGAAGAAGTTGCAGGAGTATTCGTCGAGGGCTTGGTTGTCCGGTCTGCTTTTTAGTGTTGTGGCCGGTGTGTATACGCTGTATCGCCTGCAGGAGAGGGAGAAGAGCATTGATAGGAAGGAGGGCGAGGGTGTGGTGGAGGCGAAGAAGATTGAGCGGTGAGTATCCATTCATACATACTGGGAAATATCAATTGGAAAGGTGAACTAACGTCCATCAGTGAGCGTGCCGCGGCGCGCATCCAGCTCGTCTCTGATCTCTGCGATCTGACCGTCCCCGTGTCAGCTCTGGGCTACGTCAAGCTCGACGACGGCATTGTCGGTATTGCTGGAACAATCAGTTCCGTGATTGGAGTGTGGTCTGCCTGGAAGAAGACTGCTTAAAATATCGACTCTCGAATGATTACCTTATATTTGTTTTATATACATTGTTGCGCGTTATCTTCTTTTATACCTATCCTACCTTTCTAGTTACTCCGTTGAATGGATCATGTTGATACACTCAATAGAACAGTCACACTTCTACTTTTCTAACCTGCTGAGCATTCATGCGCCATTTATCTAGTTGCAGTGCATCGATCCATACCGAAGCTTCTGTACATTCCTCGTTGTCGGCTGGGCGCATTCCACGTAAATAACGATCTGCGTGTATGCGAGGCAAGACAAGCTTTGTCTTGGCGATGCTGGATGCTGTATTGGCTAGGAAGATGTAGATGTACGTACGTACTTATTTACGAATAAATAAGTTTTTATCTCTTGATAATTTGTGTAGGGTAGAGGTGCCGGTCACGTTTGCCGGTGTGATCACATGTAAAATTCGGCGTGGTAGGTGCTTGCAGTAAATAAATTGCATATGATGGGGCTGAAATGTATGTAAGGCATGATATGAAGCGAGTCTTGCTAGCATATACGTACTCGTGTAGTTCTATATATATATTTTAGAAAAACAAAAGTGCAGTCGAGACTATTCTAATGTCATGTCGGCTTATAAGTCTACCATGGATCTTAAGGACGTTGTGAACATACCATACAACCTTGGAAATTGACTATATACAAAATAATAATATAATATATTATATCTTCAAGCTTTATTTATCAAAGACAAACTTCAATAAACATTGATAGCAAAATATATCAAATCCATATAACGCCACTTACCAAAACGGGAAGAAATTCGACCTGTCTAGCAAATAGCCCTAATTTCCCCAGACACGCATAAAGCATGCGAACAGTGAACACGCTGCAAAAGGTCTTCTTATCTACGAACCCCTAAGATAACCCCAATAGCGCCCTTACAAGGTAGCAGAGATAGGATAGCACACATGTACATACATGATACGATGTGATCTCACATGCACGATCCCGTCACCCAAGCTCCCAAATAGGAAATGCGAGCTTCGCCAGCTCCTGCAAGGCACGCGCGCCTGACCCACCTTTAAACGACATACATTGCCTACCTAGGTACACTACCTAGAGGGACTACGTATGTCAAATATTCTGCCTACGTAGATAGCAGAGTGATACAGCTTATCAGTTGATAAACTCCTTGCTTCGCCCATTCCGCTCGCCTGGCATGTTTTCCTCCCCTCCGGAAGGGCTGAAAAAGAAAAGCTTGTCTTGTGCACTGAAACAGTCTTGAGACCAGGCTGCAAGCTGGGGCTCAGACATGCCTTTCTTTCTGGACTTGCGCATGATGGATTGATCTTTGGAGCTTACATACCTCTTTTACCTGCCTACGTATGTGCTGCCTGTCTATCGTTCAATATTCGGCCTGCACGTTGGTACTTGTATTGGAATATGTTTGCTACACTGCTTGTTTTCTCTTATTAAATTGAAACTTCTCAATGATCTTTTTATTCGACCCAAACCTTAGTCAAGCGTAACTATCGCCGGACAAACGTGAAACATGTTGAAGCCGATACTCGACATTACGAATCTGAATGTATCGTTATCGGTTTTTGGTGCGACTTTCTTTTAAATCCGTGTATTAAATGATTCGATGTTCTAGCTAACGAGGCCAGGCATCTTCATACTCGCTTATGGGTACTTTTCGGCCCGGTTGCAGCAAGTATGGTATTTGGGAGAAGCCTGTAAGTGCCTATACAAGGGTCCAGCAGGGCTCTCAGCTAACTATATCACTTTGTATAAAGTACCAGCCCTAGTGCTGGGGGTCATAGTCAGTCCGGTTGCCGCCAATCTGATCAATGTATCTGACTGGGACCACGATGGGATGTATCACGACACCCACGAAATCGCATATGTACGTTTACCATTGCAGCCGTTTAGAGACAACAAGCTTACAAAGTATACATGCAGAACATGTCACGAGTCGTCATCGCAATCCAACTAATCAAAGTCGGATACGAGCTTCCGAAGCAATATCAGCGAAAACGCGCGGCTGAAATGACCATCTGCCTCCTCCCTGTCATGACCATCATGTGGCTTTGCACAACGGGTTGCATTAAGCTTGTCGTGCCCAAGGTTTCCTGGGTGCGTTCATTTCCTTTTGAACTTGATAAACCTCCTGACTAAAGACCTCAGGTATCCGCATTAGTGATCGGATCGTGCGTAACCTGCACCGACCCCGTGCTCTCGCAAGCCATCGCCAAAGGCCCCTTCGCCGAGAACTACGTGCACCGCCCGCTGCGCGAATTCATCTCGTCCGAGGCTGGGGGGAATGACGGCTTCGGGTTCCCCTTCCTCTTGTTCGCGGTTGCGCTGCTGCGGTATGACGGGACCAGAGCGAATGCCATTTCGCTGGACGAGATGGACCATGAAGAAGGAATACCGGATCAGCTGGGCGCGGAGGAGCAGGGCAGGTATGGCGGTGGGCTGGATACGGCGCTGAAGCATTGGGCGATTGAGGGTGTGCTGTTTATGGTGCTCCTGGGGTTTGCGTATGGGGCTATTGTAGGCACGCTGTCTCGCGTTGTTCTGAATTGGGCGCTTAAACGGTTTGTCCTGTCTTCGTTGCGGTTTATGCATTGTTGATGCTTTGAGTATGAGCTGATGGAGTCAGAAAATGGGTCGACAACGAGAGTTATCTCCTCCTCCCACTAGCCATGGGGGTAAGTCAAGCATCTCACATTCATATTCAAGATGACATAACTAAGATATCAGATGTTCATCGTCGGCACCTGTGGCTGCTTCGGCGCCGACGAAACACTCGCCTGCTTCGCGGCCGGCAATGCCCTAAACTGGGACGGACGGTTCCTGGCCGAAGTGCATATGCGGCACGACTCGTTCAACAACATCCTGGAACGATTTCTCAATTTCGCCGCTTTTGTCTTCATCGGCTTGATTATGCCGTGGGACTCGCTCACTAATCCCCTGAAGGTTGCTGAGAATGGACTCACGCCGGGACGGTTGATGGCGTTGGCGTTTCTTGTGCTGGTGTTTCGACGCATTCCGGCGATTCTGGTCTCGTACAAGCTTATGTCGAAGGTGTGTCGGGACTGGAAGGAGGCGTTGTTCATGGGGTATTTTGGTCCGATTGGTATGTTTCCCCCTTTTCCGACTTGTTCATGATATTAATGGTTATATAGGAATCGGCGCCATAAGCTCCGTTGAATACGCACGACAGCTCTTCCCAAAACCGGGAGACAGCGATGCAGAGATAAATACCCTGACCAACGCCATGATACCAGTGGTCTACTGGCTGGTATTCTTCTCCATCATCGTCCACGGCCTGTCCGTGCCTGTATTGCATCTAATCTACAAATGGCGCAAAGTGCCCACGGTGCACGACGATCCCATAGAGGTTGTGCTGCTGTCCAACAACGAGCCGCTTCCTGCGAATAGCACGGCGTTGCCGCAGCGGCATTCGGCTATACTCAACAACCGGTTCTCGAGACAGGATGATGAAGCAGATGAGAACGATGGTAGTCGTGACGATGATGCCGAGGCTGGCGTTGGTACAGCGCACAATATCAGACGGGCTATGACGGTGCATCATCTCCCTTCTCATCATCGGCATCACAACATATTCCATCGAGCGATGTCTTCTTCTTACGACTATAATAACCACAGCCACAATCATCATAATCATAATCCTAATAGTAGACACGAGCGCAATTCGCTGCATGGCTCGGACGTGATAGATATTCTGCAACACGAAGAGGATCGAATACGCAAGACCAGGACTGCATCGGACAGCACGGCGTCGGACGACAGAGATAGAAGGCCGTCGTTGGCACAGGAGATGCCGCGGGATATGATCTAATCTTGTCTAGTTATTGTTTTCATTGCTTTTGGGAGGAAATTTCGAGGCACTGTTTTTAATAGAATAGATATCTTTATTGCTTATAACTTATGCCTACAGGTTCGCAATCTGAAATGAATGACTGGAGCATCTGCACAGTATCCTCATAGCCCGGCTTGACCTCCCCTCTAATCAGGTTCACCTCATCGAA
Organism: Penicillium sp. OUCMDZ-019; assembly: GCA_011750695.1. Classification (NCBI taxonomy): domain Eukaryota; kingdom Fungi; phylum Ascomycota; class Eurotiomycetes; order Eurotiales; family Aspergillaceae; genus Penicillium; species Penicillium sp. OUCMDZ-019. The sequence continues at coordinate 108,051 of WTTZ01000011.1, forward strand.
GCCTCAACGTCCATGACCCGCGTCATTTAGTTAGGGCAAGTCTATCACCAACATGTTAGTCAGGACTGGACGTCTCTAGAAGAAAGCCAACACTAAACCAAAGCAGAAAAAAAAAAAGAAAACATACAGCACCGCATGATCCGCAGCTCTTGGTCTCTCCCTGAATGGAAGTACCGCACTTGGGGCAAGAAACGTGACCCATGTTGATTGATGTTGGAATGTTGGAGGTTGGTCTAAGTTGTATGTGGTTAACAAGGTTGATCGGTGTAGGTGAAATAAATGTGGGACGTACTTTGTTGTTTGTAGGTAAGATCGCTTTTGTGATTGTTGTGGTTGAAACTTGATGGTGATGGTGATGGTGAGGGGAAGAGGGAACCCCGCTATTTATGCGATTTGCGAGACGAGGCAGATACGTGTAGATAGCTGCGCATACACTTGATTGGGCACGCCCCCACCCTGGATTAGAGATTGAGGCATACACGAGGACGATGTGTCCAACTGACTCGCCACTGGTGCTTGGCTGTCAGATGACCAGTCTATATAGACAGAGATCTTCGTTTGTTGGTCATTTGCTTTTTATTTCTTTCTACTAAAATAAATGTTTAGGGCCCCGGCGTGGGCGTAGCTGACCCGTTCAAGCGTGCTTTCTTTTTCTTCTTCTTCTTCGCCAGCACTGCCGGTCTGGACTCGTAGTCCCCTATCTCCAAGTGCGTGCCACACGTCAGGCAGTCGCCGTTCTCCGGCGGCTCGCAAAAGATGCTGAGGCAGATCGAGCACACCCACCCGATATTAACCACGCGCCGGTGACAGAAACAAGCGGCCCGGAAATCAACATCGACCCGGGACGGCACAATGAGATGCTTGCGAGACCGCTGGTCGGGGAGGAATGCCATCATGAGGTACTGCAGCAACCCTCGAGGCTCCTTTAGAGACATGTAGACTCCTCGTGTAGCATCCGACGCTTGCTGCAGGAACACCGCATCGCCGCTCAGTTTGCACACGTCGATAGGAATGTGCAGGCGCTGGCATGCAAAAATACTATTCATAATTGGAATATACTGATGTGCAGAGTCCGTAGAGCTGCTGACGGAAACAATCAAGATCCGGCTCTGGAGTCCCAGGTTGATACTTCCGCCAGCTGCCGATGATCCCGTAGGTTCGTTGGCTGTATCGATATTACTGTTGCCGTGTGTTTCCGCCCATGTCATAGTTCGGCGGTTGATGTGGCTAAGAGCTAATGTCAAGGCACCGGCCATCATAGTCGACGCGGCGCTGACATCAGACGCATCTGTAGAGGCCAGGAGCTCTCTCACATTCTCGGTCACTTGTTCCTCGACAATTCCGAAGGGGCGGTACATGTTGTTCGTCTGGGTGGAAGATCGGGGAGCATGGCCATTCATCTCAACATCCCCATCGACATCCACCAGGTTGGGGGAGGGCTTTTGTTGGTTGTGCGAAGGATAGAGCCAAGCCGCACGCTGGCTATGGGACGCTATGACAGCAACCTCATTTGTGTAGTTGCACGCCAGGTGCGCATTGATAAACACGAGAATATTTGCTAGGGCCTTGGAAAAAGGCAGCTGCTCCTCAAGCAATGCCCATGCATGAGGATTGATGTCGAGAACGATTGCAAGGAGCGATGGGGCTGGTTCTGTATTCAAGAATACTGTAATCAGCAACCATGCCTACTAGAATGAAAAATTTGGGTCAAGCTCACCACTGGTAACATTTTCATAATGCTCCGAGGCATCTACGGCGTTCATCGTAAGAGCGTGAGGAGGGTAGAGCGCATCATGGACGGAAAATGGAGGTTCAGATGAACCAGCACCAGCACGAGCACTGTCGAGGCGTTTGGCGACAGCTTGCAGTCAAGGCAGAGCTGCAACTAAACAAATTGTGAGCTGGAAGAAGATCTGCAGTTAGTGCGGAAGCTTCACTCCGGCGTTCGTCAGAAAGGAAAGAGCTGACCGCCCGAGCCGCGTGATCATGTGACTTGCTGACATATCCGCCAAGCCTGGCGTGCTTATTGCCTAATTCGGAGCCCGCCTATACAATCGATTTTGATAGAAGGGAGATGTCTTATTCTGCAGTGGCTACAGGCATGGATATACAGAAGCCATCACAGGTATTAAGGAGTCAATGCAGGCAAAGTGCGAAAATGCCTTCGGGCCTGCTGTCGGCAGTGGCTGCGGTGATGGCTTCGACTTTACGCTGCTGTTTGAACAGACGATTCTCAGCATACTCCCTGCTGCTGCCTTTTTGATTGCTTCCCCATTGAGGATCAATTACCTGCTCAAACAAAGCATCCGCACACGGAGAAACTCTATCCGAGTCGCAAAGCTAGTCAGGACCTCGAAATTATTGCATAGACCTGCACACTAACAATGTAGAATATAGGTTGTTGCGACTGGCTTTGCGGCTGCTCAGCTGGCGCTCCTCGTTCTCTGGGCACAGGACACGGAGCTGCAGACACAAGCCTCAGTTCCAGCGGCAGCACTGAATTTTGTTGTTGGGCTTTACCTTGTGCTATTATCCTGGATTGAGGACTCCCGTTCTGTCAAGCCATCATCTCTACTGAGCATATATCTATTATTAACTCTTCTCTTGGATGTCTCACAAGCGAGGACCCTGTGGCTCCTCCAAGGAGATAGGAGCGAGTCTATCAACATACTGTTTTCGATAAGTCTAGGCCTCAAGACTGTCTTTCTTGTACTTGAGACAAAAGAAAAACGTGCCTATCTAGAGACAAAATATCAAGAACTGCCACCGGAGTCCACTAGTGGAGTTATCAATCGGTCTTTTATGTGGTGGCTAAACCGCTTATTCGTCAATGGCTTCAGATCTCTGCTCACACTAGATGATCTAAATATTTTGGATGCAAAACTACTTTCCGCCAGTCTCAGCCAGAAAGCCCAGGTGGCGTGGCAGCAACGACGGAGACCTGAACGCCGTTTTGAAGTCCCATTTGCGGTCTGTAGGGCCCTCTGGTGGCCACTCGCATCAGCAGCAATTCCACGTTTATGTTTGATGGGATTCACCTTCGCACAGCCCTTTCTGATACAAGCCATTCTTGAATGGCTAAGTAAAGGCCAAAATGTCTCCCAAAACGAAGGCTACGGACTGTTAGGCGCAACGGTGCTCATCTACCTCGGCCTAGCTATCTCAAACCTGCATTACAATCACATGGTGTATCGTTTTATTACCATGTTTCGTGGTGCCGTCTCATCCCTTATTTACGGCCATGCTCTTCATATCCCGGATGGCAGCCTCGATGATCGATCAGCCGCCATCACGCTAATGACAACAGACATTGACCGAATATCCGCCTGTCTGATTAATCTGAATGAATGCTGGGCTCGAGCAATCGAGGTAGTAATTGGTGTTTCCATACTGGCAATTCGTATGGGCTGGATATGCATTGTACCAGTAATTGTCACTATATGCAAGTCTCTTCTTTGGTCATACGCCTGGATCATCTACTAATAGAACTACAGTGTCTAGCATTGGAAGTATCAAGATAGCAAAAGGCATTGGCAACCGCCAGAAAACCTGGGTAGATGCAGTCCAGAATCGCATCGCTATTACGAGCTCAATGCTTAGCAATATTCATACTATCCGACGTGTGGGTTGGAGTAATGCTCTCTCTGAAATTATTCAAAAGAGGCAAGTCAGAGAAACACATCTGATGGAAGGCTTTCGATGGAGTATTGTGTGGCAGAACGTCGTCCAGAATTTACCCTGGGCACTGGGTCCTGCTTTGACATTCGCAGTCTATACCTCCCAGGGGAACTCTCTAGATGCTGCAACAACATTCACCAATTTGTCTATCATTACACTGCTCACCGACCCGGCAGCCAAGCTTCTCAGTGCTATACCCTCAACATCCGCATCTCTAGGATGCTTCGACAGAATCCAGGGTTTTCTCTTGATTCCACCTACTCAAGATGTCTCTTCTTCGGATTCTGTACATAGGAGAAGCTCAGATGTCAATGATATACCTGCAGTCGGGATGGAAATGTCAGCATCTGAGCATCGCACTTCATACACTTCGCATGCTGCTATCACAATGAAAGACGTGACAATTCTGCCCGCCGCATCACCACGAGATTATATATTACAGAATGTGAACCTTGATATCTCTCCCGGCTCTTTTGTGTTTGTCATTGGGGAGGTCGGATCAGGCAAAACGAGTCTCCTCCGCAGCATTCTCGGCCATGCAGTTTGCAAAGTAGGAACGATCCAAGCGCCGCTTCATGATATTGCATATTGCGCACAGACTCCATGGCTTCCCAACGTCACTATACGAGCTGCTATCTGTGGACTCACTGACGATAACGAGGTGGACAATGATGACAAAATTGATCTAAACTGGTATCAAACCGTTCTTCGATCGTGTGTCCTTGACCGTGACCTGAAGCTCTTGGAAAGTGGTGACAGGACGCAAATTGGCAGTGGCTCTGGCGCAGTTTTGAGCGGTGGCCAGATGCAACGGGTCTCTCTCGCACGAGCATTATATTCTCGGAAGGTACTCCTTCTACTCGACAATGTTTTCAGTGCGCTTGATAATACAACCAAGAAACAGATAATGGCAAAGCTTTTTGACAAAAGTGGCATTTTGCGGGAGATGAAATCGACCGTTATGCTAGCGACGAATGATAGTAAGTGAATACCTTGTTCTTTACTAGAATTACAAGCTAAATCAAATTATCAATAGCGGAGTATCTTTCTTATGCCGACCAGATTCTTGTCCTTTCCAAAGGAAATCTGAGGAAGCTCACCCCAGACGCAGCGGTCACGGAAGATCATATCGCTAACATTAGCCCACCTGATGAAGCTAAGATTGATGATTCAACGATCAAAAATTCAACGGCATCTGCAAAAGAGAAATCGGGCCAGATATCGAAAGAAAATCAAAAGAGTGACCTTACCAGAGCCACGGGAGACATTGCGGTTTACAAGTACTACTTCAAATCCATTGGCTCGGTGCAGGCACTTGTTTTTCTTCTTTTCACTTTTGTTCATGTCTTTTGCAGCACCTTTTCTCGTATGTTTCTACTTTCCGTGTCTACTTTTACAAGTTGGTGCTAATTGTCAACAGAAATATGGCTCGAATGGTGGTCTAATCATGGCGGGGGACAGAAAGGATTATACGTCAGCATTTACTTGGTGTTGGCATTATTCAATTCAATTGGAAATGGTGGATATGTGTGGTTAGTGTTTCTCGGTGCAACTCTTTTCATACATCTGCTAAATCCATTAGGTCAATTCTTGTGCTTATCTCGCCATCGACATCACGGAGACTCCATTACAGTCTACTCAAAGCTGTTCAGAGGTTAGTCCTCTATGTTCTGCTCCGGTAACACGCATGCTTACATTATTCAGGGCTTCTTCATTATTCCTTTCTACTACCGACAGTGGTGTCATTCTCAATAGGTTTAGCCAGGACATGTCTCTCATAGAAGGACAACTACCCATTGGTGTGATGGTTTTCATAACTAGTAAGAGAATCATTCGATATGAATTTATATTGGCACCACCGGAACTAATATAAAGAATTATGTACCAGACTTATGCACATCCATTGCTACAGTTGGACTAGTTGCAAGTGGATCAGGATATATGACCATCACCATCCCATTTCTCATACTCGCCATCATTCTTCTCCAACACGTCTATTTACGAACTTCCCGGCAACTTCGACTTCTTGATTTAGAGGGCAGGAGTCCCCTTTACTCCCATTTTATGGAAACCATTAGTGGGCTTTCTACCATTCAAGCGTTTCGTTGGCAGGACAGGTTTCAGGAGAAAAACTTCAGACTGCTTGATGCTTCTCAGAGACCGTATTATCTTCTTCATTGTATTCAGAGATGGCTCGTCTTAGTCCTGGATTTGATCGTTGCTGCAGAAGCAATTGTCCTTGTGGGTCTGGCAGTGACACTCAGAAGCGAGATGAGCGTGGGCCTCGTTGGTGTCTCTCTGAACAATATCCTCTGTGGGATCATTCCTCATTCCATGATAGATGCTTTTGTTTTTGCTAATCGTAACCGGGGCTAGCATTCAGCGCCAGTCTCTCATCCGTGACACAAGGCTGGACACAGCTTGAGATCTCGCTCGGATCTATCTCTAGAATTTCCGAGTTTGATAACAGCATCGCGCCAGGGCCAGAACTCTCTGGGAAGGGCGAACTACCAGTAGACTGGCCTAGTAAAGGAGAAATTGAGTTCAACAGGGTAACTGCGGAGTATAGGTATGTTGCAACAAGTATATCATGAAACAATTTATGTGATCATGCTTATTCATTATCATTTTCAAAGGCCGGGTGATACTATTCTGCAAGATATTTCTGTCAAGATCAAACCCGGACAAAATATAGGTATCTGTGGACGCACTGGAAGGTGAGCTACTCGCTATACTTTTTATTGGATAGGATCTAACATTCAAATGATAAAAAAGCGGAAAAAGCTCACTCCTGGCAACCACTCTGCGAGTCTTGAGCATTACAGAGGGGTCTATATTCATTGACGGAATTGACATCAGCACAGTCCCACAGGAAGAAATATGCGAACGACTCGTTACAATTCCACAGGATACCGTGATACTTGAAGGCTGCAGTGTCCGACTAAATGCGGACCCAGCTGGCGTCCATACTGACACAGAAATCATGACTGCGCTTGATCGAGTTGGCCTGTGGAAAAGCGTGCTTGAAGACAAGGGCGGCCTGGATGCCGAAATGAACAGTTCCTCATTCCTGCTATCAAAGGGACAGCAGCAACTATTTGGACTTGCGCGAGCTCTGTTGAAGGTGCAGAATAGTGGCAGCAGCAGCAGAAAGATTCTACTGCTCGATGAGCCCACGAGTCATGTTGACCGAGACACGGACGATAAGATGCAGGCAATTCTACGCGAGACTCCGTGCCTGGCTGCCTGCACAACATTGACTGTTGCGCATCGGATCAAATCAATCTCGCATACGGATTTGGTGGTTGTCTTGGATGCAGGGAGGATCGTGGAGATGGGCGCTCCCCGGGACCTGATGAGGAGAAGCGGAAGCGTGTTTGCGGAGCTTTCGAGCGGAGAGGGGCGAGAAATTACGCGCTAGCTAGTTCTGGTTAGGAGGTCGACGGAAGCTGACCGCCCTAGCCGCGCGGTCATGTGACATGACGCCAAGCCGGTGCTTAGTGGTTCTCCCTAATTGGGATAGCTTTACTCCGCCTTCCGCCTTACTTTTCGGACGGACAGTTTCAAGCTGTTCTCCGTAATGAGATATTCGGTCAATACTCTAGCTACCAGACAGAGAGGAACGTGTCACAGAGGCTCGTTCGGATTCGGTGCTCGTTCGGCGTGCGCTTAGCCATAGCAATCGCAACTAAGATGTAACATATCATGGACGAACACCCGGACGATCTGTCTTCTCTACCTGTATCTATCCCAGTGTATAAGTTATAAGTTGTGCACATGCGAATGCGAATCAACAGCAGATCATTTCATGCTCTAGCTCCTCCGCAGAGAGGCTGAACTGAAACTCTGAATCAAAACACGAGAAAAAGAAAGGAAAGCTGAGCTTCATCTGGCTGGCGCTTCGGCGTCCGACAATCCGATAAAGGAGGGGCAGCTGCAGATAACGACACAATTACCGCTAGTATTCCGCGCTCGCGAGCCGTACCGCCGTATTTTTTAGCCCGGCCTGCCATTGGACAGTCCCCTGTATTGGCGTACGGCCCCGTACATTAGTAAGTAATATCCAGACGGAGCAGTGAAGCCTTCCTTAAGGAATTTCTTGTGCTGCTCTCTCCAAGGAAGGCTCCGTCAATCCTGAAAAAAGCAACTATTCCACACTACGCACCGTGATTCAGACCAATCTGCCAGGATCGCCCCGATCTGCACTATGTCGTTAATGCCTGCATATCCAAATCCACTTACTTACTACTAAAGCCATCAGCTTAAGGTAACCCTCAGATCAGACGCAATAACCCACTTCCCTTTTCGCCCGCGCCTTCCGTCGCCGACCTCTCAATCCAATTCTCTCCTTCACCCAACATCACTTGTCGATTTCACAATCTACCTACTGTGGTATTCATTCAGCAAAAGAAAACCAAAAAAAAATATTTCGTGTTGCGGCTCTACGGTCGTGGTTGAAATGGTGGGCCCAAACGTCCAAGACCGCGCCGTAAAACTATCCCGTGAAGCTGTCGAGCTCATAGATGCCGGCCACAAGGAGGTTCGTCTATCCGGCATTGACATGCATTTCTATCCTGACAAGCTTGACTAACGCGTATTGTTTTTACTTTCCAGGCCGCATCGAGAAACCTCCGTGAAGCCCTCGCCCTTGCACCTGAGAATCCTGAAGTAAAAGCAGCCTTCCTCAAAATCCGCGGCGAGGAAGAAACTGGCCATCCACTCCTACATTTATGTAAAAAATATGTGGCTGGAAAGAATGAAGACGCCGGAAAGGATGCTGCTCGTTTTCTGCACGCGGATGGGGCCAAACCTCCTGAAGATGTCTCTCTAGAATGCCTAAACCTCATTCTGGCTAAAAATGCGGAGTCACTCTCTCCCATTCAGGACGAAATAATTTCCGGCTTGGTTAGACAGACTGTCAGCGTGCGGCGGTTCTTTGCTTCGCGTCTCCAGGTTTCGGTCACCACTTTCTTCGACGAGATTTACGATAGAGGCGACAATGCTGTGGTATGCCTGGATACCGTCGTGCTCGACCCGACCCTATGGCCGTCTGAAGCTGTTCGGTCGCACTGTGAGAGTGAGCTGTTTCAACTTTTTATTGCAAAATTGATGGAGTCGGGCCATGATCAGGACGGCCGGTCTCTTAAGGGAATAACTAGACTTCTAGCCGTCGATGCAGCAAAGCTGCAACATCTCATAGACGATGAAGGCTTCGACGTGATTTTATCATCCCTAGATTACAGACTCCCCCTTGATGTCCGAAGCCAAGCTACTCTAGCCACGGCTAAATATCTCGAAACATCTAAAGAAGTCGGACAAAAGCTCTTCTCACAGCTGATTACGGCCAAGGTCGCAAAAGCCCGGAACGACGATTTGATTGTCGCTTTTTCTGCCGCTGCCGCCGTGTTTCCAATCATCCCATCACTCACCTCGTCTCTTCTTTTGACGGAAGGCTTCCTTCAGTCCATTGTGCCTCTCCTCCATCGTGAGGCGAAGTCCCCGAAAGTTGAACTGGCTCTTTTGGAACTGTTCAATGCTGCGTGTTTGGACCGAACATGCCGCGAAGCAATAAGCAAGGAATGTGGTGAATGGTTGTCCCATATCCTATCTAACGGCACAGATGCGAGCTCCGAGCTAGCCGCTGTTGTCCTAGCAAAAGTGAGGACATCTGAGAAGCAGGGGAACTCAGAGTCAACTTCTAAAGCACACGAAGACAATGAGTCTAGTGTCCAGGAGCTGGTTAATCGTTTCAAGGGCCAAATGTCTGATCACAAAGTCACCAACGTCCACAACCCTGTAGAAGGGTTGGCGTTTGCCTCGGTCAAGCCTGATGTTAAAGAACAACTGGCGTACGATCCTGTCTTCCTCAAAGGTCTTTTCAACGTTCTCGCTTCGAATTTGGAGGACACCACTTTGTTATATGGAGGGCTCATGATCATTGCCAACATTACGAGATACTTGCCGACTTTGTCGGAAGAGCAGAGGAAGATGTCGGAGCTGAAAGCCTATGCTGAAGCATCTAAGAACCCTTCTACACCCAATGAACTGGAGAATGACCAGCATGTGACGGGACGCTGCGTAGCGCTTATTGAAGCCAATATCATGCCCCTTCTTGTGGATTGCGGCAAAGCAAATCTAAAATCAATCCACGATCTTACGAGCAAGATTGTTCTGTCTTTGTCAAAGAACGCCAAGTTGAGGGGAAAGCTGGCTCAACAAGGAGCAGTCAAGCTTTTGCTATCCATTTTGGGTCCCAAGAATGGTAGCCCTACTCCCACGTTCAACGAAACTACACACAATGCGTCACTTGCCCTAGCTCGCATTCTCATTTCTGTCAATCCCGCTCACGTCTTTCCTTTCTCTGGGTTCCCACAAATCACGTCTGCCATCCGGCCGTTGGTTGCACTTCTCAGTCCTCCGGAAGTTTCTTTCACTGCAGAACAGCCACGGGACCTTCTTCCTGTCTTCGAATGTCTGCTAGCCCTTACAAATCTTGCTTCTTCTCCGGACGACACAGCAGCCGAGGCAATCGTACGGCAGGCATGGGATGCCCTAGAAGATTTACTAATGTCAAGCAACACGTTCATCCAGCGCGCAGCATGTGAGCTCGTTTGCAATTTGATGACGTGTGAAGCAGGCATTGTGAAATTCGCAGATGGGTCAAAACGTGCCGGTCAGCGCTTACATATACTTCTTGCTCTAACCGACGTCGACGATGTTGCTACACGGCGGGCAGCCGGAGGCGCTCTAGCTATGCTAACAGAGTATGATGCTGCAATTTCTGCTGTCTTGGAGCGACCACGCGGTGTCAATCTGTTGCTCGGACTCTGTCAAGAGAACAACGATGATCTTGTTCATCGAGGAATAGTCTCCATTCGCAACCTGACTTGCATCCCTTCCGGCGACATAGGTAGCCGTGCTCGCGATGCTGTCAAACAGGGGGATGGCATCGACATTCTCAAGAGCTGTCTCAAACGTTCTTCCAACCCAGCTATACTGCAAGCCGGTGTAGAGGCATTGAAGCCTTTGGTGGAGCAAAGCGCAGCTTAAATCATTGCCGGTGTCACACCTTCATATGATTACCAATCCTTTCGGATCATACTTTCTGCCTTTTCCTATTTATTTTGCTTTTTTTCTTTTTGTTTCCTCTTTTTAGATATTTATGACGGCGGGGACAAGGGCGTTCTGGGTGTTTTATTACCATTTCGGCATGGAGTCTCGATTTTACATGATTGAAATGAAGCCGCATTTGTAAACTTAGATCTTTTCGAGCAATTTTTACGACAGACAGACAGGCGGAGAGACTGCCAGGCAATGATTCGTAGAATCATGAATGAATTAATGATTATCAATATGGGATTAGCTTTTTTTAATGAAATAATAATAATATATAATTAGGATCGTACATTTTTCTTGTACTTAAAATGTATCCATATACCTAGGTACGAAGCACCCCTGGGATATATCCATGGATACACCCTCTCTCTTATTCTTGCCTCCGGACCAGGTATTCACTTTCATGTGTGTATACTGCTCCTCTGTGTCTTTCCAGTTATCCAGACCTGGCGGCACATTTTTCTAAAAAAAAAAAAAAAAATGAAAAGTACCTTTCTTCATCTATGCCCGATTTGCTTCCAAAGTATGCTATCGAGTGGTTCCATGTATGGTACACACAACTAGTTGCTTTATGAGCAATGTATCTACTTTAATACCCATTTCAGCCTGGGAGCGAGCACATTAAATTCGATTCAAAGTTAGTAAGGTTCAGACTTTTGATGAAATTTATATTTAAACCAGGTAGTTACACTTTGATCACATTTGGATAACGACTTGTTGCAATGAGCATGGGGATGAGAACAAGGAACCATCGAGCTTGCTTGCCTATATATTGGAATAGAAGCATCAAAAGTGGATGGAGGATAAATGCAGTCTATGGATTAGAATGCAACCAATGCGCGCTTGCGCATTGGGTCTTCATTGTCCAGTCCCGAATCCTCTCTATTTTCCACCCGGATATGTATGTATGCGCTCGATTCTCTTCCGGTGAACGTTTGCTACCAAGTCTGATGTGGTCTGACAATGCGCAGGTGGTGCCATTATAGACAAACTGAAAGCAGGAATTGTCTAGTTCACAGGCTGCATTGCAATTTTCGAAGGAAGTATGAGAGGTTGTATGCTTTGGGAAGACTTTCATGCTCTCATGTATATTATCCCAGTCCTCACGGGTACTGATTATTTGTGGAGCAACATATTGAAACAAGTCTTTGAACAAAAATGGATGCTGTTTTGTGGTGAGCGAAATGGTCATGGAGGCTGCTGTTCTACGGAAGTAGGGACGGTAGTCAGAGGAGAAGGATGAACCTACCATGCTCATTGTCCTTAGCTTCCACTCCTCGATCCACTGCCAAAGATCTTGCATGCCCTCCCCGTCAAGGTGATGCAACGAGATGATGGGTTCACACCAAAGATCTCTACCAAAGGAAATAGCGGCTGGTATCTCCCCATTAAACATTGGCCAATAGCCTTTCAGGCGAACTCCTTTTGATTTCAATACCATCGCGAGGGCCTCATCGCCACAGCACAATGCAGTCGTGTTCAAACCGAACTGACTATATAGTAGCTGTTCCTTATCATGTGTCTCGGGGGTATTAAGTGCTTTCATCGCGCCATATGATAAGACATATGCGCTCCCGCCATGTGCAAACTGCAGCTTTGGCAGCCAGATCGGACTGCCTATATAAATTTGTTTCGCAGCGTTAAGATGATTCAACAGAACGAGGAGATTTTCCCATTCAATAAATGTGTCTGTATCTAGGAATACGAACCACTTTATCAACGAGTCATGCCCGCCGCGAGTTTCCTGGTGCATTTTCCAGATCTTGCGCTTCATAGCTAGATTCATGCTGTGAAAATTTGCACGTTAGCATTTGCTTTTGGGTATCTTGATACTCATTAAATGTAATAGAAGAATATGCTCTTCGATTACTCACTATTTGCCCAAGTCCCATCCACCTTTTAACCCATGAGTATCCTTTCCCTGTTTTTGATACTCCTGCTGCATGTCATACAGAGCAAATTCGGGGTAGCCCGTACGCTCTTGCTCTGATAAGTCGGCATAGACATCATGAATATGGTAAGAATCGATTTTTTCTTCCATATCCGAGAAGATGAGGACGTTTTGATGTGGAACCTTAGAGAGAACTGTGGATAGTTGAGAACGAAGTCTACTCTGGGGTTCTGAGCCCCCTGTCCTGACCACAATTTGTATATCTTGGGCGATCATAGCACTAGGAGCTGTGCATAATGGTTCGAATGGCGACGAGTCCGGGCAACCCGTCCAACTCCAAGTGTTGTAGCGTCGTGCTGAAAGCCCCGGAAGCTGAAAGAAATGCAACAGGATGAAGAAGATCCCGCAAAAAATGAGGCACTTAATAGCCTGTCTAGTGTAGTGCGGGTACCGTAGTACCATGTTTATAATCCCAAAAAGTTGTCATATACTCTATGTTCCCTTTCAAAGATCACTGTGTTTGCTTCCCTTTTCCGCTTGGTGTCAGTAAGTGAACCCGGATCTCGCCTCGTGTTAGTACTAGTGCCTTATTTATACGAACTTTATTCCCGTACTACGGAGTATGTATTCGCAATACACGATACTTACACTAGCTAGTGAACGTTCAGCCGAGCCTTAGTGCCCAGGAATTCAGGCACAAACAAATATCAAAATTAACCCTAATCGAACAACAGCGAAAAGCGCCCCAACACATTCTGTCACTTTGTGAAGACAGCATGCCCATTGACGTCAGCCTGGTTGCTAAAAGAAGTGTTCTTAGAAATAAGCATGCATATAAGCTGCTGCTCTTCGCATCCGCTGGGACTTTTTCTGTATTTTGCTGATGGAGAAGATACATCTTTGAGTCTGAGCATTTGCGCTTTCCTTTAATCTATGGGGTGCAAAGGCTAAAGCACAGAGCTGTCTAGTTGCAAGATATGAAAAAGCAAACCTCTGCTGCCATGGGCTCATTCTGCGAGTCTCAATCCTCAGTCCTTGTTTTTTGATTTTTTTGTGGGATATTAATCATAACCTTGGAAACTTTTGGACCAATAACATATTCCATACTCTACGTATATATATCCTACACCTCAAAATCTCGCCCAAGCAAGCACCCCAAATTCTAAATTCTACGGCCCACTTACATACATTATGGAATATATACGTACAATGTTAGCTAGGGAGTAAAGCGGCGGGAGGCCTTCAAAGGCTGCATTTCTAAGGTCAACTACCTTGGTAATGATACTCAGGTATGCGGACTGACTAGAATAGAATTAACTATTAAAATGCACTGTTGTATATGACGGAGAATAAAAAATCAAGAGCATGTCTTGAAGTATTAACAGTAAAACCTGGCTATAACGCCTAGGAATTCTGCAATGGTTAAAACCCACACAAAACCTGTAAATCTAAGTTACTACGAACTTCGTTATTTTATATCATGCAAAAAAAAAATTCGTTATAACAGAATTAATTTGTCTGTAAAATTTACAGGCTTGGACCAAGCCAAGTGCGTGCCTCAGTCGGACCTGTTACAATACAACCCTAATACATGCAATATTTGCCTAATTAGGTAAGTAGTAACCTAACCCTAACCTAATTCAAAAAAATTATTTCCAAAGACCAGGGCTTTTGGAATACGCATACCCTGTGATCATAGCTCTCCTACCATAATACATATCAGCACATAAAATTGCATGTAATCACATACCTAGGTAAACCACCAATCCTATTTGGGAGCCCGATGCACTGTCGGGGTCCGTTACAATACAGTACAGAAAGGGAGCTAGTTATATAACTATGCAATTCGGCCTACCTTCTTCTTCTTTCTCTTCGGTTAATTGAATCTGGTGCAATTTATGCGTTTAGAGCTCACAAGAACCGGACGTGATGGCGAGATCGTCATACATAACACTCGAGGATGAGAACGTCCCGGGAAAAGATTCGTCAGTAAAAAACGTGGAACTGGATTACCTAGATCAGCAATTGCACTTTGAGAATGTCAAACTATCATTCATTGGCATCTACAGCTACGCAACAGGGATTGACCTGTGTCTAGTGGCAATCAGCACAGTATTTGCCGTCATCGGGGGTGCCTTGATCCCCGTCTCTCCGGTACGTCACCTCACTAACGTTTGGGATGAAAGATGCTGATATGTATCATGTGAAGATAATTGGATCTCGAATTATTCTCGTTTTTTCCGAAGCTGAGTCGCAGGGTGAGGACGTCAGGTCACAGCTAAATCGGTACACGGTATACTATGTATACATCGCGATGGCCGCTCTGGTTTCCTGGTTTGTGTCGACCGCAGGGTTTAACTATACCGGGGCAAGAATAACACGGACCATCAGACTGCGCTATTTTGAGGCAGTGTTAAAGCAGAATATGGCTGTCTTTGACGATAAAGGCACAGGCAATATCCTATCTCAGCTCACAGATGATACAAAAGCCATTCAGGAAGCCATATCATCCAAGCTTTCTGAGACGATCAGTGCTTTAGGTACCCTGGTAGCGACTGTTGCTGTATGCTTTGCCATGGACTGGATTCTGATGTTTGAACTGATTTGGTCTCTCGTCGTGGGTTATGCTGTTCTCTACATCGGAGGCAAGTTGACGGTTCGCTATAGTAGCCATAGCATCGAGGCTTCCTCAGCTGGATCTGCCATTGTTGAGGAGGCATTGGGCTCTATCAAGGCCACGGCTTCACTGGGTATCCAGCAGCACATTCATAACACATACATGAGCTTCCTGACTAAAGCGGCCAAGTATGGATTTATCGTCTCTTCCTTGAACTCAACTTTGATCGCTATTTGCGTCGCCACTGGCTACATGAACGTAGCCTTGGCATTTTGGCAGGGATCAAGGCGTCTCACAGAAGACAAGACTTCATTTACTGCCGTCGTGGCTATTGCCATGGTCGCAAAGTCAGCAGCCTTTTGTGTCCTAGGTGTCGGCTCAAATATAGAAGCCTTTGTCAAAGCTCTTGCCGGGGCTCGCCGCCTGTCTAGCATGATCCGGCGTGTATCTCCCATTGACCCATCCTCTGACCAGGGAAACACACCAGCTCAATTCAACTCTACAATGGAGTTGCGAAACGTGAAGCATGTTTATCCATGTCGCCGAAATATTACCGTCCTAGATGATGTGAGCATCAAGTTCCCCGCGGGAAAGACCACGGCTATAGTAGGACACTCTGGATCGGGAAAGAGCTCTATATCCAATATGCTCTTGCGGTTCTATGATCCCCTAGCCGGACGTGTTCTTCTAGACAACAAGGACCTCAGCTGTTATCAGCTTCGCTGGCTACGACAACAAATAGCCGTCGTGAAGCAGGAGTCTTTCATGTTTAACAAATCTATATTTGACAATATTGCGCTTGGATTCATAGGTCCTCAATGGGAGAATATCTCTTGGAATGAGAAACGAAAAGCCTTGGAAAAGGCCGCGCAGACCGCGCAGGCAAGCGATTTCATAAGGGAACTCCCCGAGGGTTATCATACCATTGTCGGAACCAGGGGCTCAAGACTATCTGGCGGACAACTTCAACGAATCGCAATTGCAAGGGCTATAGTCAACAATCCGCGCATCCTCATATTGGATGAGGCAACGTCGGCGTTGGACAGCGAAACAGAAGCTAAGCTACTTTCCACCATGGCCCAGGAAGATAATAAGCGGACGACCATTGTCATTGCCCACCGTCTCTCCACTATTCGCAATGCTGATAACATTGTTGTGTTGAATGCTGGACGTGTGGTTGAAAGCGGTAAGCATGAGGCCCTCCTGGCTGCACAATCATACTACTATGACCTTGTCAGCGCCCAGAACGTAGACTACGACGAGCAGAAAACCACGGAAGGCGTTGACGAGCAGGAAGGAGACAAACCGATATTTATTCATACGACCAGTGAGGTGACAGCTCATGAGGATGATGGTTCTAGACAAGGAAGTCATGGATCTGTCGATATTTCGGCAACCTCTGAGGAGATATCTTCCTCTATATTCTCTATGATATTGTTCATTTTCAAGCTGAATCAAGGAGAGTTACATTGGATACTGATAGGACTCGTCTGTTGCATTATCGCGGGAGGCGAAGAGCCTGCCTCAGCAGTTCTTTTCGGTGAAGCAATTTCAGCCATTGCCCAACCGCCCGATCAAACGGAGAGAATTCGTTCTGAAGCAGGATTCTACTCGTGGATGTTCTTCACACTCGGTCTTGTGATGCTTATTAGCTTTGCTGCACAGGGCATTGCCTTTGGGTTTAGCTCTGAAAATCTCACGAATCGAGTTCGGGGGCTCGCCCTAGAGAAATATCTTAGGATGGATATATCCTTCTTTGACAGGAAGGAAAATTCGGCTGCTGCGCTTTCTAGCTTTCTATCCAGTTCAACCAGTGACCTTACTGGTCTCAGTGGCAGTGCTCTCGGTATTATTCTTATCTGCATCTCCACGCTGATATCAGGTGTTGTGGTCTCGTTTGCTTTAGGGTGGAAGTTGTCTCTCGTGTGTTTCTCCGTCATACCTCTCATGATCGGAGGTGGTTATTTTGGCGTTTTGCTTGTGGAGGACTTCCAGAAAAAGAATGAGATATTTGCCAATGACGCAGCAGAGTTCGCAGGCGAGACACTCAATGGCATCCAGACCATTGCGGCCTTAACAAGAGAGCAGACTACTCTAAATGCGTACCATGGAATCCTTTATGCCAGCAATAGAGAAGCTTTACTGGTAAATCTGAAGGTGTCCTTTCTGTACGCGCTGACTCAAACTGCTTATTATGCCTGCATGGCGCTCAGTTTCTGGTACGGAGGCACACTCATCCTCAGTGGGGAGTATAGCCTCTTCCAGACAGTTTCTATTCAGTCCGCTATGCTTATGAGTGCCTACTCAGCTGGGGTTGTGTTTTCCTGGACGCCAAATATTGGGTCGGCTAAGCAAGCCGCTGCTTCTCTTCAACGCCTCCTGGCTCAGAAGTCTGCGATTGATCCACTGTCGATACAAGGCACTGACCCTGGTGCCATCCAAGGCCAGATTGAGTTTGACTCAGTCACCTTTGCGTACCCTTCGCGCCCTAGTCATCTCGCCTTGAAAAATCTGAGTCTGACGATCCCCGCCGGCGCGAATGTTGCATTCGTTGGCACTACTGGGTCCGGAAAAAGCACCATTGTCTCGCTAATCGAGCGCTTCTACGACCCTATCAGCGGATCGGTCCTCGTTGACTCCAAACCAATCAAGTCTTTCCGCATGTACGACTATAGGAAGTGCATTGGCCTTGTCAGTCAGGATCCCATTCTATATAGCGGAACTGTCAAGTCGAACTTGACCATTGGGCTAGATGGGGATGACAAACCCACGGACGAGGCAATTGAGAAAGCATGCAAAGAAGCGAATATCTATGACTTTATATCCAGTCTCCCGTAAGTTTGCGCTCTCTTTTTTCCTCAAAAAGATACACGCAGAGTCACTCATACTGTTCAGGGACGGCTTCAATACTGAAGTAGGGAGCCGAGGTAGTCAACTCAGTGTTGGACAGAAGCAAAGGATTGTGCTGGCCCGGGCATTGCTTCGACAACCAAAGATCCTACTCCTCGATGAAGCGACGTCGGCATTGGATTCACAGTCAGAATCAAGCATCCAGCAGGCGCTTGACAAATTGAAGAAGGGGCGCACGACAATTACCATTGCCCACCGGTTGAGCACGATTGTCAATGCGGATCGAATCTACGTGATTGGCGGCGGCACTGTTGTCGAATCTGGGACTCATACACAGCTGATGGCGATGAAGAGCAGCTATTACAGGCTGTATACGGCGAGCAAGAGTGGTCAGACTCTGTAGGACATACATAATACTGCGTGTTTTGTCGGATAAAATGCATATTGTCTTGTGATATACTGAACGACTTGGTCGTCAATTCTAGGTATATTTATGATTAAAATCCAGATAGATTAACATGAATAATTTGGAATAAATTCCAAGTTCAATTAATATTTATCTTGTTATGAAATACCATTCGTTGTCGATGCCCTCCCGATATGACAAAGCAATTGATCTGGGTTGAAATTTTTTTTTTTCCTACAATTCTGAGGTTCTTCACTCTTTATGAAGAAGACGATTTCTTAAACCGGTGGGTGTGAGAGGCCTGGAATGGGTGTTAACGTAAAGCGCAAATGCCCAGACTCTGACATGTGTCTTCTCCGTCAGTAAAATACGAAACACGAAGAGCAACTTGTATAAAATGCTATTTCTGAGGACCAATTTTTCGCCGCCAAGCTGGCGTCAATGGACATGCTGTCTTCAGAGTGACACGACAGGTTTAGGACAGGGCTCCAGCATGCAAGCTCGGAGATTTCCTATATTTGTTTGTGTATGGATTTCCAGGTAAACAAGCTTGAATGCTGAGACCATCTGACGCGAGATATATGTGTTATTTGAATGCAATGGTCAATGCATTCCATATTTTCCGAACGATACGACGTGGATGTGTTTGGACTGTTGTTCGATTAGGGCTAATTTGATTTTCTTGATGCCCCAATTTCCAGGCAACAAGGCTTGGCTGCGGAGGCATGTGACTGCCAACGCCTAGAACAGCTTAGTGTAAGTTTCAGGTATTTCCAATACGTCCTCCGTACTCCGTATTTACCAAAATAAACGGCGCCGCCACCTGCCCACCGCCCACCGAAGCTTCGCCATCGTCTCCGATCTTATCGCTTTGACGTGACAACTCCACTGCTGACTCTCTGACCAGCGAGTTGTTTTATCCCACCGCTCCTCGAGAGGGTCTCTTCGTCGTCCATTGGATCCCTGGGCTTCCGGTTCTAATTTCGCAAGCTATGGCGACTTGACGAACCTATAACCGGTTTGGCATGTGCTACGGCTTCCCCTTCTGGCTACGTACCTACTAGCACTACTAGTAACTACAGCGGTGGGCACTCATTTAGTAAGCTTCAGCGAGCCTGGAACTTCTTCGTTTAGGCCTGGAAAACGCTGCTCCACACGTGATGGCGATGCTTGGCCCAGATTGACTGATCAATAGCTAGTTCGTCCCCAAGCTCCTTCCGGGGCCCGCAGCTCGTCCACCTTTTCAAGAAAAGGAAAAAAAAGACTCAACTCTTCCCCTCATCCCCAACCTTCACCGCAGAAGAATGCAAGCCATTTAGCTCAAATGGATCTTCATTTTACAGCCAATTTTTATTTTGTCCCTGGTGATATTTGTTTTTCTTCCCCTGTCGTGTGATTCTCTACTTCGTCCTCTAGCTAGCTCTGTGGGTATCGTGGGCCCCGCTTTCCGCAGAGTCATCATCCATCTCCATCCCAGCCCTAAACAGCTGCCCTGACGAGGATCTTGATTTTCTTTTATTTGCCGTGAGAAGCGGTTTTTGAGAAGGGGATATATCGATTGTGTTCACTATGAAGTTCGGCCGCAATCTCCCGCGAAACGTCGTTCCCGAATGGAGCTCTTCGTATATCAACTACAAGGCCCTGAAGCAGCTCATTAAATCCGCCATTGAGAACCAGAAGTCAGAGACTGATGTCGACCTTGTTGGTAAGTATCTTACAAATGAATTGCTCTGCTCCTGGCTGTTATTTTCTGTATACCGAATCTAACCGGGCTGTTTGTCTTCTAGGCTTTTTCTACTCCCTCGATAGAAATCTCGAGGATGTAGACCATTTCTACAACAAAAAGCTCTCAGACTTTACGCGCCGGCTCAAAATTTTGGAGGATCGTTTTGGAAATACCTTGGCTGCCGGACAGATTCTTGATGCCGAAGATATTGGAGACCTCGTCACTGCTTTGCTTGAGCTTCGTGGACAGCTCCGTAAACTCCAGTGGTACGGTGAGGTCAATCGTCGTGGTTTCATCAAAATCACCAAGAAACTCGACAAGAAAATTGCTGTCGCCGCAGCGCAGAAGAGATACCTCGCGGCAAAGGTAGATCCTTCACCGTTCGCCACAAACGCCCAACTCACCCAAGCAACCACCAAAATTAACGAGTGGCTTTCCGTCTTGGGCGACCGCAAGCTCCCAGATGATGCTAGCTCTACCAAGTCTTTGACACTGTCGAGAGTTCGGTCTCGGCCAAATTTGAACCTACCACCTAGCCTGCTGACGGCTGTTGACGAAGCACTCCGCAAAGATGATACTTCGGCTTTGCTGGAGGTCCTCGGAGGTCTCAAAACTTCGGCTGATGAACAAGGAGAGCTTGTCTACCCAATGGTGCAGAAGAATCTGCTACAGCGCGCAATTGCCTGTAGGGCTAGATCCTCCATTGATACTTTACTGGAGGAGATTGATTCCTTGGAAGAGGATGACGACATCAATAAACGGAACTGCATTCACCGACTTGTAATCTCCATTGGCAGGGCCCAGACTACTTCAGATTCCGAGAGTTCTGCATCCATCACATTAGAATACCCTGAAGAGACTACTTACATCACACCTGCTGCTGCCCCTAGCTTGCAGCCTCCGCGAAACGTCGTGAAGGAAGCCCATCAGAAGCAGCTGCTGACCAGAGATGACGAGTCGGTTGCTCTCCTGCAGTATCTACTGGATCATCTTCGCCCCAATCAAAGAGGCGATATCCTAGCCAAAGATATCTCCGGCAGAACTCCTCTGCACTATGGCGCCCAGTACGGGTTCAGGGTCGTTTGTGAAGTCATCATCGAGCACCTACAACAGTGGGAGCTATTCGATGTGTCACAGGGTATAGACGGGCCAAATTGGCAAGATTATGAAGGCTGGGCTCCTCTGCATCTCAGTGTTGTAGGCGGGCATCCATTGACCACCAGGGCTCTTCTGGAAGCCGAGGAGAAAAGCAAGGGAGCTTCCAACGGGGACAAAACCACAGTCAGAAAAGGAATCTCAAAGTCCAGTGCTGCTCTGGCTATGGCCGTCAAAGCAAATTTTGTTGACATTGTCCAGTTGCTGGTAGAGGCCGGCGTTGACATCAATTACCAAGACGAGCAGGGTGAAACAGCCCTACACGTCGCCGCTCGATTCAACCATAGCAAATGTGCAAAAATTCTTTTGGAGGGAACAGCAGACCAGAAAGCCAATACTGAATTAGCAGAGACTACTTATTCATGGACACCTCTATTCATCGCTTGCGTGGATGGTTCTTTAGCTGTCACGGAATTACTCATCAAGGCGGGCGCCGATCTGGAAAGACCCGACTCGTCTGGCTGGACTGCTAAAGAACATGCAGCTCTTCGAGGTCACATGCAAATTGCTAAGCGCCTAGCAGAAGTCACACCGTCTCCGGATCCCTCAGAAAACGACATTTCCGTAACCGTGCCAGCTCCTTCATCTTCGCCTCCTTTAGGATCGCTGACCGACCGCAAATCTAATGACAGCAACATCACCAGCGCGCCTAGTTATGTTCCGCGGGCTCTTGACCCTCTCAAGAGTTTCGGACATAGATATCTCACCAATGAGAGCATGATCCTGGTCAGCTTGGGCACTATGGATATACGAAAGACTTCTCCTCCTGTGAGCCTAGACCGTATACCAATTGCCAGTGCCCATTCCACACAGCTCGACACTGCACTTTCTGTTGTTATTTCTGCAAGCGGCGCTCATGGTGAGCCAGAGATTATCGATCTGCCTGTCCAAGATAACATCGCTACGGAACCGATTACCTTTTATTCAAAGGATATCAGCAAAGTGAGGATCCTTTTCGATCTTGTTCCTACCTATGCAGGGACTACGAATCAGGTTGTGGGACGAGGAGTAGCCTTGCTCTCTACTATCAGGCCATCTATTGGCTCGAACCGTATTAGCTTGCAGGGTGACATAACAGTCCCAGTGGTAGCTGCCAACACTCTTGATGTGATTGGAACTTTGACTTTCAACTTTCTTGTTATCACTCCGTTCACTCACCCGAAAATGTCCATCAACCACGACCAAACCTACTGGAAAACAGTCACGGCGCCTATGGTGATTGGACATCGAGGTAAGCTTTTCCACACATCTACACACGCAAGAATGAAACTAATCTGGTCCAGGTCTCGGGAAGAACTTTGCAAGCCGGAAGTCTCTTCAGTTGGGAGAGAATACTATTGAGGTAGGCGATATAACTTGTATACATATTTAGTGCCGTGTCTGACTGATCTAGTCATTCATTGCTGCGGCGAATTTGGGTGCTTCATATGTCGAGGTAAGTTCAGTCAAAAGTCCCTTGAATTGACATCGCTGACTTTTCTATAGTTCGGTAAGCAATATACCTGTAGGCCGTTTGCCTAATTATACTAACTATCACAGACGTACAACTCACCAAGGATCACGTTCCTGTCATCTACCACGACTTCCTTGTCAGTGAGACGGGAATTGACGCTCCAGTTCACACCTTGACATTAGAACAAGTACGTCCCTGACTGACCATAAATTGTTTGTTACTCAGCTAACAAATAAGTTCCTCCACCTTGGCAATACTCACTCGCCAGCGCTAGATCCCACCGATAGTCCATCACAACGTCCGCGTGCGATGTCTGTTGGTGAATCTCTTTTTGATCCGTCAGGACTCAGCGAGAAAATGAAACATACTCGTGACATTAAAAACAAAGGTTTCAAGGGTAATACTCGCGGTAGCCATATCCAAGCACCGTTCGCTACTTTGGAAGAGCTCTTCAAGAAACTTCCAAAGTCTGTTGGATTTAATATCGAGATGAGTGCGTTACCCTCCCCTTTAAACCCATTTCATAGAGATCTCTAACCTGGCTTAAGAGTATCCTTCACTGTACGAAAGTGAGGAAGAGGAGATGGACACCTACGCAGTCGAAGTCAATTCCTTCGTCGACACCGTTCTCAGCAAAGTCTACGAACTGGGCGAGGGACGCAATATGATCTTTTCCAGCTTTAACCCTGACATTTGTCTTCTTCTATCGTTCAAGCAGCCCTCGATCCCCGTCCTCTTCTTGACCGATGCCGGCAGCAGTCCCGTTGGCGACATTCGCGCAAGCAGTCTCCAGGAAGCCATTAGATTCGCATCTCGCTGGAACCTGCTCGGAGTCGTTTCCACCGCTGAGCCATTTGTGCTTTGCCCGCGTCTTGTGCGTGTTGTGAAGGAGTCTGGACTGGTTTGTGTTTCGTATGGAACGCAGAACAATAACCCTGAGAATGCCAAGGTAAGTCAAACCGCTCTCTCTCGGGTTAAGAAAAGGAAACTGTGGCTAATTGATTATAAAGCTCCAAGTAACGAACGGCATCGACGCCGTGATCGTCGACTCAGTCCTTGCCATCCGAAAGGGACTGACAGAAGCTCCGCCGTCTAGTCTCGACTCGCCACTGAGCATGGCACAGGCATCTTCCAGCCAGACACTAATCCAACCACCGGCCGACATGAGCACGCTCGACAAGGCGACACCATAGTCGTCGTCAGTCAAAATTCTTATTATTACGACGTATAAATAGCTGAATAGAATGATATATTAATGTCCAACGACACAACTAGTTTGATGTCTAGACATTGATAGACCGAATCCATGGTTAGAGTAGATGTATATATAAAATGATGACCAACTCCTTTTATTCATCAATCCTAGTAATAGTTTAAACAATCACATAAGACATCCATCCTTGATACTAGAATGCATCTCACTCATCCCGACGCGAATGCGGCGATATCCATTACCAGCGCCACTGCTGTTTAACCTAGTAGTGCCAGCAACAACAGTCTTGTAGCTATTATTCGCCCCGCTCATGACCACCGGCGGCGTGCCGGATCGCTGCGGACTAGAAGTATCTGCTGACGCGCGCGGCTCGAGGCGGAAGACTTCCACCATCCACTCGTACCATACCTTGCGATTGTCGGTTTGGCGGTACATGGTTACCACGACTTCGCCGTTGTCGGGGACGTAGAGCGGTGTCTATTCTCGTTAGTTATGATGCAAAAAAGGGTGGTAAGGGAAAGGGTGGTAAGGGACGTACCTTTAAAGGAAAGAAGATGGGAAACCAGCTTATCATGCCGGAGCTCTTGGCTTCCATGGTCACTGGGTTGGTGGATAGCTCGACGTCGCCGTAGAGTACCGTCTCGAAGTAGCCGCCGAGGCCGTGGCAGACGCCGCGGTGCTGGCATGGGAATGAGAGCCGGGTTTGCCGCACGTTGTGCTCGTTGGGGATTGTGGATGAGTCTGTTGGCTGGGCGGGGATGTTGGGGTTGTGGTGCGAGAAGGACCAGGCTGGATGCACGATGGGCACGGGTGGTTCGAAGACTGGAGGCGGTGTTGCGGTGGAGTTTCTTCCGCCTGCTGCGCTGTTGTTGCTGCCGATACTGCTGCTCAAGTGGGCGGTTGCGGAAGCTGGTGTTGCTGACGTTGTCGATAGGTAGTCGATTGCGTGCAGCATGACTACGTAGGGAGTTTCAGGGGCGGCTGGATTGGATATTTTTTGTCCGCTGATGTCGGCGTATAACTTTGGTGCGGCGATGGGGGTCAGATGTGCCGAGTAAGAGGATGGGATTGATATGCCGTGTCCGGGGTTGAGGAGGTGCGTCACGCCGTCTAAGCATTCAGGGGAGAGCTCGTTGTCTCCAAAGGAACCCAAAAGTTCGGAGATAAGGATATCAATCGGGGTGTGTTTGATGGATGGGCCACTTTCTGAGGTGGTTTCTCTATGCGGCCCTTTCCAGCTTCGCATATCTGACTTGACGAGATTGACAGCCCCGTCCCAGATAGTCTCGTTATGTCGCTGCAGCAGAACGAAAGCATTGGGATTCTTCTCGACTACCCACATCTCGATCTTGACTCCGGTTTCTGCGCTTGCACGAAGGGCGCGAGTTACTAGAGGACCACGTCCGGCGCCTACAACAGCAACAACGACTTTTCCATCCGGGCTTGACGTAGGCTTCTTTTGCTCCATCCAGTCGTTTAGAGCTTTAGCAACGGCTCGTTCGTACCATGCATATTTGATGGGGTCTTTCTCAAATACTTCGTAAGTGATGCTCTCCAAGTTGACAGTCAACGGTTGCAGGGGTGCCTGTAGATAGTCCTGATATCCGGTGCCGAACCGCTCAATAGGAGTGCGAGGCGGTTGCCGTTGTTGGAGATTCCTCATGTAGGACAGCTGTGGAGTAGGGTCCTGGTGTTTCTTCGACATTGTCTGCGCTATGGTAGGGAAATCTGGTTTATCAGCTGTCTGAGATTCGTCGTCGTTCTCCAAGCCAGGGATAGGTCCAACATCGCAGAGCAGGATCCAAGGTGGTGTGCGAAGACGCATAAACCTGGCAATAAGCGATTGATGCGCCTTGGATAGAACAGGGTATCCTTTTGGATTTTTGATAAACGTCGTCCCGTCGATGGTCAGCAAGTGAACAGGCTCTGAATACCAGCGAGTCTGAACTTGCAGGATCGGGAGATGTTTTGGAAGTGCCAAAGCTGACTCGTTAGAATATACACCGAACACTCAAAGGAATGTATCTTACCAACAAGCAATCTCGAGTGGTGTTTGCAGGTCGTTCTGATAATCTCCCATGCATCCCAGGTTCCAAACAGATCAAGCTTCGCAGGCCGATCTTCAGGCTCGAGAAACTCGCTCCTTGCAAATGGAGCTAGGTCACCCATCTCGGAGGTCTCCAACTCCGGGTTGTCGACCATTTTCAACCAGATATGGAACTGGATATAGGGAGCTATGTTCAACGCCTCTTGTACTGCTCTGGCATAGTAGATCACGCCCTCGGAGTGAAGACCGCCATGTTGGAGTTTAGGGCCGGGAATGATGAGGTAGCTGATACCGCAGAATGCCGCATAAGCAATCTCCAGCATTAACACCTGGCGAGAAATGTCCGCTATCAATGGATCTGGCGAGCAGAGGTCGGTCCAAGAGCTGGTGATTCCAACCACCTGGCTGATTGCGTCGTTGGGCGTCAAAGGCGTGTCTTCTGGGGTCAGCGGAGGAATTGTCACGGCTTTTGTGTTATACGAAGTTCCTCGCGTGCCGACCGCATCGTAATCGGGCGAGTCCAGCGAAGATAGATGGGACGAGAGCAAGGACAACACGCGTGTATGGAAATGAGACGTAGTTATTGGCGTCGTCAGCATGTCATACTAAGTCTGTTAGTATTGAACGATCCATATAGCGTAGAACATACATTACTAGCGTGAGCGTAGTGAATGGCCTGGGTGGACACAGGCAGCTGGCGATTGCTTTCATGCTGGCCTATGACGAAGGAAAGGACCGGGTCCTCGGTCTCTGGAACAGTCTCCATTGGTTGAGCCGGCTAGATGTTCTCAGTCAGAATATGATGATCTACCAGAACTGGATGCTGTTGTGTTGTATATTGTGCAGATATGGACTGAAGCTATGGACAAGAGAATATATTGATTGATATTCTGACGCTACCGAGGTGACATGATCCTTCAATTGACTCAAGAAGGGATAAGGGATCAGAATGCAATCAAGTCCCTGGCGAAGAAGGAGACAGAAGGAGCAGGTTGTGACAGTTTGTGCGAGGGGGAATCGGCGTAAATAATTATTCTGGGGATGTCCCGCAGGTGCCTGGCTCCTTGCCCGATCAGGCAGGCGGTGGCCGCGATAAGAGTGGCGGCCTTAGGCTTATCCGAACTTTTTTCTTCTTCTTCAATTCTTCTCCTCGAACAGACATCGGCTCGTTCACAATCACCAGACCAGCGCGTACTGCACGACCGATTGAACGCTTCACTATGGTCGACCGACGCCCTGACGCAGACAGCTCGCGTGCCAAGCGGCAGAAGAAGGACACCGCTGAACTGGATCCCCGCGCCAACCCGTACCTCGCGCATATGTACGAGAATGAGAATAATGGGAATGGTACTTCAGATGGCGCCTTTGCCGGGTTTACAAGGCATCAAACTACGTCTGCTCTCGCGCAGGTGGCCGAGGATGCGGAATTCAATCCGTTCAACGACAAGCCTTTTTCCACGACGTATTTTTCCATCTTGAAGACTCGGCGGAACCTGCCCGTCCATGCGCAGAGGTAAGTAACCCCAAGACTGTAAATTGGCCAAGCTAACCATAAATAGAGACGAATTTCTACAGCTCTACCAAAAGTCTCAAATCCTCGTCTTCGTTGGAGAGACCGGTTCGGGAAAAACGACGCAGATCCCGCAGTTCGTGCTGTTCGACGACCTCCCACAATCCCAGCGCAAGATGGTTGCCTGTACGCAACCCCGTCGAGTAGCTGCAATGTCTGTCGCGCAGCGTGTGGCCGCTGAAATGGACGTGAAGCTGGGCGAGGAGGTCGGTTACAGCATCCGTTTCGAGGACATGACCAGCCCCAGGACCATCCTCAAGTATATGACCGATGGTATGCTTCTCCGCGAAGCCATGAACGACCACAACCTCAACCGTTACAGCACGATTATTCTCGATGAGGCTCATGAGCGGACAATGTCGACGGATATCTTAATGGGACTGCTCAAAGAGGTAGTCCAGCGCCGACCGGACCTGAAGATCATCATCATGTCTGCCACTTTGGACGCGCAAAAGTTCCAGCGTTATTTCAACGACGCCCCGCTGCTGGCAGTCCCTGGAAGAACCCATCCTGTGGAAATCTTTTACACTCCCGAGCCAGAGCAGGACTATGTCGAGGCTGCCGTCCGGACAGTCCTGCAAATCCACGCTACTGAGCCTGAAGGAGACATTCTGTTATTCTTGACAGGTGAAGAAGAGATCGAAGACGCATGCAGAAAGATAGCCCTCGAATCGGACGAGATGGTTAGAGAAGCCGACGCGGGCCCAATGAAGGTGTACCCTCTATATGGAAGTCTGCCACCGCACCAGCAACAGCGCATTTTCGAGCCAGCCCCCGGCCCTCGGAGACCAGGTGGCCGCGCTGGTCGCAAGTGCATTGTCTCGACCAACATCGCCGAAACATCCCTTACCATTGACGGTATCGTCTACGTCGTGGACCCCGGCTTCTCCAAGCAAAAGGTCTACAACCCCCGTATCCGTGTTGAATCTCTGCTCGTCTCCCCCATCTCCAAAGCATCCGCCCAGCAAAGAGCCGGTCGTGCCGGTCGTACTCGTCCTGGAAAGTGCTTCCGCCTGTACACCGAGGGCGCATTCAAAAAGGAGCTCATCGACCAAACATACCCCGAAATCCTCCGCTCCAACCTCTCATCGACCGTCCTCGAGCTCAAAAAACTCGGCATCGACGACCTCGTGCACTTCGACCTCATGGACCCGCCGGCGCCCGAAACCCTCATGCGCGCCCTCGAAGAACTCAACTACCTCGCCTGCCTCGACGACGACGGCAACCTGACGTCCCTCGGCCGCCTCGCCTCCGAATTCCCCCTCGACCCGGCCCTGGCCGTCATGCTCGCCACATCCCCCGAGTTCTTCTGCTCCAACGAAATCCTCTCCATCACCGCGCTCCTCTCCGTCCCGCAAGTCTTTGTCCGGCCGCACGCCCAGCGCAAACGCGCCGACGAAATGAAAAACCTCTTCGCGCACCCGGACGGCGACCACCTGACCCTGCTAAACGTGTACCACGCCTTCAAGGGCCCCGACGCCCAAGCAGACCCCAAGCAATGGTGCCACGACCACTTTCTGTCGCTCCGCGCGCTGCAATCAGCCGACAACGTGCGCCAGCAACTCCTCCGCATCATGGAGCGGGAAGAAGTCGAGCTCGTCTCGACGCCGTTCGAGGACAAGAAGTTTTACGAGAACATCCGCCGCGCGTTAGTGGCGGGCTTCTTCATGCAGGTCGCAAAGAAAGAGAGCACGGGCAAGAGCATGTACACGACTATCAAGGACAATCAGCATGTGCTCCTGCATCCGAGCACGGTGCTGGCGCATGATGCCGAGTGGGTGCTGTACAATGAGTTTGTGCTCACGACGAAGAATTATATTCGTACGATTACGTCGGTGAAGCCGGAGTGGCTTTTGGTATGTCCTCTCTCCCCATCTTTTTTGGTTTAAGACTGTTTCTAATTGTTTTTGTGTAGGAAATCTCGCCGAATTACTACGACATCTCGTCCTTTCCCAAGGGCGACATCCGCTCGGCGCTGTTGCGGGCGAGTGAGCGTCTTGCTCGCAAGGAGCGGATGAGGCGGTGATAGACTTTTAGATAGATAGATAGATAGATAGATAGATACCAGCAATTGATTGAACATTTGTTTACATTTGTCCGTGTATATACGAGACATTGGATTGATAACCTAGCTGAAGTATTATATACGCTGACAGCTGACTCTATATTACATATCATACACCGCCTAATACTCCGAAGACACGCTCTTCCCCTCCTCCGCAGCCTGCTCAGAAGAACCAAACTGTTCTATCCGCAGCCCCAAAACCTCAATCTGTGAGCGGAGACTCTTGATCTCACTCGGCTCCAGCTCCAGTTTTCCGGATGTGTACGTTGTATTGCTAGGGGGGGATTGCAAACTGACGAATTTCAGCCGCGTGTGCACCGCTTGCAGTTCGCGATGTAGTTCTGTGAGTGCCGGCGCAGGGCGGTGGATTTCGCGCTGTAGTTGGGTTATGCGCTCGCTGGTAAGACTGGCAAAGGTGGCGCATTTCTCGGAGAGGGTTTTGTGTTCAGGGGCTTCGACTGAAAGTTCTCGTTGTTTTTGCTGCCATCGTTTGTGGCTGGCGGTCAGGTAAGAGGTTGATCCGCCTGCTTTGTGGGCTGTGCCGCAGTCGAAGCCGCTCAGGATAGCGGCGTGGACGATTGACGTAAAGAGGTCGCCGCGGCCGCAGCAGGTGCAGAAATCGGCCATGTAGAGGATAAGTCTGGCGATGCGGTTCTCCTGAAGATCTGCTGATGAGACGATAAAGTTTAGTGCTCGTGACAGCGTGGATAGGCCACGCTCGTAATCTTTGCGCACGGCATAAAAGCGTAGAAAGGCCGAAAGAGTAGCAAAGTTGTCGACGAAGCCATTGGCGCGAGCTATATGTAGATATGCCTCTGCTTTTTCAGGCTGGTCGAAGCGGAGGGTTGCTGTGATGACGCTCGTAAGAATGACGGGGTTGAAGCTGCTCATGGGAGGCACAGTAACTGTAACGCCGTTTACAGTTTTCTTCTGCCATGTATTCCGCAGATTGACGTGATACCCCCCTTCACCTCTTAACATCTGGAGGAATAGATCAAAATCCTTTAAATTTTTGGTCTTGCGAAAGTGCGAGATGATATCAATGATCAACGGCGTGCTGAGCTGAAACAAATTCGGGACAATGCATTTCAGCACCAAGTCAGCCAAATCGTTTTGGTGCGTTTTGCTAAAGGCGGAGATGAGCAGGGCGAATGCATATGGGCGGTCGGGCTCTTCGCAGGATAAGAGGTTGTCCGCGACTTGCATGAGCAGTTTCTGGAGCTGGAGTCTGCCGCTTAGGTAGCGCTGGATGTCTTGTTTGAGGTATGCATCGTGGCGTTCGCGCACGCTCCGACGCATGGCGTCTAGTTCTTCGATGCTGACGTTTTGCATGAGGTCGTCGTATGGCGAGTCTTTGATGTATTTCAGCGAGTATAGCCGGCGGCGTACGGTCTGAAGGCGACGAAGAAGAGCACTTGGAGGACGACTTAGCGAGTCATCTAGTTGGTAGTCTACCGGCACGCCTGAATAGTCGTGGACGACAGACGGGCGTAGTAGCAGCCTATAAACGAGCTGCTGCACGGCCAGCTTCTGTATAGCCTTTATGCGGGTTATGCTGGAGCGCTCCCAGAAAAAGTCGGGCTCTGGTCGGGGTATGTTTGTGTCGAGGTCATCCAGTTCATGCATGTCAGAGTCTTTTGGTTCGGTTGGTTCCGTAGCAGCTGGCTCGTCGTTTTGGGTCTCTTCCACTATATTTTCCGTCACTTCATTATCCCTTTCAGGGATATTGTCGACTGGTAGAGCCCGCGAGCTCATCGACCGCCCAAAACTCCTCGCCGGGGCAATTCTCGAGCTCGTACTATACGCTCTCGTCTGCGTATGATTAGGGTTATTCTGCCTCACGTCCCTCACAGACAGCACCTCTAGCAACCTCCTCTCCTCATCAACCAACTCATCCACCTCCTCCCTGACCGCCGCAATCTTATCGTCCCATTCCTGGCGTCTCTTCCGCTTGGCTATGGCGTCCGCAATAGCTGCACCGGCGAATATACTCGAGTATAAAGTCGTAACTGCATTTCCTACTCGCAGTCCCCGCCGGGTCGTCGGCGAAGGGCGCGCGACGCCGTGCACGTACGTCCGCAGGCAGGCGTTGCACCGGCACGAGGACGGCAGCCGGGCGGTTGCGCGGGACCAGAGGCCTTGCATTATATCATGCTGCCAGTTCGCTTTAATAATTGACTGCGTTGTAGTTGTTGACGAGGCGGTCAATTGGTGCAATTGGTGGTGCAATTGGTGAGTGGTGTGACTCGTGAGGTCGGAGCAAATTATTCGGGAGTTCGGTGCATACAATGCAAACATCCCGACGACTACGTATGATCAAGACAAGACTCAGGACTTACCACCTCTCGTTCAATTGATATATTTTTTTATTTTTAATCATTATGTTCATATTCGACATGCGGCTCCTCGCCCTGCTATTGGCAGCGACGGCGTACGGCCATGGCAGCCACGACGCCAATGCTGAGGTGTCGAGCGACTGGGCCACGAGGCACATGCAGGGTACTTCCATTCTTCATTCTTAGCATTCCAAGCATCTACATAGCATAGCACAAACTAATGAGGATAGAGGAACACCACATCGACTCCTTCGACGCCGGCTCCTTCTTCGCGCTGCACGACTACGACAACTCGGGCGACTGGACCGCCGACGAAATCCAAAAGACGTACGGGCTGCTCGACTCGTCCAACGCACACCTGTCCTCCGAGCAAAAGACGGACGTCGTGCGTCAAGTGCTCGAGCTGTTTAGCGACCCTGGCTCTGAAACAGTCTCTCGCGACGACTGGATGAGCAAAGTCCAGGCCGGGGTCCGGTTACCCGATTTCGGGCATGGACCGGGCCATCATGGAGACATTGAGTATGAATATGAGATCCACCATTTCGAGCAGTTCCACGGCGAGGATGCGACGGAGGAAGAGCTGAATCATCCAGAGGACATTGAGCATTTCAGGCTGCATGACGAGATGGAGTTGGCAGAGGAGAGGCTGCAGCAGTTGGAGAGTATGCAGATTGTGGAGGGCAATATTCCGCGGAAGTTTTTTGTTGAGCGGTGATGTATATACGTTGGACATGGAGTTATGGATGTACGTGTATATGTATGGGTATCATAAAGTATCAAAATCAACCTGAATGTCATACACGCAATGCATGACGCCCGGCGCATACGTCTTGACCTGCTCGACGTGGTCGCAGCTGATCGACGTCTTTCGCTCCTGGTGTAAAGTCGCAGCCAGGCGTTCATATTCAGCAACAATATCCCCCTTCTTTGCCCCAATCTCAGCCACGTCCACGTTCTCGTGCACATGCGCCCACCCACCAAGCCTATCCAACACCCTCAGCGAAGCCTCCCACGTCGGACGAGACGTCGGCAGTAAGCCCAGGTTGACATGTCGAATCGGAGCCCAGGCCCCTTTCTTCTCCAGCACGGGTTGAATAGCCTCAAGAATCGCTGGCGCAGTCCGGTTGTCGCCCTGGAATATCACCACGCGGTCTGTGTCTGCCAGGTCACGCAGTTCTTCAACGATCCTACTCAACCCATCGCTACTTTCAGTAGCATCCACAGGAACAGGGACGACCCTACACCCCCATCCATTCAGCACACACCCCCTCCTCAACCCCTCGACCGACCAGGCATTAATCTCCCATCCCCAGACCCGTTTCACCCCTCGCCTCAGGTACGAAAAGACGAAATACCCAATGCCCGCATACAAATCCACAACACCAACCTCTTCCACGCGCTGTCCCCGTAGCGAAGCCTCATCCAGACCCTTAAACCTCCCCTTTCCTTGCCCTCCCTCGTGCCCGAGAACGAGACCGAGTATGCGCGCCTTCTCAGTGACATTCCCGCGCGAAAACATGGTATACAGCGGCGCCCAGCACTGCACAACGCCCCCGTTTTGGACTGTCTGCACCCAGAAGGCCTTCTCAAAGTCTTTTTCTGTTGCTTCTGCTTCTGGGTCAGTGTGTAGCGGGCCAAAATCGCCGTACAGCGGCACCAAGCCCGCCGGACTCCGCATGCGGTTCTCGGCACCTGCTGTGTCGGTGAGTTGGATTGGCGCGTTGAGCGCGATGTGCGTGACGCCCATGTGCGCGAATGCCGCGGCGATGCAGGCGTATAGTTCCTCCCGCTGCGCATGAGAGAGAGAGGCGTAGTGCGCGGCCCAGGGAGGGGGGAATGTGAAGACGTTGGGCGGGAGGAGGAGGAGTGGTGTGTATATGGTGTATCTTTTGGGTAGGCTTATTGTATCATCATGTGGGAGGGTGCGGAGGAATTGCTGGATGCCGTGCTGGAGGGGGTGGGTGGGATGTTTCCTGGGGTTCTTTTTTGTTTTCTTCGTTGTCTTCTGTGGTATGGCATGCTGTTGGTTTATGTCTGAGGCCATTTTTATTGTTGCATTGTATGTATGTATGTATGTATGTATTCTGAGAGATGAAGTTGAAGTTGAGATGGGATATAAATTTGGCCCGCAACCTCGGGCTTCAGCCAATGGGAGTGCGGATAGCCAGCCCTACACTATACACTATAGTTACTAGTAGCACCTATGTATACAGCTCCATAAAGCCAGAATATCAATCTTTCTATATCTATATGCAATTAACCAGTATAGTACATGTATATCCCATCCTAATTTTCTCGTTTAGAGGTATAACCCCCCTCCAGCATATTCGACGTCCACTGATAACTCCCCAAGAAAATGGCGCCCCCCAGCGCAATCGCCGTCGTTCGAGGGCCAACCCCCCTCCAGAAAACTTTTCCGCCTTCCTCCCTCCATATCCTCCTGACAACATCCAAGACTCTAATATCACTCCCATCCTCGCGCCTGGCCAGCATAACCCGCGTCTTGGTCACGTCCAGCGGCGTGGTCAGCGCCGCCGCTATCCCACCCGCAATACTCCCAAAGAACGCACTCGGTCCGGCCGCAATATGTCCTGACAGCGTCGTCTTGCCGTCGTCAGCCGACGCGCTCCAGCGTGCGTACCGGTTCTTCATGGCCTCCCACATGGTGAACTGCAGAATCGTAAACGGGATTTCCCTGGCAATCGTAATGCCTGTGCCGCGGTATAGTTCGCGTATCATCTGCACCCTCCCTGATCCCCCTGCAGAATTCCCATTCCCGTGTCGTAGTGAGAGTATGTCCGTCAACGCGCGCAACGACGACCCCCCGAACAACCCGGCTTGTGCGCGCTGCTTGATCACCTCCGTCGGCACCCGGACCACGCACGCCGCTACCTCGCCGACCGTGGACGCCGTGGCGTGCGCTACAAACGTTTGAGTCTTGCTGCCTTTACTCTCGTCCGGTAGTAGACTCCTCTTTATCCCGTCGTACGTAATAAAAAAGAACGCCGCGGAGGGCGCGGAGCCAAACAGGACGGACGGGAGACCAGCATAAATCCCGCGGACGATCTGTCTAGCAGCTGGCCGCGCAGACTGTACTTGCGGAGCGTCTTTTGCGGCGGAGCTGATGCTACTGCCCTGGCGCGCTTTTTGGAGGCGGGTTTTGATCGTGTCGAGCGGGTAGAGCGAGAGGTCGACTGTGAAGCCGGCGACGGCGCCGGACTATCCTTTCATTAGCATGTATATTCCAATGGAGTAGGTAGAGGGGAGGGTACGTAGAGCGATCTCGCCCACGGGGACGAGACGGGGATGTGTTTATCGTCCGCCATGCATGTCTCTATTCTGTTGTCTGTTGTTGTGGCAGTAATTGTGATGGAAGCTTAAACAGATCATAGTGAGGTTGGCTTACAGTAACATCCGAGCGACTCTACATAATTACATTGAGAAATCTTCGGCACGCCCTCTTAGGTCAGGGGTAGACTGTAGTACTCGTATGCACATATATTTTAGTATGTGGACGATATACTGAGGTCGGCGGCTCGAATCCGCCAGGGGGCATTTATTCCTTTTTTCCCTACTCGACGGACAGACAGACAGTGTTACGATTTGTTTATGGGATTTTTTTTTAATAATATACTCAGATAAATAAGTAAGTGTCTTGTCTGAAACGAGGAGGATGAGCTTAGTCCGCTATCAGTACCCATGCACTGTTCAGTGTACTTGGTATTACCTTTATTAGACTCATATTCACTCAATTTATTCATATCCTCTACTAAATACACGTCTGTCATGATGCTCGCACCGAAATAATCACACACGAGATGCACTGTAGGCAGCTAGATAGCAAATTTAAACATAAATAATGGAAGCAAGAATTAACATTAAACAAGAACGACGTATCTTAGCATAATGAGGGTCATCTAATATTCACAGGCGTCAACAGAGCACGACCGTCGCAGGTATCAAGGATGCGGCTTCTAGCTAATCTATAAGCAGAAAGCAAAAGAAAGGAAAACGGGAGAACGCCGGCTGATATATCATATATGGATCCAACGCCATGCAAGAGATATGGACGATTACTTAGCCTTGCTAGGCACCGCGGCACTCGACGACGGCGGCTCCAACACATGCGTGTGGTTCTTGGCTTTGATGACCGCGCCAAAGTCGTCTTGCCGGCAGAGCTGGATGCTCTGGATCCAGTCGTCCGTTAAAACTTCGTCGAGAGTCGCGCGTTCCTTGGGATTGACTTTGAGCATGCGTCCGATGATGTAGCGGGACTCGCGTGGTAGAATGCGGAGTAACCGCCACGGTCCTTTGATAACTTCCTGTCGCTGGCCAGTCGGAGCCGAGCCTGCTGGCAGCGGAGGTGCTTCCTTGCTGGTTGTTTCTCGCGACTTGGGCTTTTCCACTGGCTCGGTCGGTGGCTCTTTCGATGGCTGGGGTTGGGGTTGTGTTTGAGGCTGAGGTTGAGACTGCCGTGTTTCTGTCGGAGTGGCTGGAGCAGTCTTTGGCGGCTCGTCTCGTGTGACGGGCTCTGATCTGGGCTGGTTGCTTCCATGTCGGTGGTGGTGCCGGTGATGGCTATCAGGCTTGGCTTCGATTGCCATGGATGGCAGGTCGGCAGTTGACTTTGGCCGCTGCTCGCTGCGTCGGGGTTGCGAGTCTGGGACTGGCGTGCCAGGAGTGGGTGGCGAGACGAATAGTTTGTAAGAATTGTCCGTCACGCGTGGTTGCTTCCAGGGGAACCTCCTCAGAGTCATGCAGCAGAAGATGATAGCCAGGGACCAGATATCCGTAGGTCTGGGGTCGTACTTTTTCTCGTCGTACACTTCTGGGGCGAGGTATGGGTCGGAGCCGACAATACCTAAAACGTTAGACTAGAATTATGCAGAGAAGGAATAGACATACCAGAAGCCAGCACGATGTCATTCTCAAAAGGATAGCGAAAAACAACTGCACTCCCAAAATCAATCAACTTCATAATGCCGTGCTCGTTGACCACGACGTTGTCCAGCTTCAAGTCTCGATGGGCCAATCCCATGGCGTGTAAATAGGACACGCCACTGACAATCTGTTTAAACGAGCAGGCGATTTCCTCCTTGCTCATCTTACCCGTCATGACAATGGCAAACAGGTCGAACGGAGCATACTCCATAACCTCGTACCAATGCCCTCCCTCTTGGATGATGTCTAGCGTTTCGATGATATTTCCATGGTGTAACGTCGAGCCGATGCAAAATTCGGCTGTAACCTTCTTCGAATATTCTTTTTCCGTCTCCCAGGTATGACGGTCTCGGAACTGCTTGACTGCAAATGTGACCCCGTCGGTGCTTCGTTTCAACAGTCGTACAGATCCGCCGGCACCAGAGCCAAGCACGCGGCCAAGCTTTCCATATTTTGATTGAAGACCGTGGTCGTCGGCGAATGGAACGCTCGTTGGTGCCATTTGATGTGTAGATCCCTTTTCATTGGACTTGCTGGTAGTCTTTTTGGAAATACCAGACGGTGACTCTCCCCGCTTACTCTTATGTCCCATGCGGAAGAACCGCTTGAGTTCAACCATTGAGCCGTGGCTTTCATTATGCTTATGACCGTGGTGGTCTTTTTTGTTGCTTCCAAATAGAGAGGACCGCTTGTCCGCCGACTTTAGATCATGACTGCTTCCGTGTCCGGTACTCTGCGAGTTGTTTGAATTGTGAGACCGACGTTTCGAGTCGATGCCGCTGAAAATAAACCTCTGGTCTAGCTGTGACAAATTCCTATTCGGGATAGGACGTTTATTCCTGGCATACGGATCGTTTGGCTCGCCGATGGGCGTGATTGTCCCGGACGCCCCGCCTGGTGGGGTAGACCAGCCGTATTCATGTCGTGGAGTCATCGGCGGGCTTTCATCTTGCGAGCTGCCGTCTACAGAAGAAGACCCAAGGAAGAATTGTGCTCGGTGGTTAGTACCGTCTGGATTGGTTCGGGCGGCCGACTCGATCGAGCTTGGTCGTGTTGCCGGCGCGCTTGTTGGGCCGGATGTTTGTGAGGTTGAAGGTTCTGGATGTGAATTTGCAGGTTCTGGATGTGAGTTTGCAGGTTCTGGATGTGAGTTTGATACAGGTTCTGAGGATGGAGGAGTAATGGCTGGTTCATGTTTTTTGCCTTGGCTCGATGACTGTGGTGCATCAGTCTTGCTCTCCCGCGAATGCGTGGCAGCAGGAGTAAGAGGCGGCGACTGCATTAGGGACACCGGAGGAGTGATGCGCGGCGAATTGCTGCCAGAGAGGGTGTTGTCGTGGGAGGCAACTGCACTGGCCGTGTCGCGAGAGTTGCTCTACAACTTCAGTTAGTAACCGACACAAAGCTAGGCTTAGGAGGAGGAAGATATACTCTACTAGCAGGCAGCGACACCGGCTCAAAGGCAAAATTACGCAGGCGCGACTCCTGCAGGCGCGTGTCTTGCAGACTGATGGCTAAAGAGCGCAGCTCGTCTTTGGCACTTGCATCGAGATTGGCGGCGATTGGTCCATGTTGGTCGGCAGGCGACTGCAGACGCTGTTCGGGCTCGATTTCTTGGTTGACCGACGCAAAGCGGACAGCATGTGGCTGCCCCGCTTCCAGGTTTTCGCGCTGCTGTGACTGCGAAGCGGTCGATTCTAGGATTGTTAGTTGCTGCAAGTACGTACGCAGTGGTAGATAGTAGAATAATATTTAGGTGCAAACAGCTGACACATACCTGACGTCGCCGGCATGTTTGCTCGGCGGGGAACGGAAACGGCGGGCTCGCCGCTTCTCGTTTCTTCTTTCGGAGAGATCACAGTGTATGCTGTGCACTGTACGGAGTACACTCGCTGCACTGTCGCTGCAGAGATGCCCCGCCTTTTGTTCTTCTGCGGAATGTGGAATGCTGCTGGACTTTTCCGGGGAATCGATTAGACTGCTGATTGCTGGCTGTAATACTCCGAGAATACGTCGCCGGCGGGTTTTGACGTATTGTTTCTTTTCTTTTGTTTGCTTTTCGTTTGGACTCTGATATAATTATAATTCCTCCTCTTGCTGTTGCGTTCTCGTCACTTCGCTGCAGGTCGTCGATGAGCTATTTCAGCTGCTATAATGAATGGCGAGGACAGGACGGACGACGGTGTCGATGTCAAGCAGAGTCAAGCAGAGTCAGCAGCAGGCAGGATAGAGCAACGACTGAATTGCTTCGCACAGACAGCAGAGAGAAGACAGAGAGCAAGGCAAGTAAGAGGCGAGGCAGGCAAGAGCAAGAGAAGACTTTCCAGCAGGTGGGGAGGGGAACGTGCCCGCTTGCAGTTAGCGTATTTTACCGTGTATTAGATACAGTATCTAATACTGGCATACGCTTGCGGCTGACCGGCACCGAGGCCGGCCTGCAGAGAGCAAGCGTACAATGCATTGTATGCTGTATTGGTATGTAATCTCGCCGTTATGCACAGACGCCTAATGCAGTCATACTAGAATAGTAGACTGTAGAACTGCCGGTTTGCCGAGGATCTGTTCTAACTTCTGACGGTACACTACACTTCATGCAGCATTTAATATTTAGTTGGATTGTATTGTTGGTATCGTTGCACATTTATGCAGTATTCTATGTATTTAACTATTTAATAGTCTAGAATTGTTGTTGGATACAATAGCTGTAACACTCGTACACTTATATAACACTCTGGTGGTATATACCTTATATAAGCACCGGAAAGATCACCACCACAGAAGATCAGACAGTCCTCTTCCCCATACTCTCAAACGGCAACAACAAGCTCGTGAAAATGAGCGCGCCATACAATCCCGCACACACCCACAGCGGCGTGGTCGTGGTGACATTCGCATAACTCCCGATCAGCACGCCAATGATCCCGCCAACGCGGTTCAGCACGACGCAGAGGCCATACCCTGTGGCACGATGGGCGCTGGGCAAGATCTCGGGCGTGTAGGCGTATATCGTGCCGTAGTAGATGTTTGACGCTGCTGTGATGGCCGCTGAGACGCCTAGGTTTTGGGCAGGTGTTTTGATCTGGGTGTAGCCCAGCTGCAGGGCTGTGGTCATGGCCGCGCCGACGGCGAGCGTACCTCGACGCCCGAAGTAGCGTGTCTCGACAAGTACACCTGCTATGATCGGTCCTAGCAGGCCTGCTATCTGGTTGATCGCATAGTCGCGCCAGGTGGTATAGTTGGAGGTGGAGCCGGTGTCTGCACCGCGCGACTCGAGATAATACGGCAGGAAGACACTATACAGCGGCGACACGGTCCCGATGAGCAGCCAATTGATGATAATCATGACAGTCGAATAGGCCAGTTTCCGTGTACTAAACAGGCCCGAGAAGTGCTTCTTCAGCCGCAGGCCAGACCAGACCGATTTTTCTGTATGCAGCACCCGGCCTTGTGATTGCAGCTTTTCCAAAGTCAGCGAGAAAGGCCGTTTGTACTTCTCCGATATGCCCAGCAGAACCTGGAACAGCTCCTCGTCCCGGTTTTGCGAT
This sequence comes from Penicillium sp. OUCMDZ-019, assembly GCA_011750695.1. Lineage (NCBI taxonomy): Eukaryota > Fungi > Ascomycota > Eurotiomycetes > Eurotiales > Aspergillaceae > Penicillium > Penicillium sp. OUCMDZ-019. Next base: position 148,660 of record WTTZ01000011.1, read on the forward strand.
ACGAGCCACTTGGGCGTTTGTACCATGCGCACGAGGACAAGTCGGAGGATGCTCATGACCAGCACCAAAGCGCCGCAGGTGATGTGCAGATACCGCCAGCCCATGTTGTCGGCGTTGGTGCATTCGGCGACGGTCGCGTCGACCGCGCAGCTGTAGTCGCTCATGAACCACCATGCCAGAAGACCGGTGATGGTGTAGCCGACTGCCCACCAGACGGCGAGAAAGGTGACGAGCCAGGCGTGCGACATGGGCAGGAACTCGAGGAAGTTGGTCGCGTCGAGGATGTAGTTACCCCCGGCACCGGCGGAGTATATCGCAACCCTAACAAGTCAGCATCTCACCCCTTTGCTGGAAAGCGACGTACATCGCAGAGAAGGAGATATAGTTCGGCATCCCCCCGGCAATCAGCACAAACGCCGCGCAGATAAACAGACTCGTATTAAAGGCCATCTTGCGCCCGATAATGTCGGCCGAAAACCCCCATACAGCAGCGCCCACGAGCAAGCCGACCTGCGACGCGAGCGCGACGCCCTGGATTTTGGCGGTCGGGCTGCCCCATTGCTGGGTGACGGCTGTCTGGGCGATGGACTGGCACGAGACGAGGAGCTACACTCTTAGCTTTCTTCCTAGGGTTTGTTTCTTGTGTTTGGGAGACGTACGGAGTCCACGGCATACCCGTAGCCGTTCAGGAAGAAGAGCTTCCACTGGAACGGCGTCATGCCGATCTCGTCGATGGCGGCGTTGACGAGCGCCATTTTCTTGGTGAGCACATCGTCGACGGCCGAAGTGTCGATGAGCTCGTGGTGGAGGTCGATTGAACTATCGTCAGCAGAGCTCGTAGGATCGGTGGTCCTTACGGAGGGGGCTTTGGAGTCGGCCATTTTCCTTCTCCTTGGATATGAAAATGATGAATACGTAGTAAATAATTCAATATAAATCCCTGTCGAGGATCAGGTCTTATAGACCCTGATAGCTAGGTAGTAGATACAGTAGCTCTGCCATATATCCGGGGCTTACTACATGCCAACCACGTGTGTAACATGCAACTAGCATAACGCATTTCGCGCAGGAATGAGGTGATCTCTACTCTACAAGTATTCTGAATGGCTCCAAGACTTTGCACGAGGAGAGAGGAGGATCGGTGTTTGTGATTCCTCAGCCGCACTGCAGATGTCGTGATGCCAACTCGCTTAGCTGACCAACGGGCGAAGTCTGAGTGGACAGATATAAGCCCTAATTGTTATCAGTCCCTGTACTACTATCTAGTGTACTATCTAGTGTCCTATAGTGAGGTCAAAGCTCCTGCCAGAGTTTGCTTGTTAAATCCGACGTGTAGATATCTACTCGTATAGGTAGATGCAATGCCGGACCGGGATATCGCCATTCTTCAGTCCATCTTGGATTTCTAATGAAGTACGGAGTAGTGTTCACTGTTCGGAAAGATTATGACACCACAAAGCTTCATATCATGCAAGGCTAAGATCCTGAATCAGTTCACTTACTAGTAGTCTACTAGCATGTTACTGCGTAGTCAATGCGTATAAAACCTCCCGCGATCCCGGACCACGTAGTAAACTCCATACTACCCATAGCCCTAACATTGACTTATTAAATAACTATCTCTATTCAATAAACTCGTGCTTCGCACTCGCACTCGCACTCGCAAAATGCCCCTCGCAACACACACCGGCCTGACCCCGGCCGTCTTCGCCTTCAAACCCACCGACCCGCCCGTAGAAGAAATCACGCCACCCACCGACCGCGCGCTGTTCGCCGACAAGACCAAGGCCTCGCTGCTTGCTGCTGCCAAAGTGAAGCATCTCACGCCGTACATTGGCACGGAGCTGCAGGGCGTGCAGCTGAGCCAGCTGGACGCGAAGCAGAAGGATGAGCTGGCTTTGCTAGTTGCTGAGGTACCCCCCCTTCTTAGGTATAGATTGATATGGTGCTGATGTGTGTAGAGAGGAGTCGTTTTCTTCAGAGGCCAGGACCTCACGCTCGACGGCCAGCACGAATTGGCGCGCCATTATGGGGTGCAGGACCGCGATCCGAACCAGGTTGATCCGCGGCACACTACGATTTTAGGGCGAGGAGGGTAAGTCCCTGTCTGTCTGTCTGTCTGGTAGAGGGCATGGCTCACTTCTGCAGAGACATCCGCTCGTTCCAGAATTCCTCCGGCGCGTTCGCCGAGTATCACTCCGACCACTCGTTTGAGATTAACCCGCCGTCGTATACGCTGCTGCGGATGGTCAAGGCGCCTGAATACGGTACCCTCCCTTGAACCTCTTTCCTTGAACTGAAGTAGATCTGATGAATGGACAGGAGGAGACACCGTCTTCACCAGCCAGACGGCGCTGTTCGACACGCTGAGCCCGACGTTCCAGAAGACGTTTGAAGGACTGCACGCGGTGCACAGCTCAGAGGTTCCACCCCCCGGGCTTTGAAGTTGAGCATGGCTAATCGTGCAGGACGTCGTCATCAACACCATCAACAGCGGCGGGCAGACGTTCCGGCCGCCGGTACGGAGGGAGCATCCCCTGGTAGGCCCTTCCCCCCCCTTCCTCTGACTCGTTCGTTCTGACAAGATAGATCCGCACGCACCCCGTCACCGGCGTCCAAAGCCTGTTCTACAACCCCGCCTTCGTCGTCAACATCGCCGAGCTCAAAGCCAGCGAGGCCCTGCACACGCTCAACTTCCTGCGCGAGCACCTGCATTCTGCTGATGATCTGACCGTGCGCTGGCACTGGGAGGCCGGCAGCGTGGCGTTCTGGGATAATAGGTCTGTAATCCACCGCGCGATTCCGGGCGGCTACAACACTGAGGAGCGAGAGGGGAAGCGCACGGCTGTGTATGGCGAGAGGCCGGTTTACGATCCTGCCGGCAAGACGTTGAGTGAGTGGCGGGCCGAGAGGCAAGAAGGGCCGGTGGTGAACTTGGGATTGGACGGTTTTTAGCCAGTAGAAGTATATTTGATTAATCTAAATCTTGGATGAGCCGGAATGCCGTGAGTTGTAAATCGGTAGACGGATATATACGGATATTCAGATCAAATATCACGATGGAGTCATGGACGAGGTCAATGCGTAACGTATAATCGATCCAAAGCACGCCATATGGCCCACTCGATATGTCATATAGATAAGATGTAGACACTCCCCTCAGTATTGCTGCACGGAAGTGAGTGCAGTGAATATTGCCAAAATGGTCGCCACAGAACCAACCATCCCCTCCAGCATCCCCGTGCTCGTCATCGGCGCAGGCCCAATCGGCCTGTCCCTCGCCATCGAACTGCGCCTGCACAACATCAACGTGCTCGTGGTCGACCGCGACCTAGAAATAATCGACGGCCACCCCAAGGGCCGGGGGAATGACCTGCGCACGCTCGAAGCCTACCACCGCTGGGGCGTGAGCGACGAACTCCGACAACTATCATGGCAAACGCGCAACCCCAACCAGAAAGTCATCATCACCGAAAACATCCTGTCCCAACCCCTCGGCGCATACCCGCTGCAGTACGGGCGGCATGTCGAGGAGTCGGCCGCGTATGCCGCTGAGCCATCGCTGAGTCTGCCTCAACCAATCCTGATGCGCGTGCTTCAAAAACGGGCGATTGAGCTGGGCGCGCAGATCTTCCGTGGCTGGGAGGCTACTTCCATCCAGCACGATGGCGACAAGCCTGCTACAACAGAGCTGCGGTCGTTGACAGACGGAACAATCCATCACGTGTCCTCAGAGTACGTCCTAGGAGCCGACGGCCCACACTCCCTCGTGCGCAAAGCAGCGGGCATATCACGTGCCGGCGCCGGCCCTATATCGCGCGCGTGCAGCTACGTCGTGCGCAGCGAGGGGCACAGAATTGGCGACTTGATTAGTTCGCCGGCACACGATGCGCTGGCGTTTCTGATGGTGCTCAGCGCGACGAATTGCACGATTGTGAGTATCCCGGACGACGAGCAGTGGGGGTTTAGTGTTATGGTTGAAGACGACCAGCCTGATCCCACAGACGAGGAGGTTGTACGTGCCGGACAGAATGTGCTGGGGGCGCAGGTGCCGCTGGAGGTGCTCAGTTCGTCGTCGTATCGAGTCTTCACGCGCGTGGCTGAGAAGTATTCTGCTGGCAGGCTGTTCATCGCCGGTGATGCAGCCCATCTGTGTCCTCCCACAGGCGGGCATAACATGAACCTGGGCATTGGCGATGCAGTGAATCTGGCCTGGAAACTGGCCGGCGTGCTGCACGGCTGGGGCGGGCAAGCCCTTCTCTCGAGTTACGATACTGAGCGAAGAACAGTAGGCAATCGCGTAACCAGCTCGGCGATGGAGAATAGCTACTCGATGCAGAAAGTGAGCGATATCTTCGCGGAACTCCCCCCTCTAGAAGAAAATGCCAGTGCAGAGCAGCGGTATGGGCGAGGGGATACGGCGTATCAGATCACGTATCAGCAGTGGAACAGCCTAGGCGTGACTCTCGGCCAGCGCTACGAGGACTCGCCCCTGATAATCAAGGACGGCTGGGAGGCGCCGCCGTATAGTCCCACGGAGTACTGGCATCATGCCAGCCCGGGACATCGCGCGCCGCATGTATGGCTGGAGGATGGGACGGCGTTGATAGACCATTTTGGCAGGGGGTTCACGCTGTTGGACGTCGAAGCGGAGGAAACGCTGTTGAGACGGTTCCTAGATGCCGCTGAAAAAGTTGGCCTGCCTCTCACGCGGCTCAAGCTGGGTGCTGGTGTTGCGAGCAAGTATCCTGCGTCGATCACGCTCATCCGGCCGGATCAGTACATCTCCTGGCAGGGCGATACATGTGATGATCCTGGCCTAGTCATTGACCGGATTAGAGGAATCCTGCCTGATGGCTCATGTAAATAGTTTATAGATTGATTGTAGTATACATCTGATAGACAAACCCTAATATACATAACGCCGCGCAATGACAAACCCCCGAAAAGGATAGATTATAGTACAACCGAAATACCAATCGACTTGGCCTGCGCAATAATGCTCTTGCACAGCCCTTCTAAGCTCAGCCCTGACAGTCGCAGCTCAGACTGCTTGATCTTGGCAATCTCGTACACGTGCTTGACCGAGACGGACCCGACGACCTCGGTGCCGGGGTTCTGGGCGCCGCGCATACGGCCCTTGCGCGGCTCGACCTGGGCGGCTTGCAGCAGCAGCCAGGAGGTTGTGGGCGTGCGCAGCTCGAAGGCGAACGAGCGGTCGGGGCGGATGGTGATGTAGGCGGGGACGGGGGTGCCGGGGTTGATGTGTGCGGTGCGGGCGTTGAATTCCTATTCTTTTTATCAGCTTTGCTAAGAATTGCTAAGAATTGCTTGGGCATGGGGAGAGTGACCTTGCAGAAATCCATGCTCTTGACTCCTTTGCTGCCCAGGGCCGGACCGACCGGCGGGCTGGGGCTGGCCTGGCCGGCGCCCACGATGAGCTTGACGAATTGGTCTTTGGCGAGGACTTTGCGGGCCATGCTGATGTTGTGTTGGTGTTGGTGTTCAACAAAGTCTATGACTGAGGCTGTAGATGTTATTGATTTGCTTAGCTTTTAGCGGAGCGGAGGAGCTATTTTCCGGTCACGTGCTACTCTATGCAAGTACAGTATTCAACTCCATACAACTCGCAGTAAGCAATTTAATTACTGCAATTAAATTGATAATTTATTGATAATTACATTATGCCAGTGAAGTAGTTCCTATAATTTTGAATTCTACCGGGTAACAGTCTGTGTTGATCTGGAGTTGCTGAAAGCTAACCGAGGACGAAAGACGTCATGCGATTACTTAAGACATTAGATAATCTACTTCGGTCGTTACTGTCGTGCCACTTCATGATACATTCTACAACTCATTCTACAACTCATCGTCTCGACTTGTCTTGACCAAGACTGATACTAAGACTAGAGGATCGGCGGTTGGCTAGTCACTGGCCAGTCCCACAGCCAGACTCTTATTCTGCTAGCTCCCCGACAACACCGCTAATCGCTCGAGCTCTACCCTACCCCTCTACGCCTCCTTTTCTATTCATATTGTCGGCTCATTCGGTCGTCCAGTGGAATACATCGAGTGTACGGATACAAATAACAAGTCAAGCAGCATGAACTGGCTCAAGCAGACGTACGTCTTTCCCTGACTTGCCGGACACCGCTGACAGACACAGTCTGGCCAATGTGGCTGGCACGCAAGAACCAATCTACGGCCCCGAGGCCATCCAGCCTGTCACCAAGCAGGCCGAGAAGACGCCGTACACCGTGCTGAAGAAGGAGGACCTCAAATGGCAGGCCCACCAGTACACGTCGGTCGAGACGCAGACCTTTTACATCATGGCGGACAACGGCGCTCTAGCCTGGGTGCAGGTTATCTACAGCAACGTTGCGTATGTCTCCTACAGGAAAGAAGAAAAAATGAAGTAGCTGACGGTACAGGGGCCTCCACACAACCTGCCAATTCAACTCCAAAATCTACTCGCTCGCCGGCGATGCGCCGCACATCTGGCACTCGGACACGCTGCAGAACCACATGTTTGACGAGGACATGTACTCGTTTGGCGCGGACAACTTTGCACTGACACTGAACGAAGACGGCACCTCTTATACCATCAAGTCGGCGGTTAACGAGGACAGCTTGGTTAACCTGACGTTCTCTCAGGTCTCGCCCGGCCTGGTCATTGGCGAGAACGGCACGTCGTACTTTGGCACCGACCCGGCCAATCCCTGGGGCTCGATGCGCCATGCGTTCTGGCCGCGCTGCGCTGTTGAGGGTACCATCACTACGAAAGAGAAGACGTTTGACTTGAAGGGCCGGGGATTCTACTCGTTTGCCCTCCAGGGCATGAAGCCGCATCACGCTGGTACGTATATCTATAGATATACAAAGATAAAGCTAATAGAGTAGCCTCCCGATGGAACTTTGTCAACTTCCAGAGTCCGTCGTACTCCGCCTTTATGATGGAGTTCACCACCCCGCCTTCATACGGTTCGACTGTGGTCAACGTCGGCGGCATCGTCAAAGACGACAAGATTCTGTACGCCGGCTCAACCAACTCGGCCGAGCACGTCGAGACCAACACAGACTCGGAGAACGACTGGCCAGAACCCAAGGTCATCAAGTTCGCCTGGGACGGCAAGGACAAGGACCTGCAGGCCGAGCTGGAGGGACCGCTGGGCAAGCGCCTCGACCGGATAGACGTGATGTACGAGCTGCCAGGGTTTGTCAAGACGTTTGTCGGCAGTGTTGCTGGCACGAGGCCGTATATTTATCAAGTAGCCACCCACCCTCTTCTACAAGTTATACTCCTACTAACGAACACAGTACTCCCCCCAAGACAAGCTCACGCTCAAGGTCAAAGAAGGCGAGACCGAGATTGCCGAAGAAGGCACTCTCTTCTCCGAGGCTACCTTTATCTCGTAGCCAATACAACAGCATATATATACGACGAGATAATATTCACTCGTTCACCGTTATTCATTCTTCCGGATGTGTTGGTGTTGATGAGGCTAGTATGGTATTGGTATAAGACTTGTCAGAACTTGTCTAGATAATCATTAATAATCATTATTCTTTTACTCTTTACTTCTTTACTTCTGAATGAGCGTAGGCTGGCAACTTCTAGACCTCCTTGAGGCTGCCTTGTTCCTTCTCACGTGGGCTCCTCTCCCCAACCCCGTCCTCGTCTAGCTCTCCTCTCTTTCCTCTCTCTCTTCCTCTCTTCCTCTCGCACTCATCACTTGTTCAGTCAACCCTCCTTCATTCAACGCTGCCTTCTTCATCAAGTTTCCTCTTTCCTCTCCTCTCTCCTCGTCCTCATCTCACCCTCTTACACGGTCGTAATCCCATCCGCTCTGCTGTCTCTGCCACTCGCCATCGTTCTTGCCTTACCTCTTACATTGGCTCTCGCTGTGTCTGTCATCTGTCTCTCTTGCTCCCTCACATCCAGCCTCGCAGCCTCGCAACTTCACGTCTTCACCTCATACCTGATAAAATGGCACCTGGCCAGGGTCTGGGAGTTTCCGTTCGCCACAGGCAAGTCCCCTCCCATCCCAGAAACACCAACACATCACTACAACACACTAACATTACTTCCAGCCGTCGACGCCGCCGTTTGGCTCGTGACACTATTCAGGGAATCAGTACGTCCCCCTCCAAACCAATCCCCTCAGCATTGTGCTAACATTCACAGCGAAACCCGTCATCCGGTTTGTCTCCATCTTTATACCACATGAGGATGAGATGATGAGATGAGAAGCTGACGTGAATAGTCGCCTCGCCCGCCGCGGCGGCGTAAAGCGGATCTCATGGATGATCTACGAAGAAATCAAGGTCGTACTGAAAGAGCGGTTGAGAGAGGTACTTCCTCCCCTTCAAATGGAATATATGGATACTGACTCGAGCAGATCATCAAGAACCTCGTTTTGGTGCTGGAGTCGTCAAATACCGAGAAATATGCACGAAAGGTACCCCCCTCTTTCTCTTGGTGTGTATGTGTGCGTGCTAATGATGATAGACCATAACAACCCGAGACGTAAGTTCTGCACCCAAGCGTATAAGCAATTCTAACCCCCTATCGGCATGATTAGGTGGTTTTCGTCCTAACTCGCGTGAGTCCTTCACCCAAGGCATATGAGATGAGATGAGATGAGCTAAGCTAATTGTGTTAGATGGGAACGCCCGTGTGGGGATTTGACATTTATTGAACCGTCTCTACACCTCACATCTGTCCGTACAACTCGACTTTCGTACCGATCAGTATGGACATACGCACATACGCACATATCGTACATAGCGAGACACACGCACAGAGTGTCCAATCATGAGTCGTCGGGAGATTGATCATATTGGTTGGGGTTTTGTTTTTGTCTTACGATTTTTATTTTGATATCCGAAGGGGAATGGATCTACGTGCTTGGGTGATGATGAGAAGATGAAGAATTTAGAGAATTAATTGAGTGCTAGATTTGCAAATAAATAACAATTCCTCCTGCTCCAACCATAACTAATATCATGTATCTGGGTATATGTATCAAAAGACAACAAAAAGACAATCATTATCATAAGCATAAATTACCTCCTCCCCTCAATAACCGCCCTCAACCCCTCCTTCGCCCTCTCTTCCCCTCTCTCCCCAACCCTCAACGGCCACCACCCCTTCGCACCCCCTGAAGGCAGCATCAAAGCATACGCACCACAGAACCTCTCTTCGCCCCCCGCAAAAATCGGCCCATCGAGCCGCCGCACCCGACAAACACCCACCGCCGCCTCCAGCAGCCCCAGCCCTAACCCCTGCCCGCGATGCGTCTTCTTCACCGTCCACGCGCGAATCACGCCCGTCAACCGCCCGGAACTAGCGCTGTTACTGTGCCGATGGCGCAGCGCGCGCATGCCGTTGACGCTCGGCGCGCCGGAAGTAAGTGCGTTTGTGCGCGCGGTGCGCAGGACCAGCGCGGCGATGATCTCGTGGTCCGGGGAGGGGGATTTGGTTATGAGGATTTCGTCGGAGAGCGGCAGGGCGTGTTTGGAGCTGCCTGCAGCTCTTTCTCCGCCGTTGGAGTTGGTGTGGTTGTGATTATGATTATGACGGTGTTGTTGGGGGTAGAGTCCCTCGGTTAACCACGCTGGGTCCTCGATGGCGTTCGCCGTGCTGAGATAGGTGCGAGTCGTGCGATATGCGAAAATGACGACCCCAACAACCAGACTGGCGGCGGCGAAGAGGCATAGACAGGCTGCTTTCCCCTTTCGGACAGGCTGGGCGTACCAGCGGAGCAGCGTGAGCAGGAACAGGGCTAGCCCTAAGACAGCGGGATGAAGCAGGATACTGCGGATAGCGTGCAGGCGCTGCTCGCGGATGCTCTCTGCGATCAGTTGCAAGGCGGCGCGGCGGTCGTCGTCGGTGGTGGCGTGGTATGTCCAGGGAACTGACGGGGGAAAAGATGAGTGCGTGGTAGACGTGGTGCTGGTGTCTGTTGGCGAGGGCGGGTCTTGGTCTTCGAGGTCGAGGTCGAGGTCGAGGTCGAGATCTGACGAGAGAGTCACGGGGTAGGGCAGGCCAGAGTCATAGCTGGGCTGCACAGACGCATTCAAGTCGTCAAAGGAGATTTGCAGGTTGGCGCGGAGAGAGGAGAGGAAGGCTTTACAGCAGTATTAGCATCTCAACACAAGATTGAAGCAATTCAAGTAAGCAACTATTCACTTACAGTCCAGACAGGTGTATACAGTGACCGGACTGTGCAGGGACTTCATTGGGAGAAATAAATAAATATAAACAGACACAAAGAAAAAGACGTACCACGCGGAATCGTCGCCAGAGGCGTGGGCATGCCTCTACGTATATACTAAACACTCATACTAGACCGTAGTGTTGGGGCTGTTTGAGGTCGCTCCAGGCGGTTTAGCTGATCTGCGCCTGTAACCAACCCTACGCAAACCAACGCGGTGATCGCTCTCCGTGCAAGTAAGGCGTCGTCAGCGCCCCACCGATGAAGTCTGAGTGACTGACTTGAAACTGGTGTCAGCGCGGGGCAGGACAAGTCTGGATTCAGTTCAGACAGGGAGACAGAAGAAGAAATACTGGAAAACGCGTTATCATCAAAGAAGCCATGATTGGACACTGCTGGTGTGCTGCTTATCGCTACCACTTATCACTGCGAATGAGCATCTCACCAGCGAGTCAAATACGTTGCCAAGATGCTAGCATGATAAGAGCTGCCAGCCTATTGGGCTTCTTTTCTATTGTCAATACGTGCTGCGAAAGTCGTCAGCGAGACTGGCCTTTGTTAGGTGCTGCGGCTGATGCGGTTTCATCCGGGATCATGACACTAGATATATTAATATTAGGCGCATTATCCATAATCCTGGGGTTATTCTACTATCGCTAGCTATTCGGGCTGGCTATTATGACTATGATAGACGGTATTATACCTCAAGTGACAAGATGGCAGACATGAGAATAGTATACAACACAGAAGAGAATACATGGAAGCATAAACATAACTAACATAAAACAAAACAACATAAACATGACATAAGAATAAAATAGGCTGGCATGTGACAAAACAATGCATAATTTATGCGTCTATGTTATCCATCAACTGCTCGCCCTCGTCCAGCAGCGTCGTCACCCGCGAAACATCAGAAATCATCGCGCGCCCGTGGCCAACCAGCAACAGCTTCTCCGCGTTCGCCGGCAGCCCTAGGTACGTCGGCGGCTCCCGCTCTGGCAGCCGGCCTACCCACGCCGTAAAGTCGCGCATGCTGGTAGTTCCCGGCAGTGCCAGGCACTCGTCGTTTTCCACGCCAGAGACGAGTTTGTGCTCTTCTTCAAAGGCGGCTGGCGTTAGGAACTGGTCTACGAGGTTCCGGAGCTGCTCGAAATCGCCGCTGTCGTCGACCTTGCCGCCGTATGTTTCTGTCACGAGCGTGCGCATCATCTCCCAGGGCAGTTTCTGCGGTGCCACGTTCGACCGTCCTTGGGCGACTGAATCAATCCAGGAGTCGATGATAAACGCAGAGCATTCATACTATTACATTGTTAGTGAGAATTAAAACCAAAAGAAAAGAGGACGTACATCACTGTCGTTAAACTCCCAGAATCCTTTCCAACCAAGGTTAGGCGCATAGCGAAGACGCTCTTGCACCACAGCATGCAGGAATGAAAGAAGTAAATAGACACGCGCCTTTTCAACCGGAGCCGTCGTAGCACGTAGCGAGATAGACGAGAGCGAGTCCTTCATGTTGGCGCGCACGCCCGCCGGCTGCTCAAACATGAGCACGCGAGAGGCACGCAGTAGATTGACCGGAATCTTAGGGCTGGTCTCCATCGACAGGAAAAGACGGAAATCCTTGTGCGGTTTCAACGAGTCGAGTCGTTTTTCTAAACTCTGCAGCCACGACGGCGCGAGATGCACGTTCTTCACCAACACCCAGGTGCCCGCCGAAGCGGCGTGTCCAATGGCTTTGTCTGCACTCTCCAAACCCTCGTTCGATCCCATCGCAATGTTCGCGCAGGTTGCGTTCATGCGTTGTACTAATCCGTCGACCTTGTAGCTGGCGTCGAATCCAGGACTAGAGCTGAGGGCCACTGGAGTGATGGCAGTAACTTGCTCAATGACGTCCTTGAGGTCGCTGTTGTCTTCGTACAACTCGCGGCCAAAGACGGCAGCCACAAAGCGCTCGGCAACAGGAACGAAGCGATCTAGTCGGCACAGCTTGACAAGCAGAAGCGACCGCAGTTGCTGGTCGAGTGCTCCTGTGTTCTCGTCCCATACCGTAGGCACAAAGTTCTCTGCCAGTTCCTCGGTGAAGAAAGACGTCCACGCTTCGGGTGTGATGTTCGGGATGTAAGACTTGAACAAAGACATGTTGGAAATCCGGCTGATGGTCTGTTCGCGGAGATCTGTAGTAGTAGACAAATCGAGACCTTCCACGCTTTGATCAAGGATAGTATCGATAATACCCCTGTCCATAGTATAAGGAGTTGCCTGAGCAAGCAGGATGGCCAGTGTAATGCGGTCTTTCTGTAGCAGTCCTAGACAAGTGCGCTGGTACGCTGTAATGAACAGATCCCGAAGAATTATCTGCACCCTCGCGGCGTGGTCTTTTTCATCGGCCAGTCTCTTGTTTCCATGCAGAATCGAGTTGAAAATCTTGACGAAATACTGCAGCGAAAATTGATAGAAGTGGTTGATATGATGCAGCTGTTCCAGCACTGCAAAGACAGCACTGCACGACCGAGCAATGATGTTGTACTGCAGCGTGATATTGTCAACTTCCGTCATGACGCCTTCTGTCTCGGACATCTTCTTGGTAATCTCCGCAGCTTCCTTCTTCAGCGTTTCCAATGTTTCAATGACGTTGTCATCGTCCAAAATATTACCCCGAGACTCATTAAGTGCCTGCAACAGCCGCTTCTCCAACTGCCGGAGATGGATCTTGAATTCTCCTTGCAATTTGATAAGGTTGGTTCGCCGCTCATCAACGTCAGGACGCTCCACTTTCAACACTTCATTGAGCGACTGAGTTTGCAAACTGCTCTGCGTAACCGTAAAGTTGACAAACGTGGTTCGACTGCAAATGTCAGGCGGGAAAGTAGCCGACGGATCGCGCGTAGACAAGAACAACTTGAACGAAGGTGAGAAATCAATCTCCTGTTTACCCAGCTGGATCAACACACGTCCTCCGGTCTTTTGGTACTCCTTGTTGAGGACATGGTTGAGAATAGGGTCCAGATGCTCCGCGTCCTGAATGAGTATAGGATTGCCAAAACGCAGGGCACTCTCGAGCTGCTTGACGAAAGAGTCGTCCAGGAAACTAGTAACCGTGAGTTTCCTCTCCTTGCTCTCCTTCTGCAAGAACTCGGTAATACGCCCTGAAGGATCGATGATCAATGGATAGCGATTGAAGCGTTTCAAGATAATCGCGTTTTCAGTGCACAGATCATCGACAGGCAGCGAGTTGCTCTGCCATGCTAAACGCTCGTCCGCATTCGACAGATATTCGGTAACAGGATTGTGAGGCTTGAATGTAATGCCCGACTGTCCAAGCTGATTGACCCAGTCCTCTATCATCGCCTTACGGAACTGCTGGTCATACAGACCGGCATACGCAAGGAATGCAGCCGCGATGAGAACGTCACCGACAAGCGTGCTGATTTGCGTCTCAAACGATTTGCTTCCCTCCTCCCATCGCTCTCGCTCAGAAGCCAAGCTGTCTAGCAACCGAACACTGCGATCGACCTTGAACTGCACGCGGCCCATCTCCGTCTTGATAGCCTGCGTTTCGCTGATGAGAGCAGCGTATTCTGTCTTGTATGTAGCAATACTGCTTTCAAGGTTCTGGATGGTGTTCTCAATGGCCTGTGCTTCGGCCTTGGTTTGAAGTGCTTGTTCTTCTAGCTGGTCCACCTCCTCACGCAGAGGTCCCACACGATCCAAAATCTCGGAATAATTCACTTGTGCTTCCACCCACTGCACAAGCGGACCGCACGCTTTACTGGCATGGTTGACTCGCTCGTATGTAAAGTCATCTTTAGACAAGAACTCATTCTTCATCTTCACCCGATGATTGCGAGTCATTTGCCTCTCGTTGTCGTAGTTGACGATGCTCGCAATAAAGTCGTCGCGACGGACGATACCTTGAATAGTCTTCCAGCTGTCGACCTTGTGGCCAAGCAAAGTGCAGACGGCTTCCATGGTCAGACGCACGCTGGCTGGGGGATTACCCATAGACCTAACTTCAGTAAGATGTTGACGTTTAATGTTGCTGACACTCTTTTGGGCTTCCAGGACCGCGGGCTCTGCTCGTGCCAGGTCGTTCAAAACAACATCCTTTCGCATAGCCACTTCTTGTTCTTGCTTCTCTAGTGCAGATTGGATTTCGAGAGAAGCAGACTTCCTCTGCTCAGCCTCCCGCTGGTCTGCAACCATGCGCTGCAGCTTCTCATTGGCTTCTGCGTCCTTCTTTTCTAGCTGTGTCTTCTTCTCTGCAAGGCTGACACGAAGATCGCGGACCTTATCGACAGTATCTCTAAGCTTCTCGAGACCGACATTCAAGTGACGCTGCTGTTCCTCGAGATCCTCGCGTTTCTCATTGAAAAGTTTGACGTATTGAGCAACAAAGTCAAGGTAGTGTCGCGGAGTGAGGAAGGTCGTTCTGCCCTGTTGTTTCTGCAGACGCTGGTTGAATTTCTGCAGCGAGTAGTGAATATAGACCATCGAATTGACAACAGTCTCACGGTGAGACGCTGGAAGATTGAGGTCGCGGTAAGCCACCGGAATGCTGTCTGGAGCCGTAAAGTTGGGCTTGTCAAGATCCACAGACTGCGTGAGCTCGCTACCAACTTGGAACAGAGCCTGGTCAGACCAATCGCCCATCCAGTTGAGTACGCAACGATTGAACAGCGCAGGACTAGTTGCAGCCTTGGACGACAACCCGTCTTCAGGCGGATTCATAGTAAACACAACATGGAGATTCTTCACAATCTGCTGCGTGAACCATTTGTAAAGTTCTTCTTGAGAGTCGAGCAGCAGGCCTTGTCGTTGAGCACCCTCCTTGCAAGCGGTCATCAGGGATGCGAACTCGTCGCCTTCAAAGAGACCAGGAACCTCAGCATTAGCGAGCAACGTGTTCATTCGTTCCAAAAATCCAGAGTCAAGCACGTTAGACTCGTCCATGATGAAACAAATCTTTTCGCCCTTGCATCCAGCGCGTCGAAGGACATTTCTCAAATCTTCATCAAAATCATCCGACGAGTATTTTCCGTGAACCTTGATTTGGAAAATATTCAGACCGTTCATCCACGCAACGAATCTCGACAACGTCGTCTTTCCACTTCCACTGACACCAATCAAAATCAAATGACCTTGCGGCTGTCGGAAGACACGATCGATACGCAGTGCATGCTCCAAAACATCGTTGAAAAGAACCAACGGAACGTCGACTTCTTCTTCGCAGAACGTCTTTAGACGAGCCTTGACAAATTCTCTTAGCTGCTCTTGTTCGACCGGCACGTAGTTCTTGGACAGCCAGTTGGAGAAGAGTATCGGCCCCTTCAATGCAGCTTCTTCATCGATAGTTGGGAAATGCTCCAGCGCAATGCGCCGCACAGAGTCCGCTGTCCACTTTCGCTCCTCTTCTGCAACGAGACGGTCTTGGAAGAGACGAAGAGCTTCGTGAGCCCAGATTCGCACAAGACCTTCGACGGTGAGATTCTCAAGAGGCTTGATAGCCTCGTACACGCCACGCACCCATCTTGTGAGTTCACGCGGCGAGTATACGTAGTGCGGTTGTATCTTTGGCGTGAATGTTGATTGAGACTCCAAATAGAACTGCACCATTGCTTTCGTCAGAGCATCTGCATAACCGCGCAGCGTGGGGATGATCTTCAGAACGGCCGAGTTGAAGGTGCCATAGATCTGTGTCAGAGAGAGCTCTCCAGGATAGTCAACCATCATCAAAGGAGCGTGACGCAAGAAACGCTCTCCCATGGGCGTACGTCCGGCATCAGTCGGTGGGTTACAAGCACCAACAAACTGAATGCGATCCAGAGTAACCCATGTCTTATCGGAAGTCCGCCAGAAACCGTTTTGTTCCACAAGCTGACGCAAGAACGAAATTGCGCGCTGCGTGCCGTAGCGATCTGGGGCGGGCAAGTTGATCTCGTCGCAGAAAATAACGAGCCACCGTCCGATTTGGTTCGGTGACATCACCACACCATTCAATGTCTTTCGGTATTCGCAGTATTGTTCAAAAGTCTTGATCAGAAGATCCGGAGTGGTTGCACTAGAAAAGTTGAGGCCAACAACCTCCATGTTTGGCAGCTTCCGTAACGCAGAAAACAATGTCATGGTCTTACCGGATCCAGGAGGACCACAGAGGAGAAGAGGTTTGTGCTCAGCAAGCCATGAGTATAGCACATCTTCGTGACGTACGGTATCCAGCGTCGGAATAATGACATCTGTTTGGGTGATGGAATGGGTATTGATCTCGACCGAAGGCACCTGTGACTGCCAGGTAATCCACTCCACCTTTGGCAAGGAGACGTCGTAGTCGATAAGAGAAGACGACTCGCTGAGTAGGGGGCAGTCAATGGTAGTAGACGCAGCGAGGTACTCTCCGAAGCGCTTGCGGTCAGTCAGAGGACAGTCACCAGTCAGGGACCAAACGAGCGCAAGAAGCAACTTCTTAGATATATACGATTCGACTTGTTCAGGTTCTAGAGGGAAGTCGATGTGTTGAATATTGTACTCGAGCACGTTACGGCAAGTTTTGTTCAAGAGACTGAAAAGCGTGTTCAACGCACGGATGCTCGTGTAGTCCATGATATGATTGTACTTGCGAGCCTCTTCAAGGGCCTTGTAGATGAGGTCATCGCCCTGCATGAACTGCTTGAGGAAGTCGGAAACCATGTCTTGCACAGCCTGAGTCTTAGCAGACGCTTGTCCTGCAGGAACAGAGTCATCGTCCAAGTCTTCGAAAATCTTAGTCTTCAACGAGTCGACATAGTTCGTGATCATCATTTCCGGGGTTACGGTATCGTCGCTGAACCAGACCATACCACATCGACTGACTGTAGCGAGTGTAGCGTATTTAAGAGTTTCAACTTCAAACATGATACGGACGTTTGGCGGCAAGTTGAGACGTTCACCATTTGGCAAAGTGAGAAGCTTGTTGTCATCCAACACACTGTTCAAGTTCTCAACCCATTCAGGGTCAACGTCTCCGTCAAACACAATCCAGTGACGTTTCGAGTCTTCGCCACGTAGATTGTCCACGACCTTTCTGAGTATTCCAGTAAACAGACCGTCCGTCCATTCTCGTGTTGTGCTGTCGAGATTACCATACAAGGCCTCCTTCGACATGACCTTGGAATCAATGACGTGGCAAACTCCGTCAATACCTTCAACGCGCTGCAAGGCTTGAAGCAGCACCTTCCACGAAGCTGATTTACCAGCGCCAGATCGTCCGACCATCATGACACCGTGGTGGATGCTTTGGATTTGATACAATTGCAGTGTCTTTGTGATCCATGTATCGCTGGCAACGAAGTGATTTTCGTTCGCAATGTCGCGGATGGCCTGAGTGAGTTTCTCGTAGTTGGCAGGCACATATTCAACTCCAGGGAAGTCCTCCATTTGAATGTCTAGCATGGTCTCAACATCTTCACGGATCAACTTTGGAGCAATCGTCTCGCGCAGGCTCTGTACAATAATCTGGGGTTCGATGATCGCGTCAGGGCCCAACTCTCCATCAGAATTCGCCAATCGTGCACGTTTCAGACCACCAGAACTGACAAGGACACTCTTCAACGCTCGAAGACCAAAGTCGTAGTGGGCTTGTTTCGTCAATTTACTTGCACAGTGGTCGAAGAACGGAACGGTCTGCTTGGAAAGAGGTTTGGCTTGTTTGAAACCTTGAGAGAAAAGCATGACCTCGGCAATGAGTTCCTTGTCGGGTTTGGACATTGCTACACTTCTGAACAGCTTCTTCAAGTTATCCGGCAGGTTCGAACGACCAGCATAGCCAGGGTTCATCGTGATGAAGATACCGGTATTCTGGTTGACGTGCAAGCGTCTGCCAATGAGCTCAATCTGGGCCTTGTCGTCTTCGGTGCCCTTGCGCAGTCCGATTTGAATGTTTTGAATCTGCTGGGAGACGGCAGAGAGAATGCGCTCTTCCAGACGATTGAATTCATCAAAACAACCCCAAGCACCAACTTGGCAAATTCCCAAGAAAATTCGTCCCATGGCTTGGAAGTCAAAAGTATCGTCACAGCAAAAGACCAAAGTGAAACGACCGAGTTGTAAACCTAGAGCCTTGACAGACTCAGTCTTACCCGTACCAGCGGGTCCGTAAGGAGATCCTCCCAGTCGTTGACAAAGAGCCTGTGTCAGAGTAAGGAAACAACGGTCCGTCAGGGGAGTGCGGACAAGTCGTTCAGGGACACCCAAGTATTCGAATCCATAGTCCAACTTGGCATTAGCCATGTGAACATATAGGCGCTGAAGGAAGTCGCCTTCGTTCTTGTACACATAACGCATCTGCAGAAGCCAGAGGTAATGGGTGGGTGTTGATGCGTTGAACTTGATGAGCTTGGCGATAACGTCACGTTGGTGGACGAACTCGGTGATCATATGCTCACACTTCTTTCTTGTGATACCATCAAGTTCTCCTAGCACAGTAGCAGCGAGTAATTCCAGTATACGAACCTCAGCATCGAAAAGAGTCGAGAGATTTTCTCCACCATTTTCCAAAGATTTATGAACCGCATTGGTCCACACAACCTGACTAGCAAGCACGACAATCTGAGCGGGATAATTGGCTAGGTAGTCGTTAAAAGCAGTTTGATCAACCTCAGTCGTATCGTAGATAGTCTCAAATTGCTCAACTGCCTCGGCTAGTAACTCGGCCAATGTCAGTTTCATGTTATTATCCAAGGCCGAAAGCCAATCATTGATTCGTGGTGTCTTGATGAGATTGACCTCGCGCTTGAGTCTAACTTCTTCGCCTTCTTTCGATGTGAAGCCAACGATGTTGTTGTCATCGTCCATCAAAAGCCCAGAAAGACCAGCAAACATCTTCTTGAAGTGCTTGGCGACGCGGAGTGTGTCGTTGCTGTTACCAATAATTTCCAAGAGATCCTCGTCACCGACAAAGTAGAATCGAGGGAAGGACACACGCTCGCGCTCAAGATATTCACCGAGAGCTTTCTGGATCTTGTTAAGAAGTTCTGCAAGTCTCTCCAAAGATTTCTGGACTCCATTGATTGCGAGCACATCAAGGACGAAGGGCGACTTGTAGACCTTTTTCATAACAGCGAAGAATTCGGAGTTGATATTCTGGAAACGCGCCGATTCCAATGGCAGGAGGTGCTTGATATCTGCATTTCCGGTGAAGACGCCTTCAAGGTACACCCACTGGCGTTGAACATCAATCCACACATCGAACAAGACGTGGACTCGGTTCAATTTGTCCTCCCAAGTGGATGCTTCCTCTTCGAATTCTTTGTAGTAAGGAGAGTGTCTCATGGCTTGCAGGGAGTTGAGATTTTCACTGCACTTTGCAAATAGGTCGTCGAAGCCACGAATCAAACGGCACTTATTCTGGTAGTTGACGAGATCAAGAGAATAGTTTTGCCAGGTTTCGCGAACCATCTTCAAGAACTCCTCCAAAGCCATCTCACCCTGAGCCTGGGCAATGATATTTCGGATCACGGTCTCACTGGCCGCGGGCTTTAGGTCCCAAACATCTCCAAGTGTTAGAGTGACCTGTGAGAAGCGCTGTCCAGGCTTCAGAGCCTTGAAAATCTTCTGCCAATGTCTCTCTTTGATAGCTTCCGATTTCAGGTCAGAGAGCAACGGGTTAATCTTCAATAGTTGGCGGAGAACATTCTGAATGTGTTCAAACGCAGCATATTGGCGCATACGACTTGGCATTTCCTTAGTCATTTTGATGAGATTATCAATTGATTGCCGAAGTTTTCTAGGTTGAACACTAGTCCAGAGCATGTCACGAAGGTCGTTCAAACTCTTCCAGATTGTTGACAAAGCCGCCCAAACTGACATGAAATCTTGGACTTCCTCCAGAATTGCGGGTAGTGATGACTCTGCACTAGAAGGCAGGTCCAAGGCTTCTTTGGCCTTTGAAACCATCTCAAATTCGGATTGGAGTCCTTCCAGGCGGGATTGGAATGAACTGAGGGTGCGAGAGGCCTCTTCTGGTGGGATTGTGCCGGAGACGGGTTTCTCGTCGTTCCATTGAATGATTATTTCCTTGATCTTATCAGCAATGACCTTGTCCTCGGCAGTGATCTTGGCCCGTAGCGCTTCGGTCTGATCCTGCACAATCTTGCTCTTTCTGGTGAGAAGCTCATTCAGAGCAGCCCACTCGCCGTCGACGTTCTCCACATGAAGCCAATCTGTCGGGAATTGATATCGTTGCCGTGCCAAGGTGGTTTGACCTTGTCTGAATAGGTCCACTTGCGGCTCCCATATCCTGGCCTTGCGTTTGCATTGCTGAACAATAGTGATGAAGGATACGGCATGTGCAGTTGACGACGCTTCCAAGGTTTGGCCTTCCAGATCTCGACGTGCGGTAGCAATCTCAGAGTGAACTTCACGCATATGGCCACCCAACTTAGAACCAAACTTTTGTAATATCTCGTGCTGCCACTGGTCATACTTGGCATTGACTCGGGTTTGCACTTGTTCATAGTCGATTGTAATGTTGCCAAACGATCGGCTAACTTCGGAGGTATCAAAAGTGGCGCGGCTTTTGCGAATTTCTTGAAGTAGTTGAAGCCACTGGGCCAAGTCGTCGCCCAAAATATCGTACACCTGGTCGGCCTGCAAGTCCCATAGAGACTGGAATTGGAGCCACTTATCCACGTAGCCAGAAATCTCCGAGAGCCTAGATTCAATAGCACCGTAAACTTCGGCCAGCTCTTCAATGCAGTATTGTGGCAAGTTCACGAATGAGGTCTCAGACAACAAGGTTTTCTCAACATCGATGGAAATTTGGTATCGGGATGACTTGATTTTCTCTAGATTGCAGATAACTCCAAGCCACTGACCAAAGTGAGACAGCCAGCTGGCCCGAGCATATTGCAGTGGTGGGTCAAGGTGCAGGACCTGATTCCGCATGGAGACCTCGTGAACAAGTTGTGGAAACTCGATGTGGTAGATAGCAGCTTCGGGGGTTTCGTTTGCTTTCTTCTCATGAGTTATTTGAGCAGACAGTCGTTTGGCATACTGGGCATCTTTTGATTGCTGGAATGACACAATCCAGGTTCGGATAGCCCGGTGGAGCCGCTCACGCAGTATGGATTCGATTTTCAAGTTCAGGTTAGACACCCAGTATCCAAGGTTGACGTAATTCTCGAGGTTCAACTTATCCACGGAAATTTGGATAGAATCCAGTCGCTGGCGAAAGATTGCCGCATCATATGGACACGTTTTGAGCTCTAGTATCGACTTTTGTATGCTGTCGTTAATGGAAGCTAGAGTGGCAGTCTTCGATTGCAGCACTGAGGCGGATGCGGCGAATTCGCGAACAAATTGGACGTGCTTACTTTCCCCCCTTCCACTAATGGAGGGATCAAGAGTGCCATTGGACAAGGTTGATTGTTTGACATGAAGCTCGTAGGAGTGAACAAACGACTCCCATCGCAGGGGAACGCCTTTGGTGATCATAGCCTGGGCGTCGTTCTGGTAGCCGCTCAATAGGATTGCAACTTCGGTCATTGAGGTGATGGTACGAGTAGTCTGTAACAAAGTGCGAACAGTCTCCATCAAACTAATAGCGTATGGGTATACGCGCTTAGCTTCCTTGGATATACTGCTAACTGCATGAGGAACCTGGAAGTTTAGCCAAATAAGATTCCTCACTTCCTTGAAAAGAGCAATGATCTGTGCATCGAAATTTACTGTCAACTCCAGTGAGTTACCGGCAGCTCTGTTGCGAATGATGTTGAACAAGCGACCTGAAATAGTAATATGTCTCCGCTGAACATCGTGGAGCCAAGACTCGAATACTGGTCTTGTGTCGAGCTTCTTGCGGAACAAATTTCCTTCGGCTTGAAGTTTCTGGCCCTCGGAGTGCAAATGCCAGTCCTCACCAAGTACGTCTTCGACCTTTCGCATGTAGCCATCAAGTTGACGTTCGATCTGGCGAGCCCAAACAATAGCGCCAGAAACAGGAGGCAGGTCTCGTAGTTGAGCCATGGCGTGTGCTTCGGAATGGCCATACTGTTGCTTGAAACGTTCATGAAGGGAATTTATGTCTCGTTTTACATTATCGATGAGTGTGGTTTGATATTCGCCAATAGCGCCACGAATCTTGGGGCGTACAAGGAGGGCGTTGAACTTGGAAAACACACGGAACATCTCATTGGCATTCTTGGCGGTTGCGAGACGGTCTCTCAGGCGAGCGATAATGGAGTTCTCCACACGCGATGTCCGCTCGTTGTACGTGATTTCAGCCTGGATCCAAGACTGCGTGCCTTCCTCGGAGACATCAAGAACGTCCACATCTTTCAGAGCTGCATATGCTTGGGTGACTTCTTCGACAGCATCCACGTCACCAATCTCTTCCACGATAATGGCTCCGTCTGTGCCATTTCCGTTAACAGATGATTTCGGGCCAAGCACATTAACGATGGTCCGCTGAAGTTGTTCATGGTTGACACGGAATGTATTGATGTACTTGAGGCGTTCCTGGATCTTCAGATGACGGGGCGAAATCTTAATAGGAATAAACTTTTCGTTTCGTCGTCGGGAAGCTTCACGCCCAACATTGGTGAAATCCTTCACGTTTTCGTCCCAGGTCCGCCAAATAGCACTACAGGTCTTCATTAAGGAGCGGAACTCTCGGTAGTCAAGGTGCATGATGGTTCGCCCGTGTAGCAAGGCATGAATTTGAGAGTCCAAATCGCCCGAAATTGCTTCCACCAGGGCCAATGCTCTCTTAATTGGATATGGCGAAATTTTGAGTTTTCTGTTCAAGTGTTGGAAAATCAGGCCAAGAGATTCTTGTACTTTCTGCAGCGTTGTCGCGGAGAGCAGTTCATCTAGGGGAAAGTCTCGCATTAGCTGGTTGTATTTCTGTACAGTATCCATTGCTTCGCGAAGACCGGTATCTGCTACAAAGCTCAATGTCGCTTGGTAACGCTTTGCATGGCGAAGAATGTCCATTGTCAGTTGCACTCCATCCCCACGAAGTTGCTTTTCAATTCCCTCCAAAGCGGTTTCCATGGACAGCCAAAAATTGATCTCCTGATTTGCTGAGCCACTGTCGGCGTCTCGGGACATTTTTGTGATAGTTTGAATTGACTTGATCCAACCGTTCACATTGTTTTGGATGCTGTTGAGGACGGTACTACTCTCGAGGGCGGCGGGAGGGACTAGTTCAACAGTCGGCTTGACTCCTCGGGTCTCTGCGTCGTCCAAGGCAGCCTGAACAATTTCATGAAGAGGTAGGTTAAGAGTCGGAATCTCCACATTTTGCTGAAGATGTAGGAACGCAAGGTCCAACTCTGCAATGCGCTTCTTGGCTCCCGGAACACCAGTCTTCGCCTCCGTTTCCGTCCTCTGCTTAATACCATTGGCAGTTTCCTGACCACGTGTATAGGCTTCGAAGTATGGTGCGAGGGTATGGTGCACTAGAGAGTGCAGAATCTCGAATGCGGAGATTGAAGCACCCTGCTGGGCTTGCGCATTGCTGAGGGTAGACAGACCAGGGAAATTTGTGACTTGAATCTGAGTAGCGATAGGTTGAGTAGAATCGATAGGACCCGAACGCTTGATAAAAGCTACCGAAGCAACCGTCGTCGAAGAAAAGGAGACTTCCGAGGCGAGTGTGTAGGTATACCTAGTCTCGGCCACTAAACACAGTTAGAAAAGGGGGTCCCAGCCATAGCTTGGACGTTAAGAGTCTTACCATCATCAACGTCTGCTCCATTTGGAGATTCGGCACTGAAAATGTCTTGCTGCACGTACAGCGCCACCTGCGACTCCGAAGCGAATCGCGTACATTTCTGCACGGTCTCCGAGTATTTTGCTTGCGAAAGCAGACTCCCTGTCGCCTCAAGATCTCTCTTTGTAGCTCCCAGTGTCACCTGGAGAACATCTGTGAGATACTGGACGACCGCATTTGGATCCGCGGCGGACACCTGGGTCGTGGCTGCGAGGCCATTCGTGACCCCTGGAGTAGCAACCTCCATTGTTTAAAGAACCTCCAAGATCAATAGCAACGTAGTAATCCCATCGATGTCACAGTATGTTTGGGTGTGTTTTGCGATGGTAACGAGGCGAGCGGTGGTATCGAGCACGAGTAGACGAAACGCTGGAAATTCGATGTCGATCGTGAATTATTGTATTATGATTAGGATTAACTTAGGGGAATGCGATCTCCCACGACGCGTAGACAAAAGGGAGCGAAATCGAGGGTGAAACGTGAAACACAGGACGTGGGAGGTGCGACCTCGAGGCTGGAATTAGTAGTTCGATCTTAATGAAGGAGTTGCGTATTGTTTGCTCCAAAAGAAATATTTCTTTGGACTGCGCCGTTTTGGCAGTTGGGGGGACGCGGCAGGCGTGTTCTGGCATTATCACGGGACTGGGGGGGCATTTGGGCCAATCAGCGGCGAGAAAGTAAGTATTAACCCGAACGTCAGCGAATGAACAACGCATGGCTCCACTTTGCCGCCGTGCCGCGGTCCACCTTCAGGGGCTTGTGTGTGTTTAACTGTATCGGGCTAGGCTGGGGATTGCCGCCATATCAACCACGGATTGAGCTCAACCACATCTACTCCATACGACATACGATATGACATGTCATTGCAACTATTCTCTATTCAGCACTGCGAATGCAAGGCCTGGGCTTGTCGTCTCGGTATTGAGTACTAGCAACAAGACAAGGGATATTTTCTATCTACTCTTTCAATGTCCTACACTAGGAACCGCTCAAATAGCACAGCCCATTTCGTCCTGAGTAGGCATCGCGCCATGGAACGCGGCCCTAGAACACTGGCAGTGGTATTTCCGACGGAAATCCTCCACACTCAACCCCTCCAAATTCTGCAGCGCGATCTGGCTTGCCTTGACTTTGGCATACCTGCCGGATGATGCCGTGCCCTGGGCGAGCTCCACGTCGTGGACGATTACGGCAGCTAGCACTATGGTAGGAGCGCCGTCTATGGTGGGGATTTCAGCTGCTTTCAGGGAGTATTCTATGCAGCCAAAGTCGTCTGTCAATTTTCTGTGCAGGAATGTCTTGGCAGACGTCAGTCTCTCTTTTCTATAATCAAATGATCAATAGAAGTTGACTTACCGTGGGATGCTTGTTTGCGAATGTGTCATAGAGCGTCATGTCGGCAAAGTAATGTTTGATATGCTTAGAGTAGAAGCTCTCGATAACACCAAAGTCAAACCCGGAATCCACGAAGATGGCGCCCAGGTAAGCTTCCACCATGTCAGAGAGACACTGGACTCTTTGTTAGTTTCCTATGCCAAAGGGCTTTGAGTGCAGTGGTTTAGAACAAACCTTTGGAGGATCCTGAGTATCAAGCCAAAAGTCAACAGACTGGTTGCTCTCGTAAACAAGGTCCGAGTCCTCGGCGTATTGAGATATCTGCCCTTGAAGCGGGTTACTGAAGTGATACAGATGTGTGTGTAAACCGAGGCGTACGGCCAAGCTTCCTAGAAACTTATTGGAAACCATGGCCATCTAGAACGGGAGTCAAAATATATCCTTTTATGATGGTTCCATGGGTATGATGCTTACCTTATGCTCCGTGAGCCACTGCGGATCGCGATCTGGAAAGCGTTCATAGAGGTCTTCAATACAGACCATATCCAACAGCGAGTCCCCCAGAAACTCAAGACGCTGATAACAAGGCACTGTTGCCCAGGCCGTAGGATACGACGGATGAGTGAATGCAGACCGGAGCAACCTGGGATACCTAAAACGATAACCCAGTCTCTCTTCAATCTTAGCAGCAAGGTCCTTCTCAAACCCATCGGCTTCCTGGACCTGATAGGCAGGCAAAGAATAAAGCGAGACATAGTCCGCCCAGCTATCCGCTTTGTGGATGTCGCTGTTGACCAGTGCAGTTACGGCCCGGACAGCCATGTCGAAACGGTTTACTGGGCCGCCGGAAAGGAGTGATGCTCCAATGAGTGCTTCGCAGACATCTGCAATCGTCTTTTCGCCCAGGGCGTGCTGTTTGGCCGATTCTTTGTCTTCTTTTGCTTTGCCTCGGAGTAGCTTCAGTTCGGGATACCAGTTTCGCCTACAGTCGCAAGCACATGTCAGTTTAATCTTAATGACAATGCTCTCAGGATCTACACATACCTTGAGAAACCCTTGCTTCGAACAAACTCATACAGCTTCCGTTCCTTTGCTGTATTGAATAAATTTCTGTTGCAAATCAAAGTCATGCGGTTGACATGAAAGTCGTATTCCTGGTCATTCGGGTTCTGGGCAAACAAGGCTATCGAAGTAGCCATCTTTAGGAAACAATCACCAAGAAACTCCAGCCGTTCGTAGTTTTTGCCCATGCCCCTTTGTAAATGGATCTGCTCTTCGCGATGATCCTCGGTGTTATCGGAGTCTTTCGTCACTGCTTCCAGAGCATACGCCAATGGTATTTCCAGACCAAGACTGTCAGTGCATTCACGAGCAACGAGGTACGAGTCAAACCTCGTGATGAGCGCTGGGAACGCAAAGCAACTCGCTACAACGCTGGCAGGGATCTGGAGTATGGTTAGTCATGAATCCAATAGAAACAAAAACGAGCGTACTAACAGCAGAAATAGCCTGTGTCTCTAAACACAGCACCACTCTCTTCTCCACTTTCTTTTCACTGTCTGACAACTTATCCAGCAAGTTTCGTCGCAAAGGTATCAACTCCGCGTCAAAGACGGGTTGTTCCCAATCGCACGTTGATAAAAATCCGGCATGACCCTTCTTGAACAAGCTCAGGCCATATTCCATGATATTGCCCATATTCCGACGACGTGGTAAAAATGCTGGCGGCGGATCAGATGCACAGAAGTCTTTGTTGATGCCCGTAAGAAAGTAGCGGTATCTCCCATCCCATCGATCATAGACGAATCGGCCAACCATGTTCTCTGGGGAAGCCGAGGTTCGCTCTAGCTGCTCATGTTGATTGACGAATCGCAAGGTGTCCCAATCAATCACATCTGAAGGCTCGATCTCTTCCCCGAATTCTCCAATGTCTGTTGCTGCAGGAAGCAGCCAGTACGGCATGTTTCCTTCATCCTTCTCATAGACTTTGTTGTACAAGTCTTGGAAGATCCGGAGAGTGAAGGTGGTCATAAGCTCAAGTTCTTCTGGTTGTACCGTCAAGACCTTGTTCATATGAACGGTTCTGATATTGGTCTCGGTGTCATTATCGAGATATATGGGGAACTCGGGGAACTGTGGCAGCCGCTCGCGAGTCAACAAAACAATGCTGCGATGTTCCCTCTGCAAGCGCTCGCCAGGACAGAATATGATCACTGTGAGGTACAGACTTGATGGCGCAGTTCCGTGCCCCTTTTTCCAGAATGCGGGTTTGACTATCATCGAATATTGGGTTGTCTTCTTGGATTTTATTGACAACTTGGCATTTCTCATCGCGGGTAGCCTGCGGTGGTAAGTGGAAAGAAAACCGTCATCAAGCAAACGATGCTTCAGTAGGAGGATGCATGTGTCAAATGCTGCGGACTGTTTGGCAAGCGACTTTCGTGACGCTGGTCTGCCTATAAGACCCCGGATAGGCGAAGTCTCTGGCAGTATCACTTCGCACTCGTACATTCCTTTGCTCTGGGTTATCACGTAGTGAGCTTGTGGGCATGTTTCGTTGTTCTCGTATTGCTTGGAACCAGATCAGTATTGTCTATCCATATCAAATCACAAAGTAAAGTATACTCACCAGAGAGCTTGCGTAGCGAGCAAGAACGGTTATGGCGGAATGATACGTCAGGGTTGCCCCGGTACTTTCTACTTTGTATTGCCGTTTTGAAGCTTCTTTCTCCAATAGACCACCCCACGTATCCGTGCTGCTACCCAGAATCCTGTCTTCTGGAAGAGCCTCGCAGAAACGGCCCATTACGCCCTAGTCACTATTTAGCTTCAGTTATATCAATATCATTCCATTTTCATATACCTCTTCTTGGTGCACTTGATCCAATCTAGTCTCATGTTCCAGGTTATCAATTTCTACCATGTGGGCATACTGAAGCAGAAGTTAGCAACCTGGTTCCCTGTCTTTCGTGGTTACTTACTATCGAATCAGCACGCCTTGCTCGGCCGCGACTCTGGATATACTGGATGAGGGTATCATAAAGATCAAATCTTCTAACAGTCAGCATGGAACTTTTCATTGATGGCTTAGAGGCATGCATACCTGACAACAAGGTTGCAATCAGGGATATCTAGGCCTTCTTCGGCGACAGAGGTTGCAAACTACACATGCGTTAGCATAACACCGATTGGTCACTCATCTGATTTTGAACAGCATACCAAGCAGTTAAACTCCCCCTTCCTAAATTTTATTGTTGTTTTGATTTGCTGGTTATAACTCGCGTTCATTCCAGCATAATCCCCAGCCCGGATACCGATCAGGACTCCGGGGCGCATATTAGGAACCGATAATTCTTCAAACACTACTTTGAGCAGCTGGGCAGTGTGTCTCTGCTTTGTGAAAACGATGCATTTTGTTTTTGGAGCTTCTAGAAATCGTTTTGACAAGTTTTGATAAAGCACCTTCACCTTATCGCTAAGTTGTTCCAAGATGTCCGAACCGCTTGGCAGCTTATGTTCTGCTACCGTCTCTGACAGCCGGTTGAGCCGTTGGATTTCCCTCTCGACCATTTTTGCAGCAGCTTCAGAGGGCATCCGCTTGAACGAGGTGGTTATCTTTCCATGGAATTTGGGAAGCGAATCCTCCGATAAAGCGGTCACCCAAACGTGGTCTGCGCACCATGGTCCAAGAGCAGAAGTGGCGTTGAAGGAGAAGGTAAAGATCCTTTTGAGGCATTCCATATCTCCGTAGTCCTTCTCCAAGGTTTGGTAAAGAGCCGTTTTGAAGGCCCTTCTGGGCTCTACATATCTCCACAGCTCTTCTATGGGCCGACTCACTACTGTTTGCAGAAGAGCCATGTTTTCAGTCGTTGCTATCTTGCTGTGCAGGAGACTCTCCAAATCCCTTTCTATTGTTAGAGGGTATCGAAGTTATTAGAAACACGGTCAGACTTACTGGGCAGCTTTCACGACGTCACCTTTTGTATCCAAGGGAGACGCTGTCATGCCGAATATGCGTGGGCGACGGGCTGGATCTGCTTTGATATATGAATCCTTGATGATTCTGTAATAACGGTTAGAGGATGTATGCCAGAAATGCGGGTGATGCGTACCGTGCATAAGCATGATCCTTTTTGGCGTGGTGAGCCTCGTCGAAGATCAGCAGGTTTATGTCTTCGATGCTGATGAACGCGTTTAGGAGACATTGCTGGAGAATATCTGCAGTACACACGATAATCATGTTTTCTCTGAAATGCTCCTTCCAGACTTCTTTGCTCCAAAGGTCTACCGCCATACCGCCGAATAGAGATGTGATGGGTTGGTTGATGTTGTTTTTCAAGACGGCAGTTTGTTGGAAAACCAGCGTTACGCTGTCAACCTGTTCTCGCTATTAGTATATAAACATGTATGTTACTTGTAGAGTCTAATTGCCAACCAGAAAAAAAGATATGCGTGGGCGTTCGCCCCGTTCACGACCAATCAGCTCATTCTGAATGATATACTTCAACAGCAGAATCGCGATCAGCGTTTTCCCGGACCCTTAAATGCAGTCAGCCATACGCCGAACATTAAATATACCATCCAATGGCTTATACCTGTAGCAAGCACGGCTATGGTGTTCTCTTTCTTGGCCTTTTCAAACAACTCGATCTGATATTCCCGTGGATCGTCAATAGTAGCCGCAAAATCCTGCGTCGTAAGCAGATAACGAGTCGAGCCTTCAACTTCGGCTGTTCTATCGAGCTTCTCGGCATTTAATTCCTTCTCTGTCAAGTCTTTGGCCGCTTTGGAAATCCTGTGTTGAATTGTCAGAGAGAGAGATATATATATATATATGTATTCATTTTGTGGTGTCAGTTCACTACTGACAGGTTTTTGAAGCAGAGATTCTGCTTTTGACGCGCTGGCTGTTCTGCGAGAGCTGTTGCGTCCTCGTCGTTTTCGGACTCGCTTGCAGAAACAGGGTCATCTTCAGCGGTTGGATTGTCCATTATGGCACACGTTCAGGTCGAATGTCTCTTTGAGGGCTGCAAGTGAGGAGTAGCTCATGCAAATGTGAGGCTCGACTGCTTGACAAGGCTGGCTGGTGCAAGTGACTCAGATATGAGAGATGAAAGAGAGTCTAAAATAATGGGGTGTGCCTGAGGTTTGAAAGAGACCGTCGCTGTTTGTGATTGGTCGAAAGCGGGAATATCTTCTTTGTTTGCTTCCGTTTACAACGTGTACGTGGTTCGGTTTACAACGCCCATGCATATGCCAAGTGGCATCCTTACATATTCTGAAAACACACAGACTAGTATCATGCTGTCTAGGGTCGAAGAATAAACGCCTCCATTCTATGATTGTTGAATAATTGGAATCCTCGCAAAACTCGGCCCTGGCTTCTAGGATGACAGATGCGTCGATAGCTACATTAAGCAACATGAAGGACTCCTGAGACAAAAGATTGACGATTACATCTTCGAATTATGTTTTAAGGATCATCTCGAAAGTCTATCGCTACCAATAAAGGCAATATGCTACAGCGTCTGGCTGGTCAGACGTCTTCCTCGAGACCAATCACGAAGCATCGACACAGACAATGGTGATCCTCATCTCCAGAAACATGATATTCGAAGCAGGTGATTCGAATATTAACGAGCCAGTATAACATCTATCCAGCCGCATAAGAACCCCTCTCCCTCAAAGCCGGACCATACCTCCAAAGCAAAAATGGCGCTGGACATCCCAGTCCAATGGCAACAAATGCCAACAGACTATTCCCCCAGCCGTATCCCAAAGCATCATACATATAGGACGCAAACAATGGAAATGCAAACCCCGCCAGGCTTCTCAGCACAGTGGTGGCTGCTAGGGCACTGGCTGCATACCGGGTATAACAATCAATGATATAGGTCTGGATACATTGAAATCCAATCATGGTTCCCGCACCAAACACTGCAACGCCAATGTTAGGTGCGATCCAGTGCGTCCTCTTTTCCGCTGTCCAGCCATATATAAAGAGTCCCACGGGAACCAGAAACGCTGCTGGTACCATCAGCACGACACGGAACTCTGGTCTGCCAGTGTTGTTGTTAGCAGGCCGGGACTTGAGGATGCGGTAGATGCGGTCTTGCAATGGGGCAGAGACCTGGGATCCTAGGACGAAGCCAACTCCGAGTGAAATGTAGTTGAGGCCACCTATCCCCACGCTTTCGTTATAGTAATCTGGGGAAGTCCAGAGAGTCGGGAACGTGGTGAGCACGAGATATATCAACCCGTTTATGTAACCCATGTACACAGCGAGAACCTGGACTATGACCTGCGTCCCGAGGAGACGAAATGGGCGAACTACGGCAGCTCTGATACTGCTCAAGACGGTGCGAGTCTGACGGTCCGCCTCGGTGTATATAAGTTGATTGCCGGTCTCTTTGATCAGTTTCAGCTTCTTACGGCGCAGCAGGACCGGTGCGAAGGTTTCACGTAGAAGGAAGAGGCCAAGGAATTGAACGACCGCATCTGCAATGGTCGTGGCATAGAATATCCAGCGCCACGTAGTGTTCTGCGTCACAAAGCCTCCTGCGATAGGCCCAATTGCTGGTCCCAGTACAGGCATCAATGCATAGATGGCGATGGCGCGCCCACGCTCTTCAGCTTCAAATAAGTCACCAAGAACTCCGCCTCCAACTGCCAAAGGTGCCGAACCCCCAAGGCCCGCTAGGAAACGGAAAATAATCATCTGGGCCTTTGTTCTTGCGAGACCACAGCCGAGGTTGAAGAAAAAATATAGCATGTTGGCTAGTTGGAGGACAATTGAACGGCCATAGAGCTCCGATAGAGGCCCCATGAATAATGGTCCAACCGCGTATGCCAGAACGAAGATAGATAAAGCTAATGATGCTTCTATCTGAGTACCGATATGGAGATCTTTCGCAATAGCGTCTAATGCAGGTGATATCATGGACGAGGAGACAGGCGTGATAAATGTGAATGACGAGACAACCAATGCCGAGGCCAGTTTCCGGCGAGTGCTCCAGTTCCTGGGGTTCGAAGGATCGTCTGGTCCATCCCAGGTTACAAGGTTGGGGTCTCGATCAGAACTCGCGTTACTCTGAAGCCGTTCGTTTTCGTAGTAGGCTTGTTCCGTCTTTCCTTGTTTTGTTTCAGAGTTGGATTCCACGTCTCGAAGTCCGCCTAGATCTTGCTCTTTTTCGGGGTTCATATCAGACATTTTGACAATGGCCTTGTAGAATTCTCACTCTGGGTGGTATCAATGCTGAAGAGATAGAACAGGCTCTGAGAGAGAAGGAAGCAGTCCGGCTTTAGTACAAAAGACAATGAAGAAGAGCCAAGATCAGGCTCCATTTCACATTTTACCTAGGTAGTCCCATGTAAAGAGCATCACATACACCTACATATACTAAATTCTTGGTACTTACGCTCTGCGAACTGTCGGAGCTCTCCATTCGTTCGAGACATGTACACACCCGGCCTCTCAATCATAATTACCTAAATAGGCAAATAACTTGTCGGGACTTTTCTCCTTCTTTTCTTTTTCTTCTACTCGTTTCGGACTATGGTGCATCGTCTCGTCCTCTCAGAGCTCCGAACGCTATCCACGCCGACCATTCCGGCGCATAACCAGGGTTAGTAAATACTAAATACCGAATAGTACATGATATGGGAACAAAGGAATGTACCCAAACCCTGCCATTGAGCAGTTATGTTTTAATATGTACTGGTTCAGTATATTTCTGCTTTTTTCATGTAGTCGGATTCGTCGGATTCGGCGAGGAATGGTCGGGCTGATACCCGGAATATATATCCTTCACATTCGTGGTAGCACAAGTGCTATGTTGTGTTACTCGAGGAGCTTGACTTATTGGGTATCTAGGCATGAATATTAGAAATATGTTCCTCTTGCTTATAAAGCAATTGTAATTAGGGTCTTATGAGAAAGCACATAAATGGTGAGAATTAACTTGGATTAGTTCAATTGGGGCATTGCGTAAAAGCCCTAACTGGCGTTTCCGGCCATCCTGAATTCACCATGAACAGCCATCGAATCACATTAATCTATGAATAATCAGACGCATGAAGTTAAGTAAATAAATAAAATAGAAACAAATTAATACATCAATTTCTCGATCGCCTCTGTAAAAATCAAAAGCCTGACGCAAACCGTCGTCTACTGCAATGCCCCCGGACGCCTATGACGATGGCTCTAGCTTATAAACATTCCCGTAGATTTGAAGAAAAGCCCATAGCCTAGAGGCAGTTTTTCCATACTTAGAACATCTGCATTCCTACGTATAAAGCTATGGCGTGTCTACTCTTGCCCACAATGGGGTATTAGTCATGATGAACTCGCCCAGAAGCTCATGAGTGATACCTCCCATCAAAATATATATTCCCCTGCTCTTAACAAAAGTCGAGCTGATATTTTCGTCAGTCCGCTGTATCTGCAGAGATCTATATCACTTGTCAGTGGACGAATACACTACGACCCAAAGCCCGCGAATCAACAAATCTTGTTCGTTTTATCAGCTGCTGGAAACTTCTTTAGCGCCAGTTTTGGTTAAACAGAGTATTTCTGTAGCCAAGGGAGACTCTGTGCCATTCTCCCCGGGGTATCAGCATCAGGACCAAGTCAGTCCAGCTTCGATCAGTCGAGTGATTCGCACCGACTCTCCGATTTGCTCTCCATCAGTGCAGAGGAATTAATCCGACAAACCGCTAAATATGCACAGAATGAACCCAACAGTTGTGATGGAGCTGCGAGGGTGGCTCACAGCACAACGATGTAGCTATTTGATATCACAGCAACCCGCGATCGACATATTGTTCTTGCTATCATTCCCAACATTCATTGTATTCTCCCCGGATGACGATGTCGTCGACGCATGTCTGTCCGTACCTTGGAAAACGAGAGTCATCCCTTGCGTATAAAAAACCTGAATCGATGCCCCAAACATATCTACTTCCTACATAACAAGATACCGTCGCAAACCCCAACAAAAAGCGATAAAAAAAGTACGTAACCACAACAAACAAACAATCAGCAACCAATAACTTAACTTGCAGACATGTCTACGCGTCTACGCAAGGAGCCTCGTACAAAACTCACCTGACCAGTCACTCTCACGTGCATGCCATCCATGCTAAGCTTTTCCAGGACACAATCAAGCTTTTCTGTGCACTGGCCATTGGCCGGAAATAGTATCAATATGATGTGTACTACGTAGCTCGCTCGATATGTATTCGCCGATTCGGTGAATAGAATTACTGTATTACTACGGAGTATACGGGCCCACGGGGCGCGTATTTTTTTTCATGCATGACGCCAAAATCGCTCACCGCTTGATTCGTAGCACACAGTCAAGCTTTATGGGGTGTGCAGGATGCGTGCGCTAGACTAGCTAGACTAGCTAACTAGGCATGGGATAGCGATCGGATCGGATCGGTGCGTGGATGGACTCTTTTAATATCGTGTAGTGTAACTGTGTATGCGAGTATACACGCCGTCAAGTTCTAGACTACGTAGAGGCAAGGGATGAAAGCTTGTGATGATCGTACGTGTACATAGGGTATATACAGGACTGACTAACTAATGCAAGGAGAATCAAAGCAGATCAGAAACACGATACGAGTACGTATATGAAAGAAGAAATAGAAATCTATTCTTTTCTGATCAAACCAAAGCAATCCGCATGTTACTGTAGCAGAGGCGGAGTTCCTTTCAATAATAAACATATCACAAGCCCAAGCTCATGACTAAAAAAGAACGTCAGAAATATGGAAAGCAAATAGGAATAAATGGGCAAATAATATCAGGCGTAAATGGACTGCATTTTATGGTATCTTAAGCAGAAACACATTATCATCATCTCTCATCAAGGTCGTCATGACGGTGCGGGAGGTGGTGGTAAGGTTCCATGATGGCGCGTTTGGAAAACACCACATGGTTAGTTTGCCCATGGCGGCTGCGTGAACGGGTCTTCAGCAGTGGAGGTGGCCGTGGGCATCGGAGGAGGCATAGAGTTGTCGAACAGACTGGAAGCCCATAGCATGTCGCTCATGTTGGCTTGGCTAGTTTCCATCTGTGCGGAGTCGGTAGACGGGTAGGAAGGCTGCGATTGCGAAATTGCGTATCCCTGCGGCGACGCAGATATCGTTTTCGATTCCATTGCCATGGTCGCCTGCAGCTGTTGCTCGAGTGCTGCTGTTGATTCATTGGCGGATCGGAGAAAGTCATCAATGTTGATCGATTCCAGGTTGTGAGATGCCAGCAACCGTGCTTGCGGCAATCCTGCAAATGAAGACGCGGAGCTAAGGCGGTACTGGTCGACATCTGAGCCATCGCTAAGGCTATGCATGTCGTACAGATCATTGTTGGATGTGGCCAAACCAGGCTTTGGCCCCAATTCCTCTACCTCGGAAGCTTCCCCACCAGACGAAGAGCCCGTCAGACCAGGGTAGCTCGGGTTGCTGACGTTGTTCAGATCAAAGCTGGCGTACGATGGCGCTTGGCTGACACTGTTTGACAGACCTGCAGATGGTAGCGGAAAGCTGGACCAGTCAACCGGTGGAGCGTTAAAAGCTCCTGCAGATACAGAGAAATCCGTATCAGGAGACGCAAGCCAGGCCTCTTGGTAAGGATCCTGGAGAATGTACGAGTTCATCGGGTCTGTAGCGTTGTTCCCAGTATCGAGCGAGGGAAGAGATGTCAGTTCCAACGGGGGAACCTCCGAACCGAATTGATCTGCCGCCGGAATAGCCACGAGCTCGGGAGATCCGTGTTCTGACTTGACACGACGGCGCGAGGGAAAGCCTTCGAAATCAGATCCAGGATGAAAGTACGAAGTGTCCAAACCGCCTTTGTCAAGAGTCAATGGCAGATGGTCTGCGGACCGTTGGGCTAACTCGGATGTCCCATGGATCGTGTGAGAGCGCGGGATGGTGTAGGGTAGACCGCATTTGTGAGCCATGTCGTTGTGTTTGTGCATTGGCTTGTGATGGCCATCACGAAAGACATCCAACGTACTCTCAGACTTGGTGGATGTCAGGCGAGGCTTGCGTAGTTCTGCAACAGCAGTATGAGGCGGTGGAGGGAGCCCGGTCTCGGGAACAGGATCCAGGTGCTCTTTCTTCAAGGCGCAGCTACAGCGTTGTCCGTGTACACAACGACACTTGGCTTCGCCATTATCACCGCTGACACCGTCGACACCATGGTGGTCCTTTTTCTTGTCGCCACAGTCACATTTGGCGTGGGTTGTCCTCGACTTGCGTAGACCGCGGCAGTGTGGACACTGGGACACTGGTCGGCCTTTCTTGTTGACATGGATCAGGTTCCGGTCTGAGAGATCATGTCAGTCCACTTGTCTGGCTTGAAGATAGCACAAGAAAACGTACCGCTGTGATGACAGCTGCTGACTCGGTGGCCCCGAACGCAAGCTTCACAAGCCCACTTCTCGCCATCAATAAGCATTTCCGCGGATACTATGAAGCACACATGCGACTCTGCGCGGGAGGTTTATAGATCGGTGGAGTAAAATATAAAAAGTCAAGTGCAAGGCAATGGAAACAGCCTCCAGAGAAAGACAAGAATTCAGTAACAGCGGTGGTTAAGGCAGTCGTGTGTTGTGCTGTACGACACGGCTAGAGGTCGACAGGGTTATTGCCGAGCGGACGGACAGAAACAACAAACACGCAGTAACGCAGGGGAATGCCAGCACGAAGCCGGTGAAAAAAAAGAAGAGTCTTGAAATATAAGATAGAGGAATCGACCGTGACCAATAGTCAATCCAATTGAAGGGAGGGCAATTGGTGGCACGCGAAAAAGCAGACGGCGAGCGACCGCGAGACCACGAAAGAAAAGAACTAGAAGGATGGCAGAGAAGAAGGAACGCACAGGGCCCAAATACCTACGCACCGTTTGGCGCCGGCCGTTAGACAGGACACCAAATATCGGTAGTGGCGGCCAGAAGATGGAGAGCTCGGTGGCACTTTTTGAAGGTGTTCATCCACAACGAGAGGATTGGGGGGGGGTTTTTGGGAGGAGGGAAGAGCGAACGTACGGGGGAGGGGGATTTAGTAGTATTAAGTAACGAGCCGTGCGTGCCTGGGCGCGTGCCTGAGGCAGTGACCGAGTGAGGCGCACTCCAGCCGCAAATGGGCTAGTGGCGAGGCGCTGACGGCCAATCAGCAGCAGGAAAGTGTCTAAGTAAGCTGCACGTCTGGCGCATGACGTCTGCCGGAGCGCAGGAAAAACCCTGATTGCTGCCTCAGGCCGGTGCTAGCGTACGTACGCCGACAACTACGTACTCCGGACAGAAACAGTATGTTACCTTGCACGACCGACGACTGCTCGAGTCGAGATCCTGGCCACGAATCTATCATATCCCGCCTTGCGTCTGAACCTACACCGTAGTGATCGTACACGTATTCGCAGTGCTAACAATAGCAATAGACTACGCACTAGGAGCAATCGGGGCTAGCCATGCTAATCCTCTCTGGGCCTAGGGCCATCGGGCGGTGGCTGAATCAGGCAGGCTTCCAGAAGGAATGCCTTGCTATTCCATGCATGACTAGCGTGTCTTGGCACACACCAGCCAATGACAGGTGATGCCGTGTTTGCCGTGCCAATCTCCCCGGACTTGTTAGTTACAACTTACCGGTATGCTCCTTACCTTACCACTCGCTTCGTTCTTCTGCATATTTTGTGGAGTGGTACAGCATTCTATCCACGTCGTATGGAGTACAGACCTGGCTCCCTCCGTACCTACGCCATGCCGCAAAATTGGTAGCTCTGGCATTTACCGTTCGGTGTACTACACTACGTAGTCAGTCATCTGATCCCTTTCCAAACATGTTTTCCATAGCGCGCAAAGTGGACCGGGTGAAAACGGCAGCTAACAACTAGTCTGCCGCGGTGGGTGAGAAGGACCATCGCTTGAGGCCCGAGGGCACTCGAGTAGCACACAGCGTAGAAGCGCTCGCCAAAATACGGGTGATCTGCTCCGTACATACTCTATGCTACCTAAGTCGCGACCGGGCCTCTCGAGGGATTGGCCTCGGTTACATCGTTAGCCCTTTAGTCGTTAGGCCTGATGTTCCTATATGTAGCACTGCTAAGCTCCGGATGACGTAGTACGTAGATTGCTAGTTGCGACGTTCTTGAAACAGTTGAATCTTGGTCTACGAGTGTGGCTTCAATAATAAACAGTCAAGTCATAACTCAGCTTATAACTTCAGTAGCTAACTACGTAGTACTGGTAGACTCAGCGTTCATTCAGTAAATTGTCTGCAATCTTCCTATCCGAGGGCCAGCTCTCTATTAGCAAAGACTAAGGTTCTCCTTCACAATTTGCATAATTTTGTTCTTCAGCTCAACGTCGACATTATTGCCAACTTGCCAACTACATGCATCAAGATAACACGCGAATCGGCGTCACTACTTATGCTGTACTCTGTAGTAGGCTAGTAGCACCACCATAGGCAATGCATCTCACCGCATGGCTGTGTATCCACGTAGATGTTGTATCACCGTATCAACTTCCAACTGCTGCACCCGCCATATCAAACAGCCACCTAGCTAGTAGGAAACTGTCTTCTACTGTCGAATCAAATGTTCATAGGTGCGAACAATTCCAGGGATAAATAGACAGAGCCAAAAAATAATTGGAAAGCGAGACAGCATTAGTTAGGGCTAGGGCATAGATTATGAACAGACCTACCATAAACGCACCTAGGGAGCAGTAACTAGTCTATATATACTTTAATTAGTTACTTTAGTATACTGTATGGCATCATCACGAACTGCCTGGATATTTACTACCTGCATATTATTTCTAAATCGTGTGATCGACCCTCACACTTTCATCCAGAGCCTCCTGCTTTCGAACTTCATCCTTCTTACACCTCCATTCTCTGTATCCAGATCTGGCTCTACTCTCCATCGTACTGCTCTTCTGTGCTCGTCCACGTATGGACGTTGCTGCGGACTTTTACTTTCAGACCTTACTTCCTGTTTTGGAT
Organism: Penicillium sp. OUCMDZ-019; assembly: GCA_011750695.1. Lineage (NCBI taxonomy): Eukaryota > Fungi > Ascomycota > Eurotiomycetes > Eurotiales > Aspergillaceae > Penicillium > Penicillium sp. OUCMDZ-019. The sequence goes on from WTTZ01000011.1 coordinate 187,978, forward strand.
TAGCCCTAAGCTTGGGACCAATCATACTCCATTCTGTATACACCCCGAATTCTTCTACTACGGACGCCGCTTACTAACGTACATTACAACCCAGGGATCGAGCACGAGCAATTTGCAAACATACGAAATGAATGAATGTTGCTACCTAGGTGTCTAGGTTCCAATTATCTTGACAAGACTACCGACCCTGCTTGTTCATTGACCGATATCAACTCTTTCGGAGCACTGTCACCACCGATCCTGCCCATCGCGGAGGTGCAAATATGCCAGGTAGCGTTTGCGAGTCTTCTGTCGACAGGCCTTGCCCCAGTAGATCATCGGGAGAGTGGTCATCAGCGCGGCAAAGGAGAGAACGCCGATAGCAACAAAGACCTGTTTCAAGGTCTGTGCATCGATCCAATACTGCGCCGCAAAGGTGAAGATGCAGCCGATTGTATTATTGATGACTGAGACCCCGACCATGCCCTCGAGGACGATTTCCGGGTAGGCATCCATGAGGTAGGCCATGCTAAGATCGCCTGCACAGCCCCAGCCAAAGCCAATAAACCCCAAGCCAACATATGGCCATGGCCAGTTCCATCCAAGGTCTGAGCCGATGCCAAAGAGCATGAGTCCAGCAGGACCGACAAAGGCCACGGGAACCAAGAGCCAAAGACGTTGTTCTGCCTCGAAAATACCATTGTTGCGCCGCGCCATCCACTGCACAAAGATATCTGAAAACCAGCCACCATAAATACACCCGATTGCAGCGCCAATTATCGTCGGCACATTCATAATGCCCACTGCTGCATCTGTGTAAAACCAGGGTGCGTCATACCAATTATCCTCCTCCACGGTTAGATAGAAGGTAAGCCATGCATCCTGCGCGCCCCATTGCAGGCCTGAGAAGAGCACAGCAGGGAAGCAGAAAAGGGGCACTATATGAATAAGACGTTTGTAGTATTGCTTGAACCCCCATCCTACCAGTGACGGTGACGGCGTGACAAGGGCAATTCGCTGCCAATATGATTTGCCCTTTTTTGCGTGCCAACTCTCTTCATCCTGTCTCGTGTTGTTGACTTGAGGAACCATTGAACCCTTGGCTTTCTCATCATTGGGGACCGTGGTGTTATCGGTAGCCACGCTGCGTCCCTCAATGACCGACCCGCGGTCAAACGAGGTTTCTTCAAAGGTGAAGTAGAAGGTCAGCAGCATGGCGCCTGAGAGAATTGCCCCTAGCCAGCCAATCCAGCGCCAGCCGAGCACCGAGCTATCAAGAATATAGCTGGCGACGAGTGGACCTAGAAAGGTGCCAACACTCGTTGCAAACATGTAAATTCCCATTACCAAGCCACGGCGGTGCTGGAAGAAGAGATCCGAGAGCGAAAGCTGGGCGACTGCCTCAGCGCAGGACTCAGAGGCTCCAACGAATAACTGATTCCAGACATTGTCCTCTTTTGTTTGCACTCGCGCAAGCCAGATCGATCCACCGACAGAGAAAAGCAGGCATAGCAAGTAGGAGAGGCGGCGCCCATAAAGAAAAGGCATTGGGCTCATCAACAGGGCGCAATATCCAATCCCGACAAACAAGACGCCGGCAGCCACATTGATTGCATCCCAGGAAATACCGAGGTCCTCATTCATCCCAGTACCAGCGGTGCCGGCATCATTGCTCGTTGCAGCGGTAAACCCGACGATCAGCAGCACCAGGAAGGCATGCCAATATCGCCGTGCTCGACTCCAATTGAGCGGGTCATTTGGGTCATCTGTGGGAGTGGGTATGAGCTCAATATCCCCATGGGTGGCGGGGAAAAGGCGCTCAGTGCCGTTCAGATGCTCGTCAGTCGCCATTCGGATGCGGTTGGCAAGGAGTGGGTGGAGGGGAGAGTTTCTGCAATCCAAACGAGGACCTGAACGTCAAGGTCCCGAAGGACAAATGACAATAAATATAGGTTCAACATGGTGTCGATGGCTCAAAGTCGTTATCTCGATATCTCCCCGATAGAGGACGAGATAGCGTCCCAACGCGCGTGGACTTACCGAAAGTGCACTGGCGCCTAAGGGATCGCAATCTCAGCACACAAGCTCAAATATATTATAAGATAGCAAATCTACCGTCAAGATTGGCTAGTCAATAGAGACTAAAAGATGTTGTTGGAGTCCGCGTGTACCTCCCTCTGTTGGGAAAGCCGCTTCGCCTAGCAGGGTCCCCTCATTTCTTGTTATCACTCACCTCTGGTCGCTTTGAAGAGTCCGTGAACTCTGAAGTGTGCTAAGCACTACGTATTGCGCTGCAGCAGATGATAATGGGTCATAACTCCCCCGTCCCCAACGAATCGCTTCCCGGCCACGCTCCGAAACGAGTGATTGTCGTGGGAGCGGGCATTGCAGGTCTGCGAGCCGCTGCAGTGCTGCATCGACATGGCTGCCAGGTGGTAGTACTGGAGGCGCGTGATCGGCTTGGAGGCCGGATTTTGACCATCCGCAAGGGCGATTCAGTCATTGACATGGGTAAGTCCGATGAGGCTTTCACTATTATATGTGCACGGATTGACCGGACCAGGGGCTGGCTGGATGCACGAGACCTCGCAGAATAAGCTGGTAAAGCTAATACCCAAGCTTCACGTCCCTTATTATTACGATGACGGTGTGCCGCTCTATTATACCAGGGATGGACGGGCTGGCTCCCAGTTCAAAGCCAAGAAGGTCGCAGACGAGTTTGCCGACTACTGCGAGTGGTACTATGAGACCTATCCAGATGCTGCTGATCGATCTGTTGATGACTTTATCAAGGAATTCGTGCAGCAACACGAACTTATCACCGATGACGAGCGCCTATGGGCGCCTCAGGTAATGCGTGAGACTGAACAGTGGCTTGGTACCAGCATGGATCAAGCATCGGCGAAGCACCTCTCTTACTTCGTCATAGAACGAAATATGTACATGAAAGGTGGCTTTGACTCTGTTGTTGAATGGACCGCACAGCAGCTTCGCAGTGACCCTTCGATTTTACGTCTAAATCACCATGTCAAAAATGTTGAGTGGAATGAGCATGGCGACGATGGGTTGATGCGTGTCCATGTCACAGATACTTCGAAAAACACGACGCAGATACTGGAAAGCGATGCGGTTGTTATGACTGTCCCTCTCGGAGTCCTTCATCGTGACTTGATAACTTTTCAACCGCCTCTGCCGGCGGACATCCAAGCTGGGCTGGCCCGCTTTAGTTACGGTGCACTCGGAAAGGTCTTTTTTGAATTCGAGGAGGTCTTTTGGTCGAAGGATAATGATCAATTGATCTTTTATCCGTCTCCCGATAATGACAGTGTCAGTTCCATGTCGAGCTCTCCGGCTGAAGCGTCCGACACTCCAATAGATGACAACATCCTCAATTATGCTACCGTTACAATCAACCTATGGCTCATAACAGGCAGCAAATCGCTCTGCGTGCAGATCACGGAGCCGCTGGCACAGCGGGTCGAGGCCATGCAAGAAACGAATGAGATTTACCGCTTCTTCCAGCCACTATTCAAACTGCTGCGCTCGGAGCCCTACAAGGCGCTGCCACGCCTGGTCAGTGTTGAAACCACCCATTGGACCCAAGATCCGTTGGCCGGCTATGGCACATACTCAGCGGAGAAAGTGGGCGACGATCCTCAGGTGTTGCTCGATGCTCTGAAGAATCACAAATCTAGCCGCCTGCAATTTGCTGGCGAACACTGCACCGTTGTTGGCAATGGCTGTGTTCATGGCGCGTTTGCCACGGGAGAGGCTGCCGCCAGGAATCTGATTGATGAGTTTGATATTGCATATGACGGCGGGGATTTTGTCAGTTTAAATCCTCACAGATAGCCCAGTAGATGGTAGAGGGCAGAGAAATTGAACCGAGCGTTTGCACCGACCACATGCCCCCCTTGGCATGAACAATCACTAAGAGTTCCAGATGGCGTCTTTGTGAAGAGGTCGACGGTTTGCCCCAAAGGAGAAGGAGCGTCTTCGAATGGGATCACGTGAGGACACAGAGTGATGACATAAACAGTGCAGATGATGTCACGTGACCTGACTCGGTCTTCCACCTCCAGCCTCTCTCGCTGCAGCCAAATCTCTGGTCTCGCATGCTGGAATCGGCATGGGGAGAAGCTGCATGTCAAGATGTCCAATTGTACATAGACCAGACGGCCAGTTTAATACCAGATCCTTACTTAAGCAAGCTACCATCCTTTGACGCCGGAGAAGCAATTAATCCGGCACGGAGACGGCTTTTCTTTTCTACGCGATGAGCCAAGCAGTCTAACCATGAGTCCGTACTGATGCGATGTAGATGCGTGCTACTAGTAAATAATCTGTATCAACAACAGCTTCGTAAATGGTGCAGTCTGGGTTTGTCGTCTGGCGGCCGCCTGCTGTGCGCGCCAAGGCAAACTGCTCCCCGCCCAGAATGAAAAAGCCTGGCTATGGCTAGCTTGTAAAAAATACCTCTTGCTTTGGTCTCTCACCACACCAGTATCATCACCACCCACGCTGCAACAACCGCACCAGCAATCCATTTCTGTCGCAGCAACCGTTCAATTGCTCTGCATGGTCCTCCACACACAATGAACTCTCGCGAGCCGTCAGATTTGCCGCCGGCGTCTTCCTATCCTACCGGGCAAAATGCCATGTACTACGGTGGCCGCCAGCTGACTGCTGATGAGATTCTGACCGCTGAACTATCGCGCGATGCTGCCAGCAACAATCTCGCCGACGGATCAGCTACTGGTATGTTTTATATAGTGCGTTGTTTTACAGTGCGCTGTTCTATTTGTCTCGCGACCATCTCAAGTTCTGTTGCTGACATGCGTCGCGTTCCCGAGTACAGACCAACAGCACAACAACGCCTTCCCTTTCCCTCCAAACCAGCAAGTCGGTGTTGATCCAAATCACGATCTGAGCTATGGCGACCAAAGCGCTCGTCGCAAACGATCCAAAGTATCCCGCGCCTGTGATGAATGTCGGCGCAAGAAGGTGAGCAGCCGCCATTCACGCGACATGACGTGTTACTCCGGTTTCCAACGTATGGTTTGGTTGTTAACTCGACGTGAACGCGAAAATTAGGTTCGCTGCGATGCCACATCAGAGTCTGGAGTTGAAACATGCTCTAACTGTCGTCGTCTCGGTGTTTCGTGCCAATTCAGTCGCGTCCCGATGAAGCGAGGGCCTAGCAAAGGGTACGTCAACCCATGTTGTTGCGCGTTGTTATATGAAGGATTGTCTGGCTGATATATTTGGTTTGCAGATATATCAAAGAACTGGCAGAGCGATTGAACACTCTGGAGTCGCAAATGCAACCACCAATGACCCAGCAGGATATGCAGTATCAAGGCATGAGCGAGATGTCGCCTCCGCGAGGATACCACGAATTTTCTCCCCCGATTGATACGAATCTGCTTGGTCGCAAACGGACTTTCTCTATGAGCGAAGGTCTTCATGGGCTACCTTTGCCTCAGTCAACGTTTGCGCCTCGTGGCCAGCCATCTGTTGGTAAGAGGACTCGCCTCCCTTACTTCGCGCCATGCTAACTATATGCACAGGAGAAACCGCCGTGAATCTTCCGGAAAGCTATCCTCTATTCAACATTCACCAAACGCAAAATAAGCTGTCTGCCCCCTATTGGACCGACGGTCTTGATCGCGACCAGGACCTTGCAGCACATTCACTACCTGTTGATGGAGTTGTTGGGGCTCTGTCTCAACCCGCCAGTGATGCCACAAAGCCTTATATAGTCGATGAAGGAGCACTCAGGACGTATGTTGCGTGTTATTTCATCTTCACATTCGACCTCGAGACAACTAATCTTTGCGCGCAGGTATTATGAGAAAATCCACCCCATTCTTCCGATACTTCCAGACTCGAAGGACCGATTCTTGGCTATACTTCATAAGTGCAGCAGGTTGCTACAGGAAGTCTTCTCATATGCTTTCTACTCTGTAACTAATACCAATATTGATCGTGTTCGTGACACTTTCGTTGAGGTCGATTCCCTCGACACGGCTGTCGACCTGGTGTCCACACATCTTCGTGATCCATACACTCTTCGCACGCACCCAGTCAATCTGATCTGGATTCAAACTGTATGCTTCCTGGTCATCGACTGCGACAAGCGCGGACCCGATAATCTACACGGGAGAGACGGCCATCCAAAGCAGACCCTGGTCGATCATCTCGCGTCCCTGGCTTACAGAATAGCCAAGCCATTCGACCAAAACCGCGATCCATTCCCGGATTTCCAAGATGTAGATTCTGACGCGAACATTGCTCGTCGTGACTGGTTTTCGGCGAGTGTTTTGTGTCGATGGCACCATGTCGGCATGGGCGAGCGTGACATAATGGATGACGATCTCCAGGATATCACTCTGCCCTCGGACTATTCTTTCATGGGCCCTGCCGCGGTGCAGCTTGCTTGTAAGTTGACAACCTGCTCGAGTTTTGACGAGCATTACTAATGTTTCCCAGCATACTCAAGTGAATTGTCCGCCGCTCTGCGCATCGTTGAAATAGACCATGATTCGCTATCCCTCAATTCAAGATTCAAGAAAGCGTCTCGCTCACTGCTTTTCCACATGCTAAAAGTCGTGCTCGGCCATGAACAACGTCTCGGCAACACCGACCCAACACTCATCCCCGCGGGCTATCTCGAAGCTCTCGGGCCCCAGGTCTATTGGACAGTCAACCTCTACATCACGCGCTTCCTCTACATATTCGCGCCCTACGAAGTCATCCACTCAGCCGAAGCCCTCGTGAAAGAGATGCACAAAGACCTCGTCGCGACAACCCGCATCTCCTCGCCCATCGACATCTACTCCCTCTCCCTAGCCACCCTCACACTCCTCGAAGCCTCAAAACTGCCGCTCTGCGCCGACTTCTGCTGGAAAATCCTCGGCAACATCGAGCAAATCCTCGACCGCCGCGCACAAGCCACAGCCACCGCAGGCGAGTTTGACGATCTCTTCAGCACCCCGCAATGGGACCGGCAACTGCGCGCATGGATCGAGCTGGAAAAATCCCAGCATAGCCATAACTTCAACCATAACCAACAAAACCAAAACCAAAACCAACACCTCCACAATAATCAACCCATAGACCCAGAAATCGCCGCCGACCGTCCGGAAAATCCCTCTTCTTCTACGAACCCTAACCCTTCCTCGTCCTCTTCCACGCAACCCCCGCTCGTCGGACCCAACGAGCAACGATCCCTCCAACACCTCGCCGACCTGGCCGTGGGCGCCGAAGGCGGCGATGATACGGGCGCAGCAGCGCAAGGATCTGGGCCCGGGGGCATGGATGTATCAAACGACGAAGCGGGCGGGGCAGGAGGTGCCGGTTTAGGTCTTGGTGGTAGTACCCAGGGAGGTGCCGCGGTTGATTTTAGTGTTGCGTTGCGCAGAGGGTTTATGAATGTTTTGAGTATGGCGCCGGGGGATCGTCACTAGTTTTGTCTGTGAGGCTATAGTGTCTGTATTGTATTAGTATTAATATTAGTGTTGTTATTGTTGCTATTGGTATTGGTATTAATGGTTGGGCTGGGTCGCTAGGTATGTCGATTTCTGGGGGTGTAATGATTATCTAGGGAGTTGGTTGAATATGCAGAAGAGAGAAAGTATATTTGTGTATTCTATATAACCTGCTTGAGTATTAGTAGATCGAGTACATCGGAAAGTATGTTTGTTGATCATCGTCATCATCATCATTATCACCGACTTCGAGTCCCAAATGCAATCCGCTGCCATACACGTTCCACGTCCTGACACAGGGCCCGAAACCCGTCGTCTTCTAGTTGTTCGCATATCCAGTTGTTGACCAATTGCGAGCGTTCTGACTCTGGTGTTGTGAGATAGGCGGATAGGTCTGCTGAGGTCATGGTAGCTATTGCTGGTGGTGTCGTGCCATTGGTATTATTAGTATTATTGTTCCGGTGTGGTTGTTGCAAAGGTATTGGTCGATTGTCGTGCGCGAGAGGAGATAAAGTAGATGGATTTCTTGTGGGTGACTGAGCACTGGCCTTATAATGCAGTCCTGTGTTGTTTATATCCGGACTGGAGACTCCGAGGAAAGAAGTGCCAAGTACCGGAGACGATGCAGGTATTGGTGCTCGAGGCTGCTCACGCTCTTGATTAGTGCTACTCCGGCGACTGTCTTCAAGCTCCAACCGAAGTTGTCTGGCAGGTGAACTAGTTGCAGGAACTGTCACTCGTGACCGAGCTGTATGCGGACGCGGCGATGCAGCCACTATGCTAGACACAGTGTTCATGTCCTGGATGGTTGGCGTCGGTTCAGGAGGAAGTCCCAGGCGAGAAGAATTGGTTATTGACAGCTGGTTCGATACGTGGGACGAACGTGGCCCAGGTTTGGAAAAAGGGAGGTCCCTTTTTGGAGGCAATACTTGCTCGAGAGCTTGACTATCAAAATTCGGAGCTGTGATAGGCCTTTCTACTTCTTGATTTCGATGGTCCGTGATCTGCGAGAATGCACGTGTATCTTTTTGAGACTCGTCTAAAGTAGTATGTGTGGTGGTGTGATTTCGAGCATGCAGATCAGACAGAAACGAATTCGGAGAGGATGCTGAGACATCAATGATTAATTAGCAGTTATATGAAATCCAATATACTCGCAGTAGTACCGTTGATAGCCATTCTCTCTGTGGACGCTCCCAATGCCGTGTGGCTCCTCGTCAGTCCTTGGCTCCAAGGACGATTATTGACTGGAGCAGCAGTATGTTGGCCCCAATCGATGCCAGTAAAAGTCGGAATTGTAGAGTTCGTTATGCGTGACGAAGATGAATCCGGCCTGGAACTTGCTGATCGCAGGTTATGATCGTTCGCTGTTTCGTTGAATGGGCAGTTTATTTCCCCTAAAATCTCCAGTGAAGCACGGTAATCTCTGCTTGAGGAGAATTTCAATTGAAAGCGGTGCATCTAACAGATCTTCATTAGTTCTCCTTGTATCGAGCGACACAGAACAGAGCTAACCTGATCTCTCCCGGAAGGGAAACGAATAGCCAGGCATGGATCTTTCACCAGCACAGCAACCAACGGCTTGGTGTTCCTTGTCTGCCTTGCGATGGCTTGCTGTGTAGCTTCCCGAGCTAGATTGTTCAGATCGAGGTCTTCCTATAGGAGGAGATCAGTGAACCGCTTGTCTAAGTTTTGCTGTCGTGGCCTGTAAAACAAGACATACCAACTGCTCACGCCCCCGGACGACTCTCAGTCTCAGCCTCTGTTGGAAGGATGCCACGGTGGACGCGGGCATTGCATCTTTCTCAAAAACAACATTCAGATCACTCGAATGCACATGAGTCCAGTTAATCGGGCCATGCTGGTCCGAGGACGTTTCGGCATAAGAGTACTTTGCTAGAGGAAACTGCACAAGCCCCATGGGCTGCAGAACAGACATGGGCGGTTGTCTCGTGAGAACGGAGCTCCAGCGCTTAGACTAAGGATGTTCCTTCTGTATTGCGAGATGTGGGATGTCCGTGATCTGGTCAGAAGCCGCAAGAGAGAAGGGTTATTTATGGCTCGGACTCGGTCGTTGCTCCTGAGGCAGTCGCGCCGGTCCCCAAACAGCAGGAGCCACCGGCACTTCCATTTTTAGACTCACTCCTTCTAGCAAGCACTACCTGCTGTATCAGTAGCTACAAGTAAGAGGATTCACACCCTAGATATACATGTATACTGGCATAGAGCATCCCACAAAGAATTAACGTGCCGTGCAATGAATGAACGCCAGAGCACTGCACCGTGAGTCTTCAATGCCTGGCCACGGCCTCATTCTGCCTTATAAATCACAATGAAAGAAAGGTCGTCAGGCTAGTGTTAAAGTCTCTTCTTCCCCTCTTTCCTCTTCTTCTTCTTCTTCTTCTTCTTCTTCTTTTTTTCTCTTCTTCCCTGACTCCTGCTGTCTGGCTTAAATACCCCAACTTCTTCCTCTTGAATAGTTACATTTCTGAGTTGTGCCTTCTTATCGATAGCCTATCTGTTATCTCCACGTGACTGCACCCGCTGGTTACTCCACGTGACCAGCTAGTGACTTACCCGCGATGGAGCCAGTCTGGGAGGAAGCTCCCAGCCAGGTACTGGAGCTTTTGCAGAGTCCATATTTCGCGCCTACGCCAGCACTTGCTGGAAGGTCTCTAAAGGAACAGGTGCTGAGCTCTCATGAAGCTTTCAGCAGCACTCTCTCTCGTTTAAACCCTGCATTGAGGTTTGTGCAGCTTGTCTTTGTCTCTCCTACTAAGTCGCGTCTTTTTACTCACTCTTTCCTAGCGAGGAAAACCTCCCATCGAAGAGTCATCTTGACTACCAAGAGCCCCTTGGCAGTTTTGAACTGTTCAATCTATTCTACCTGGTTTTCAGTCGTGGTGGCTTCGACAACGTTTCGCTCGCAGATTGGTCTTCGATCTGCGTGCACGATCTTCAGATCAGCAATTCTCTGTCCTGGCCACTGAGGGACGCGTATGAGAGAGATTTACTGTAAGTCTTTGATACCCCGAGCCAGTGATTGTTTCTAGCTAATTGTCTCTTTCTTTAGATCCTTCGAAAATTACATAGCTGGACGGGACTCTCCCTTCAGAGACATCGCCGTCGACGAAACAGAACCTCCCCTCACCACTGTCACCGAAAACAGCGTACCGGCATCTCCCTCCAATACTACCGTTAACCAAAACACTACCATTGACGAGAATTCCCAACCATCTTCGTTTCGAGACAATATTCTTAATAACAGGAAACAGCTTGAAGAGTGTGCCCACAAATATTTCCCTGGACGTTCAACAGCAAATTTCTTCTCCTTCTACGAGACAGGACAAACAGACATGGCATCTACTCGGTCATCCTTGCGTGGTAAGCTCTGTCTTGTTAACTCATTTAGAAGGTCCTAACTGTTTATAGAGGGCTTACGACAAGCGCCAAAAGCAAACCAGCCTTTCATCCCTGACACGGCTCCAGTGCGCCAGACACGCTCAGTTGCAAACATATCATCTACTCCGCTCCAAACAACCCCTTCTGGGCATACTCCAAGCTCCCACACTGTTGGTGTAGATAGCTCCAACATCCTCAGTGCAAACTTTGATATCGACAATTTTGAAGGCAGAGAGGCCAAACAAGTGGTTATGTCACTCAGGGATACCCTCACACCTGGAAACAGGCCTGAACATTACAAGACGAAGAAGGATCTCAAGCAACCCGATTTCTACCATCCTTACTACCCTTTGAGGCACTTGGATGTCCCTAGAGGTTCGCATGATCTATCCCGTTCGAGTTGTAGCTTACTAACACCTACTTCTAGGAGATGACGTCTATAAACGTGTCCATATGTCTATACAGTGCCCTGACCGCGATCAAATAGACTGGGCCATGTTTCATCTTGTGCAGATGTCAGCGAAAAAGACAGAAAAGTTGGAATTCGAGGGTTTTCCGCTTATGATGGAGACGTTAATGGAACGGGCCCTGGACATTACACGACTTTGCACTGGTGTGTCATGGGAGATTGAGCGTAATCAGTACAGCTGGCCTGAAAAGAAACACCGCCCCAACGTAATGAACACTCTCTGGGGTACCCACGACATTCTCGAACGCATCAAATTGATCCCCGTTACTCTTCCACAAGACAGGCTTGAGACTGACGAATACGCCGAGGACCTCAGACTTGTTAAACAGTGCACTCTAGTCCTGCGCAACATGTGTCTTATGCCCAAGAATGCCTACTTCATAGGGAACTTTTCTAGAGGGCTTCTTAGAGACTTCCTTGCTGTGATGCTGAACCTTCCACAGCCGCCTCGCTTTAACGAGCTCAAGAATGATGCCCTTGACATTGCCGAAGCAGTGACAAAGCACCTACCATGCGCCCCAGATGACCCACTATGCATTTCTCTTTACAAGTGCCTTGGTTCATCAGATCGTGCTCACATCACTGGGGCCCTCAGCGCCCTGACCCTTTATTCTACAGAAATTGAGGGCGGTGCTCCAAACAAGGCCATGGAATGCGAGGTTGATTCCGATACCCTGACCAGACTACTCTCCTTTTTGCTCCTCAAGTCGGATGAAGATCTCCTCAGCGGCGCAATGGATTTCTTTTACCAGTACACCCTTAACCGCAAAAATGTCGAGAGTCTCGCTAAGAAAGTGAACATGGCGATCATGTTTGTTCCACGAATGGTGGATTTACTTTCGTATAACGCCCAGGATTTGGTGGAAGAAACCGTGACACAGGAAGAGAAGATTGCCCCTCCTCCCAGCACAATCCCCAAAGTACCGGCAGAACTTTTCAGACAACTCATGACTTTGCCGGAACCAGAGCGCAGCTCTCAATGGCTTCGCTGCTGCTTTACTGAGGACCCCGACTGCGAGATCACCCAGATTGCCTTGTGGCAAGCGTATCAACATCGATTTGGAGCTCCTCAGCAGGGCGGCAATCCTCAACAGCCCAACAACGGAGCCTTAGCTGCCGCTGATTTTATCAAGAACGTGAGCGCAACATTCACAGCTGCTCAAGCCCAGGTTGTTCCACCCCCTACCCCGCAGGCCAACCAGAAGTTCATCATTAGGGGTATTCGTCCTTTGGAAACCGCTCTTACATTCTCCCAATGGCCCTATCTATACTGCAGATGGTCGGACGGTGACAAGCCGGGTCACATTTGCGATCGTGCATTTGCCGAACCGCGAGACCTTCGCGTTCACGTGTTCGTGGACCATCTGGAGATGGAGCCAGTGGAAAACACAAATCAGTACACCTATGAGAAGGCCAAGCAATCTCCCAAAAAGTGCCAGTGGATCCATTGCAATCACCCTAAATATAATACTCCTAGCAGTGACGTTGAGCTGCTAGCTCACCATGTTGGGGGGCATTTGCCTTGGGATCGGGACCCGAAGGCTAAACCTGATCACAAACGCAAGGTACTCCAACCTCGCATAGCTCGTCGGCGCAGTTTCCATGACACTCCTATGGATGCACAGGGCGAACCCGTTGGTGTCGCATACAAAGCAGCATTGGTCATGCGCAACCTGGCGTGGTATCTCCCAGATACGGGCTCCGACACACATACCAGAGGGGTTCCTTGGAACCAATATGCGTTCCTCACCCACCGTACTGCAATTATCACTAAATTCGAGTACAACCGCACTCTGCGTGGAATTTTGACCGATCTCATTACCTTGATTAACGGATTCATTTAAGAGACGAATTTGACGATTGCATGAGTCTTGATGACATTGGCGGCGCTTGTTCTTGGTTTCTACTGTCTCACTGAACAGTATTATGTTCACCACTCTTATCCGATAATCCGATTCTTCGATGTGCCGAAACATTTTTTCATGACAATGTTTTGGAGTCGGTCTCAATACTATTGCATGGCGTCTCTTGATACCGACCTGGTTGAGAGCGAGAAAATGGGCTCTTCTACGAGTGATTGGGGGTGTTAATTTTTTCAATTTTCTTTTCTTTTCTTTTTTTTTTCAAAAGAATTCGCATGTGTATGGGTATGTTCCGGTTTGTTATCTCTCGATCTTTGGAGTCAGGTCAGGGGGTTTGTGAAGGACAGGCGCAGATGCTTCTTTCTAAACCCTAGGCGATATTCTTGAAAATCTGGGAGGTGTTTTCTCTCTTCTTATGGAGGCCATGTACATTAGCTTTCTTTTTTCTGTCTAGCACCAGTCCATAGTGGCGTATTGGCTATATTGGCTGCATTTTGACCTCCATGTGGTCTCCGGCTCGCCTGGATTGACTTTTCGGAGGGCTTGTGCACTAATAGAGTTGTAATAAAACAAGTTGAATCAAGTGATCCTCGTATATCGATTCGTACCACGAACGCACATCAGGGTTTAGTCAAGCCCGACTTATCAAAAACGATGAACAATGGTTCCAATATGATACTAATTATTAATTATGCCCGTTTGTACATACAGTACATTAATCACCCCAAAACAGAAATCATAGTTCGTATTTCATGAGAAATACCCTTACAAAAACAGCGCAAAAACACTACCCAACACACCCCCAAGAACCGAAACCGAAACCGAAACCGCCGCCGCAGCACCGGTATGCGTAGCTGACACACCAGACGAGCTGGCGGTAGCAGTTCTGCTGGCAGACGTAGACGAGCGAATGCCGGAGGAGCTGGAGCCAGATGTGGTGCTTGACGCAGTTCCCGTGCTTGTGGAGGAAGTGTCCGTGGTCGATGACGAAGAGGATGTAGAAGAAGAAGTAGAGCTGCTGCTGCTGCCGACGGCCTTGGACACGTCGAATTGCGCGGATTGCGCGAGGATGCCGGTGTTGTCGTCGTCGTTGGAGACGAAGTTGATTTGGTAGTCGTTTCTATTGAGTCAGCGCCTGGTTTGCATGTTTACATGTTAGATGGAATAGGGCTTACCCGACAGACGCAGCGACGTTGCTGAAACTATATGATCCGGCGCTGGTCTGGACGTTTGTCGCGATGGTTTTTACGACCGGCGGGTTGACGTGTTCGTTGACGAGCTGGATGTCGAAGGAGGTGGGATCGGACCTGGCATTGGGTTAGATGAGGCCAAAGGGAGAGGATGGTGTGAGCTCACTCTACGGAGTCCCATGTTATGTCGTTGGAGCCGGTCAGGTCCAGGTCATCGCCTCTGCTGGGTGATGTGACCTGCAGTGCTACAGCAAAGTTAGCAGTGTTTAGGTGGTAGTGGTGTATTAGGCTTACCTGAGGCAGTAGCTGCCAATACAAGAGCGGCACTGAGCTTGATCTGCATGTTGAGATGGTGCGAGAGATGATGCTATTTGAGTATTGAATTGGTTCTGGGTGGTGCGTATTTGGTAGATAGAAGTAATGATGAATGGAAACCGGAGCGAGCAACAACGCTTATATATTATTTGTGACCAGCAGCGATGATACCCCCTCGAGGGCAGTCCAGAGAGCCTTGCGAGTCCGACATAGGGGTAAATCCAAGACCAAGGCATGTAGGAAACCTAGCAAAACGACAATTGCCTATCCGGGACATCCCTTGGCCGTTCAAACTGACACGGAAAAGCACGTCGAAAGCCTCCAACAAGCCAGCAGAGGGGCAGATGTGACGATCTCGTAATCTTATGACGAGTCTCCTTGTTGGCTGCTGAATGTAGGTGCGTAGATAGGACCTGTCAGAGTTGCGTGCCTGGATCTATTCGAGTGCGGTTAATGTAGGAGAATGTCTGCAAGGAGCATGGATACATGACCGCCGTTTCAGATAGCCCCTGCCAGCAGCCATGGCCCATGTCTGCCTTTCCTTCTATGCAGGTACGTCGTATAATTAGCTGCCAAGGGGTGGCTATTGAGGCTCCTAGATCAGCGGTCAAGTAAAGCAGGTCTCCGCTATGCTGCATGCAATTTCTATAATGCAGTGGCTCCTTGATAAAGGGTCAGCCATCGCGTTTCAACAGTATGTGCTCGAGATGCTACTATCATGTAGTCTGTGTTGGTAAAGAACAAAATGTCGTCGGACATAGTGAGAGACTGAGAGTAAATAATGTTATCGATAAGAATCGCGGCCTCAGGCTCCCGCTGGACATACAGTAAGCGATCTTGACTTCCCCGCTTCCACATCACCGCGCTCTCTTGCTGTAGGTGGCATTGGCCGGCTTCTATTTATGTATCGCTAGTCTTTGTGTTGGATATCTTTGTCTACTATATTTATTCTCATATTCATATTACATTTTCCTGAAGTTATGCACGCGTTATTGCATCGAGTATCCGGTTACAATTTTGGCGACTCCGACGATGGTTGACGACAAGGACAACCCACTGCAAGTCCGTACTGCCTCCCACATTTGACTGCCAAACACAAGCTCATGTCAGCAGGAACTGCAAAATGCTTATTGCCCTCCGCTCGATACCGCGCTCTTCAGCGCGATTGCCTCCGACTTTGACCTCGCGGACCCGGCGAGCCTGGCGCAATTGAAGGATACCCTCGATGCATTAAGGGTCACGGCGGAGGAGCAACAGGATCTACCTTTCGATCCCTCGGGAACAGGCGGCCTCTCGGCGACGGAAGTTGTCTTCAACGACGGCAATACATCGCGGAATGACACAAATGGATCGCGAGAGACAGACATCACTTCATTGCCGTCCGACCTGTCATCTATCTTTATCGGCAGCGATGATAGCAAGAAACCCGGGGCAGGAGGCTACACTATCAACGCCGAGGGATCTCTCAGCCTGACTGGCTTGACGACGGACGAAAAAACGAGCTATTTGGCGGAAATGTTCCCCTCCGTAACCCAATACACTATCAAACATACATTGGCCAAATGCGACTACGATGTGGATCGGTCAATGGATGTTTTATTGAACCTGACCTTCTTTGACAGCCAGTCTGCTACTGGTGACGAAGAGTCTGGAGTTTTCATACCCAAAGGTGTTGACGGCTTTGCGTCTGCTAGCACGAATGGAAAAAGAAAAGGGAAAGGCAAGAGAGCAAAATCGAAAACTTCACCCAACTTTTCAAACTATACATCTCAAGATAATCCCATGCCGATGAACAAGTGGGACGCAGCAAAAGATGACTTAGAGTTTATTCACGCCAGAACCTCGTCAGTCCTCAAGAAAGAGGCTGTGGCCTCGGCTTACCACAAGAACCATGCATCTTGCTCAGAAACAATTAGATTTCTGGCAACTTCTCACGCCCCACAAAATTCCAGTGAAGATGCCGTCGTTGTATCACAGGTTGCAGAACTTGCGCAAGAGTTTTCTACCGTCGTCCCACCTACTACTTTGGAAGGCTTGCTTAATATCACGGGCCGCTCGGTATCTGCCGCCAACGAGCTAGCCAGGGCCATGATCTTCCGACCAATGCCTCAGCTGTCAGATATTATTCGAATTAATGCGCCGGCTCCTATTCTGGACGACGACGCAGCGCCAAAACGGAGTCCGGCAGCAGCTCCCATCAACAACAACTACAGTGTTGTCCAGAGCAGGGCTGATTCCCACTTTGCCGCGGGTTCCACGGCATTTACCCAGGCGTCCACTGCATATCGCCGCAGTAAATCGGATCGATTAATGGGTGGTGCAGCGGCGTACTACGCCTCGGTTGGGCGTGACCAATTTGAAAGAGCCAAACGGGAGGCATCTGCGGCTGCCGATGGGCTTGTCAACTCGCAGTCGACAGCAGATGTACTCGACCTACACGGAGTCAGTGTTCATGACGGCGTGCGCATCGCTAACAATCGCGTATGCCAATGGTGGGAAGGCCTGGGAGACGCGAAATATGTTGTTGGCGGGACAGCTAAAAGGTCCTACAAGATAATCACTGGCGCAGGGCGTCATAGTCGCGATGGGACTTCGCGCCTGGGCCCTGCTGTGGGCAAAATGCTCGCAAGAGAAGGGTGGAAGGTTGAAGTCAGTGAGGGAGTGCTCACTGTTACGGGCAAGCGCCGGTCTTAATAAGATGTTGTACATACTTGTATCTTGCTGTAGAATCTTTGATTGAATATGCAGGGCCAAGAGCCTTGAAGTATTTATATCAACTATATTTCACTTTTAATATGGTGTCTAATGTGAATTTTGTAGGATAATGTTATGATGACGTCAGGATAGCCTGCATCTCGTCTTCTCGAAGTCACTAGCGACTTAGCAATTATTAATTGCAGACAAACTATTCACTCTCATAAATAACGACAATCCTCGCTCGATGGCTTCCAAGCAAATCGCAACAACCTGCCGCCTTACTCCCCACCGTAAACTTCTCTCCACGCATACAAAACAATACCCCGCGGTCTCATCGATTAACTCCAACCGCGCACTTCACTCCGGCTGCAAACGAGCCCGGCTCTCTTCTCCTGCCACTGCTGCGACACTGAAGAAGCCGTTAATGTCGGCGTCTGTTTTTTCGTTCTTCGGCTCTTTATTCGGCTCTAGTGCGCGCGCAGAAAATAATAACAATAACAACATGACTTATCCTGACCAGCGCACGGAGGACGAGTGGCGCGCCGTCCTCAGTCCAGGTATGCGCCCCTTCCCAACACCAAATTCATATACTGATGTTTTATCAGAACAATTCCGCGTCATCCGCAACAAAGGCACCGAACCAGCCTTCACCGGCTCCTACGACAAACATTACCCCTCGGCGGGCGTCTACAACTGCGCCGCATGCGACGCGCCGCTGTACAAGGCCGACACCAAATTCAAGTCCGGCTGCGGCTGGCCGGCATACTTTGACTCTGTGCCCGGCGCAGTGACGCGGCATGTGGACAATGCATTTGGCATGGAGCGCATTGAGATTGTGTGCAGTAATTGTGGTGGGCATCTCGGGCATGTGTTTAAGGGAGAGGGGTTTGAAACGCCGACGGATGAGAGGCATTGTGTGAATAGTGTTAGTTTGAAGTTTAGTGAGGATGCAGAGGGGAAGGAGACGCCCAAAGCTAAGGCTTGAGGTTGTTTATATTGGGATAATGAATAGCATGATTCTTTTGACGAGGTGATAGAAGACATACTTTATGGCTCAAGAGTTGCTGCTGCTCTACTACCACTGACCACCACCCTATCATAACCACCACTAGGGAAGTAGATCTGAACACAGTAGGTGATAGTGGAAAGAGCGTGCGTTATTGTCTACAAAAGTGTCTACATACTACATAGTACAGACTAGAACATTCGGAGTGCGCCTGAGGCACCAACATGACTAAGCATTTCTGCCTGGTCTTTAGAGGGAACAACAACACCATAGCAACCCTCAACCACCTTTTTGTTCAGAAAAAGAAGACTCAAGATGGCTATCTTCGACAAGGCCAAGCAGATGTTTGGCAGCCTGCCATATTTTGGAGGGAGTGTCAAGCTCCTGGCGGACGGCGTAGAGTTTCTGACGCTGACTGACGATGTCCTAACCATCGTCAAGGATGGACTGGAGCTCGTTTTGGCTGGTTTAAGGACTAATCCTCGCTTGGGAGGGAAGGTGAGTAACCAAACTGTTATATTTGGAGTGGTTTTCTTCTTTTCTGGACTTAGCTAAGTGTTTAACAGGGCATTCAACTTCGATGGGATAACCGCTATTTGCTTCATCTTTTGCTAACCGGCTTCCGAGTAAGTTCGCCAACCGCCCATCTAGTTGATTGCTCCGATATCTAACTGCCCTAGCTATTTCGCATTCGCTTCCTCTGGGGGAGGACGGGCACCTGGGGTCTTGGTCGAGGACAACTGGCTGATCCTCCATCCACCACTGCAAAAGAAGGATACCCAGCGCTGTTTTTGATTTTGACGCCAGCGGTCATTTCTGAATTGACGTCTCTTCTTGCCTAGTTCTCTTGATGTATGTGTATGTATTTTAGTTTGGAAGCAAAACGTATTGCCAAGAGGCGGTTCGAACTGCGGCTTTCTGTAATGTTAAGAAGAATGTAGGGTATTACGGTTTACCGCCCAGCTATCTTGCCCCTAATCATCCTCTCCGTGATCCACTGCCGGCTGGGCTCTCGGAGGGAGTCCGCTAACCAAGTTGCCTTCTGTTGTTATCAGCCGCTACACTTCCTCCTTCTCATACCGCCCCTCCTTTCTGCTCGCCCAAACCACGACGCTCGATCCATTCTGTTTTATCTCTGGTCTCGTCCGCCATGTCTCGGCGACCGGACCCTGCGCGGGCTGCTCAGAACCAGCAGACCATCAAGAATTTGCTGAAATTGGAACATAACAAGACCTGTGCGGACTGCAAGCGAAACAAGCGTATGCACTACGTCTCCTTACGATGAATGATTCACTTCGGATGCACCTAGCTAATTGTATTTTCTGGCAGATCCGCGATGGGCGTCATGGAATCTCGGTATCTTCATCTGCATTCGCTGCTCAGGCATCCACAGAGGAATGGGCACCCATATCAGCCGAGTCAAGTCTGTTGACCTCGATGCGTGGACCGACGAACAATTGCAAAGCGTCTTGAAATGGGGGAATTCTCGTGCCAATAAGTGCGTCAATGCGCAATGAGCCTGCCTGGATATGGAAATGGATCAATCCCAACTGACGCCCTGGATCTAGGTACTGGGAGGCCAAACTGGCGCCTAATCATGTTCCCTCGGAATCGTGAGTTCCTGCCATGCTGCCTGTCAGTATCGTCTGGCTAATTTCTTGTCTTAGCAAAATCGAGAACTTTATTCGCACCAAGTATGAATCGAAGCGATGGGTGATGGACGGTCCGATGCCCGACCCCTCCACATTAGGAAATGATGACGATGTTGTATGTTTGGACTCCATCATACTGTTTTTTTCTCTTTCTCCATGTTAGTAACTCACGTTTAATTAGCCACTTGCAGTCGTTCAAGAGCGAGCGAAGCTGGAGCGCTCGGCATCGCAGCGGACATCTGTCTCCAGCCAACCACCCGCCCGCCGACAACCTCAACCGTCCGTTGATTTCTTCGGGGACGACGATGCCATTAGTCCTCCTGCACGACCCAGTACAACAGGCCCGACCGCTGTTGCCCGTCCTCCTCCGCCCCCGAGCTCTGCACAACCCGCTGCTGCCGCGAAACAAACAAAACCGGCCGATTCGTTGCTAGGCTTGGATTTCTTTGGCAATACCCAGTCTACCCCGGCCAGTCGTCCTGGCAGCACGGCACCTACGTCTACCTCACAAGCCGGACTATCACGACCTGACCTCAAACAATCCATCCTGTCGCTGTACGCCACTGCTCCGAAGCCACAACCGGCACCAGCGCAACATGAACGGACGTCCTCTATTGGAAGTACTGCCGGCCAGTCCAATGTGAACAGTCTGACAGACGCCTTTAGTGGATTGACTTTTCCCTCAAACCATACTTCTCCGCCACCGCCAAAGCCACAGTCACCACTATCAAACGATGTTTTTGCAGGCCTGACTGGTTTCGGCGGCGCGAAATCACCACCAGTAGCACCCAAATCGACTTCTCCCGGATCTACGGGTGGAGACTTGTTTGCCAGTATAGCCTCAAGCAATCAGCCCACAAAGCCTGCAACCTCTTCGCACGGGCTCGATTTTGGATTTACGCAGAGTTTCACGTCGCCGGTGTCGCAACCAGCTAAGCCTGCTCCGCCAGCACCAAGTGTTTCTCATGATTTCTTCGATCTTGCAGCTCCAGCTCCAGCCGCAGCATCACAACCGACTTCGCCTCCAGCGTATCAACCGGCTTCATCAGTCTTCAATCTCTCCTCCAACACCGCCCAAGCACAACCCACCCCGAAAGCTGCCCCAACCACATCCACATCCAATGTCACAAGCATGCTCTCCTCCGCCAGCATCGACCCCTGGGGCGGCAACGCCTGGAGCACTCCCGACCCAGCTCCCGCCCCCGCAGCAGCAACAATCCCACCCCCAACGCAATCCTCGTCCTCCACCAACGCCTTCGCCAACACAATGCGAATGCCCGACACGCTGACCTCCAACGACATCGGCGCCGGCTGGGGCGCACCCACCAGCCCTCCCACCACCACTGCCGCTACAACATCATCTGCTGCACCCGCATCAGTTGCCCCCGAAGACGACTTTGGAGGATGGACCAGCGCTGCGCCCGTCTCGACTTCTACTACTTCTACCACCAATAATAACAAGTCAGGCGGCTTCGGGGGTAGCGATGACCTGTTTTCTAATGTATGGGAGTAGAGAGGACATAACGTACGCAGGCAGGTAGATAGGATTACATTAGCAGAACATTATTTAACATTTGAATTGATTGAATTTATTTACTTTCTCTCCTTTCTCCCCTTTCTCTCGAATAGAGATAGTTGCATCGAGATAAGGGAGGAATAGATACAAGACTTATGTACAGCCACTCCAGAAAAAGCAAAGCAAAACAGTAACCAACTAACAAACTAGCAATAATTTCTGTACATCGTCATAATACGCATTCATCAATATATAGCATACATGGCATATATAGCATATCTTGTCAAAAAGGCGAATCACAGCATCGAGCCGGGCTTCGCGCTACCTGAGCCGGAGCCGGACATGGTTAGTGAGAGCTCTGCGCGACTCTCGTTTGTGACGCCTTCTCTTGGGCGGGTCCAGGTGCGGATGTGGCCTGTCATTTTTTAGTAGAGGGTTAAAAAGGAATGGAGGGAGGGTGACGGACCTTCTAGGGAAGATGTGAAGATGAAATCTTCTTGGAAGGCTAGGCCGGAGATTGGGTCGGAGCCGACTTCTTTGGACTGTACACAGTTGTTATGCTTGTGGTATGGAAAGGAGGGAGAGGATAGAAGCGTACCATGACGGGAGGGAGTAGGGCGGTCATCTTCCGCTGTTCAACGGGATGGCAAAGAACGTCGGAGTCGTCGGTGTCAATGGGCTTTTCGGTCCGGTCAGAATCGGATCTTTTGCGGTTGCTTAGACTGTCTGTTCGGTGTCGGCTTAGTTGTTGCATTCCCGGGGTGATGCTATTCCGATGACGGGCGGTTGCTTGAAGCTGTTTTTTCCAAGGTTAGTAATATAAAAAAGAAGTGATGGAAGAAAACGTACTGCCTTTGGACGATGCAACATTCCAACGTTGAAATCCCACAAAAGTAACCTGCAATCATCGCCAACACTGCCGAATCGATAGTTGCGTTCGTCGCATCTCCAAGGATCGAATGCAACAGCCGAAACCCAAGAGTTATGACCTTGGCAGCGAGCGATGATCTTTCGCTCTGCCAGGGACCAGATTGTCACAAGATCATCTTGTCCTCCGGTTACGATATACTTGCCATCCGGAGACCAGCAGACGCATAGCATGCCACCGTAGTAGCTTGCGAAAATGTCCGTGATTCTAAAAATTCAACGTATAAGTAAATAGAAGACAAATCATAACAAGATATAGCACTCACTCTTCTTTCAGATAGTTCAGCACACGCAATGTACCATCTTCCAAGACCACAGCTAGATGCCGCTTGTCGGGAGAGAAAGCAAACTGGCTGATGCGTTGGTTTGCCAACTTCCACGCGGAAACTGGGTTTGTCTTTTGATTCTTGGAGTTTACAGACTTTAAGATCTGCAGTGATTTACTCGAAGAAGGCCGGTAGGCTCCTTCTTCCGTTTCTGGCGTGAAAAGCGCGTCGTCTTTCTCCTTGTCGTAGACAATTAGCTGTCCATTGGCATGCGCTGCGAGGAAGAGGTTCTCAGAGCCCGGTATCCACTTGATATGTGTGACTGGGGAACTGTTGACTGCGCCATTTTTGTTGATGCGAGCATACTTTGCCGATATGGGCTCGTACCAGATGATATCACCGGCAGACGATCCCATAACGACGTCGATGTGCGACGACGACTTGGTCAATTCATTAACATCGTGACAAAGCATATGCGCCTTGGTAAAAAGAATCTTCGCCATTGGATCCTCCTTGGTTGGTGAACTTAGGTCAAGCCAGTGAAATGCTCTGTTTATATTCGCAAAGGCAAAAAGCCCATCGGGATTCCTGTCTGCCAGTCGCTTGGCAGCGGTTTCGTGTGATATAACTCGGGACACAAAAGACGAGCTACTTTTGATAATGTTGTTCTTTGGCTTTCTTCGCTTCAACCCGTCTTTCACCGACGCAATCATCAGAGCTGGATTGCCTTCGCCAAAAGCCGGCGCCGAAATGTAGCTCCAGCTTTCACTTTCCGAGCGCCGTCCTTCTTTCTCGCTCTCTCTAATACTCTTTAAATCAAATGCCGATGTCGATGCCCTTGAGCTGTACAGGTTTGGGGGGCTTTTATTGTTGCTAGTGATAACGAGAGACATTTTCACGCCGGCCGTGAGAGGAGTTGGAACTGTTGCGAGGGGGTTTGGGTTGACGATCGGAGCTTCGGAGGGGTGGGGTGGAGGTGTCGCTAGGTGCAAGTCATCGACGAGCTCATATGTTCCTACAAACATTAATATGATTCACAAGATATTATAAAGGCAATGCATAGTACATACCCTCTCCAACCTGAAGCCGACACCCGCCTTCGGGGTGCTTTATCACATTATTGGTCTCGATGATAGGGACCGCCATGCCATTTGCAGCGCCCGCTGCATAGGCAATGGGGATAGAATAGCGCGGGGGAGGTGGTGGTAGAACACTATATAGACAAATATGGTGAGCAAACTGAGGACAATTGTGCAATTATGCACGTCATGCATAATTCATGAGTCGCGCCGGAACCCATGGTGAGATAAGAGAGCAGGGATCTACTTACAACATGGCTGCTACGACTACTGCCAAGTATTCTCAGCCGAAAAATAATGTGATATATAGAGATAGCACCCAATATCTTTGAGACGGTCACGCCGTAGCGAAACAGTGTCTGATTGGCCGTTTCTCTCGCAGACCTGTCTCGACCGTCGAGTTGGCAGAGCCTCGCGACACGAACCGGCTGAGTCGTTCAAGTAAATGGTGGTTTGATTCTGGTCGCCTGTATAAAGGGCGTGCGTCTTATTCGCGGCAGGACTGTCGTAGGCACTCTTATCAGAGCAAGTCCGACACGATCACCGGTGGAGTCTGCGACCGGATGGACAGGGAGAATAGAGCGTCAATTGTAGATTCCCTAGACGGATGGATGGAAGGCGACAGGTATCGTGAGAATACCGATGAGTCTGCGCAAGAACGAGAAGCGAGACGGGGATCACAGGGACACAGCGAGTGAGGGGAGAAGCAGGTCAGTGCTTGGCGCTGCTTCCCTTGGAGTCGGCTCTGGGGTAATTGCGCTAGTCCGAGAGTGGAAGTTCACTTACATGTGCGCTAAGCTTATCTTGGGAAGGCGTGTAATTGCCGCGTGGCAGTCTGGTTTCGGCCAATCAGCAGCCTCACCGTTATAAGACGACAAGGAAGTATAGATATTAGAATCTGTCATTCTACATGATTCATATGTTAACGACAAAAACATCCAAAAGTCGGACTAAGATTAATTATACTACATACGTCCCTCGTGTTCATACATACATGGCTTGGGTGGGTATCTGCTAACAAAATAGTGGTACATTAAGAGGTGGAGGAACTGGGTGTACCATGCCCACATGCGAGTGTTGACTAGGAGCTGCTACTGTTTACTCGATGCCATATCGCTACAGCAGCAGCACCGGCACAGACCACAGCACCTAGAGCAATTCCCCAAGCCATCCATTTGCTTTCCAAGTCCTCTTCGGTCCGTGGGAACGTGGTGCTAGGCTCCATTGCCGCCTCGGCAATATGGATAAAAACCTCCTGGATCGAACTCCAGGTAGCGCTGACGTGAAGTGGCGGCGCCGGCAACCCCAGTTGCGCCGTAAATTCGTGCGGCTGGCATTCTGCGCGTTGTGTGGTGCGGTCCAAGTCTGCCTTCAAGGCAAGGAATATACTGGGTAGTTCCTCAAGATGAGGATACTTGTCACGAAGTCGGGTAATATAAGCGAATGAGTCGGGATCCGAAGAGTCGTACGTATATGCAATCACATCGCACTGGTCTAGTAGCTTGTTCTGGTTCTCCAACAACGCTGGTTCCAACTCCCCAAGCTCATCCAAAATGAGGTAGCATTGTTTCCCTCCGGGGAGCTCAACAGTATTGACGGCTGTCCGTGGCTGAATCGTAGGATGATATGTATTGCTAAATCCCCGGGAGAGAAAGGCGTCTAGAAGGGAAGATTTTCCAGCCCCGGGAGCTCCTAAAACATGGCAAAGAACCACATTGCGGCCAACTCTGCCCGGTCGACGCCGTCGTTTGCGTGGTTTGGTAACCTTGAGAGCTACCGTTGTTGACAGATTACTCCGGTCAGAGGGTTCAAATCCTAGATAGGCAAGATATTCCAAAGTCGTCTTTGGAGACGTAAAGGTCGTCATGCTCCATTGAGCCAGCCAACCCTGAAGAGTGACGTGACCTGCTTCATTTCGTACTGTAGATGATGGAAACGAGTCATCTGTCCAAGAACTGGGCAGCCCAGGCGTAGGAGCAAACAGAGACGCCAGTTCTGAATCATTGAGTCCTCCGTCGTTGTCTTTGTCGGACAACAGGAACAAATCGACGAAAAAGCGGTATCCTTCTGGAGACAACTCAGCGGACGAGAACGGTGGAACGTCGAACTTGGGGTGGAGGTATGTTTCTTGCAATGACAGGTTATCGGTGTATTGGAAAGTCCGCAGAATAATCCACACAGTTTCGTGGCGGCCCTTTTCTGCATACAGCTTATTCAAGTGAAGAAATCCCCGTGAAGATATTCCAGCTGGCGTCACAGAATCTGGGTATGCCTTTTGAATCGTTTCTTTGATATGAATAAGGTCCTCTTCGCTCAGCGGTTTTCCAAAGCACTTCAATTGGAAGTCTCCGATTTCTTTATCGGATAGGTAGACATCTCGATCTTTGTCGCATAGGTAAAATATACGTTGCAGCGCAGCGACTGCGGCGGGCTTAAGGACGGACTCCTTGGAATCGAATAAAGGGGCAATGGGGTGTGTCACTGCTTTTTGACAGAGGAAGAAAGCTTCGTTAACATTCCGATGCTGTCGAGCACTCGAACGAATGCACGAATCAATCTCCTTAAACTCGGCCATTACGGGCAGCATCTCCTCGTCAATCACCTGCGCATCGCTTGTATCTGTAGCAAGATCGGCCTTGTTGGCGCACAGCACCACCGGAACGTTTACTCCGAGCGAGCGGAAATACGGTAGCCAGAAAAGAGCCACTCTCTCATAGCTATAATGGTCGGAGTATACAAGTAGTATGACGTTGGACTTGCGGATCTCGCGGGCTAGGTTGGTTCGTTCTTGAGGAAGCGCCGACGTATCGACCACCGTTGTCGTGGTCACATTTTCGGGGGTGCCAATCGTAGGGGGAATGGTAATCTGTGGAAGCACCGGTTGGATCTTATTCGTGACGAAAACGCCCTTGACGAGGGACGTGATCAAGCTGGATTTGCCGGTGCCCTCGTCACCACAAACGCAGATTCGCACTGTCGCGACTGACATTAGCCTCATTAAAACGCTGCATTCCAGGCCATGGGAACATACCTGTGGCCATCTTTTACCAGCTCTTAACGACGCATAGCCCCGCAAATCGCAACAACGGAGGTGAAAGCTCAATGGCGGCTCGCAATGGATGGAGCTTTAGTGACGGAACGGAATAACACGCGGAGAGAGCTCAGGGCGCTATTTCCGTGCGGTTTCTTGACTGCTGATCACCAATAGAGTCGCGGTTTACAGCGTATAATTTTCCAATGGCGTCGTTGAAATGCGCATTTTGTCTCGGCGATAACCTTACGACTGGAGAAGTGTAGCTAGAAAGGAAGTCGCGGCCATAAACGTAGCATCCGCCAAGGTCGGTGAAGGCGCAGCACAGCCGCTCATCCCACTTCCTCGCCGCACCAGGCACCACAGACAATCAACCAACACTACAATGACGCAGACGTGAGTCCACGAGTATATAACACACACTCCCCGTACAGCGCGATTCTGTGTGTTCCTCGTTGCGCCCGTGGTCGAGCTCTAGCTGTCTACGTCTTGCACCCACTTATCTGAGTCGACCCACAGTCCAGCGTCATTGCCGTCGCTGCCGGAGACACCTCGTCGGAGCTGTTCTAGAGCGAGCATCTACTACGTACTATTCACATTGAGGCGCTGACTGCACCAAGATGCCTTTGGGAATCCACAATCCGCTGCCCTCTTCCATGAGGAGTAAGTCCGCCTGTTCCTGCAACTGTCGTGTGCAGGTTTCCCCGCATCGGTGTGCGCGCGGCTAATCTGTCCTTGTGTTATAGGCGAGTGTAAAAAGGCTGGGACGATCCTCACTTCATTTGTTGATCCGAGGCAAGCATTCGGTCCTGATAAGATTATTCCACCGGAGATTCTGGCCGGAGCAAAGGTGAAGCATCCTACAGCGCGGAAGTGACTCCAATGCTAATCTTAGTGGTTGATAGGGTCTTGCCATTCTCTCTGTTCTCAAGGCTGGTTTCTTGGGATCTGGTCGCTTTGGCTCCGGAGTCGTAGTGGCTCGACTATCTGATGGGAGTTGGTCTGCGCCGTCTGCGATCGCTACAGCAGGTGCCGGTTTCGGAGGACAGATTGGATTTGAATTAACGGATTTTGTGTTCATTCTCAACGACGCTTCTGCAGTCCGCACTTTTTCACAGGCCGGAAGTATCACGCTGGGTGGCAATGTTTCAATAGCAGCTGGTCCAATAGGCCGGAACGCCGAGGCAGCGGGCGCGGCTAGTACGAAAGGTGTAGCGGCTATCTTCGCATATTCCAAAACAAAGGGTTTATTCGCTGGAGTCAGTCTGGAGGGAAGTGTCTTGGTAGAGCGAAAGGACGCCAATGCAAAGCTTTACAGCCCTGGCATCACTGCTCGCCAGCTTCTCTCCGGTTCAGTCCCCCCTCCCTCAGCCGCCGATCCTCTTATGCGAGTACTCAATTCCCGTATCTTCTCCGGTTCTGCTGCAACAACCGCCGACTCTATGTATAATGATATCCCCGTCTATGCAGACCAACATGATGATGTCGTTTGGGAAGGTCGCCGGGGCTCTGCATTTGGGGAAGGACGAAGGAGAGAACGAGCTGGATCTCGGGCGACAGATATTTCAGACGATTATGAATATCGAGACCGGCCTCGCCGAGCGACAACTTGGCAGGACGATGTATACGACCGACCAAGTTCTGGCAGCATTGGTCGCTCCAACACGACAAGAGGCAGCAGCGGATACGACGATGAGGAATTCTTCAGCAATCGCTCTCGGCCCAGCCGTCCTACGGCGCCTAAGCCTGTCTTTGCCCAACGGACTGGAGCTGCGGCCAGTTTACGGGAAGACCAAGCAGTCGCGCGTTTCACATTTGACGCGGACCAGGAAGGCGATCTTGGTTTCAAGAAAGGCGAGGTTATCACAATTCTTAAACGCACCGATAAGGCGGAAGACTGGTGGACTGGTAGAATTGGCGACCGGACCGGTATTTTCCCAAGGTAGGCACCCCTTTCCTTTCTTCTTGTATCCTTGCCAATGAAGAAAACCTTTGAATAACCCTTGGTATAGTAACTACGTCGACCCCGCCGTGAAATGAGATTCCCTGCCTTTAACCATATTGTGATTCCCGATTCAATTGCAAGCTATGAAGCCTGATACTTCTTTTCCCTTTGTTAAAAACATGATTTTTCTATGAGCCTACGGAGTGCGTTCAAGGGATCTTTGATTAGTGAACTTTGCCATGAATATATTCTTTTCTTTTTCTAGATTGTTTGATCGGCTCGGAAATGCTCAGCTACATACAGTGTCTGCCCTGGGAGTATGGACAAAAGCGGTGCCTTGTGTGTTTGTATCCGATGTTTCATGTGTTGTTTATTCTTATAGTACGAAGTATGAAGTATGAAGCGCGTATTGAAATATCCATGGATTAGAACAGCCAATCACGAATTCTGCAGACTGCCTAGTTGAGCAATTAGCGGGGCGACACTGCAGTGCTGGTCCGTATCATGCGGTCACGCGGTATTTAACACTCTTTTTGTATCGACAGGGTTGTTCAAGCCATGTTTTATAGCGTCAAGTTTCACGACTCTCGTCTTGCAATGTCGTCGTGATACTCAGTTACCCAGGTAACTGCGTTGCTCGCACAGGGCATTCAGGGGCGCTTTGTACTCTTCTCTGACAAGTTTGAATTGAAGCTTAACAAATATGACAGGCAAACAGACTAGCGTGGTCAAGTCAGCCAACGGTACTAATATAATACTCCGGATCGAGATGGAGGATCAGCGGCTGGCTTTGCTGAATCAGTTGGCTAAAGCCTAATGGTGGGATGGCCCATGGGGCTGGCTGGCGATCAGCGTGCCAGAGGGGCAAAGATCTTATCACACTGTCTAGACCCAGTGCTTTTGTCGCTCTCGAAAGATGTTTGTTTGTTCTTTAAATATTGGATCCAGCTGACGGGTTCAGCAGGAACCTTGGAAGTCAGGCACCACAAGCATAAGGTCAGGTGACAGTTAGCCTACGCGGTTAGAATGCTCGGTTTCTTCAGTTTAGAGATGGTGATTCCTTGGAGATTAGGCAGAAATGTTTACATATACGGTTGCACGGAGTAGATTCGCCTAAGACTGACGGCCTGACTTACCGGTCAGACGGACTGCCAGAGACTCTTCTATAATATGTTTATTATGGCTTCATCAGGGGCGAGCATGATCGTGTGTATGGCATCTAGGGATGACTGGCCCTGCGATGTATGTCCTTCACGGTAACGATAAATATGAACACAACAGGATAGTTATAGCTTCTCGCAAGAAGGCCTCTAATAAATAACTGCTTAAATCAATTGTGCAATACCACGTAGCAAATATGCAGACGAGCAGGATTGTCTGGCCGCCGTTCGGTGTGGCCCGCGCTGCGCTGCGCTAACATTTCGCGATCTTAGCCTAGCCTGTGCCTGCCCGCTTCTCCTCGAAGAATCCATACCATACCACACCCCGACTTCACTTCACTTCTCCTCACGACACACCACTCCTTCGCGTCGTTACAGAACGAACGCCCCCGTCTAGTCGCCAGACGTGAAGCCCTCGGTTCCATGCCTACGGGTTAATGCATGGCTCTACCCTGTCACGCCTCCTCGTTTCGATGACTACTGGCAGCCCTTCCCATCTTTCGGCCCAGGCGGTGCAACAGCAACCCCGTGTATGCCACCCCTCTGTTCC
The DNA here is from genome assembly GCA_011750695.1 of Penicillium sp. OUCMDZ-019. Classification (NCBI taxonomy): domain Eukaryota; kingdom Fungi; phylum Ascomycota; class Eurotiomycetes; order Eurotiales; family Aspergillaceae; genus Penicillium; species Penicillium sp. OUCMDZ-019. The sequence continues at coordinate 218,514 of WTTZ01000011.1, forward strand.
TTTTGCCTCGTCATAAGGAACCGTCGTCTATTTTCCTTTCCCCCTTTGGACTGTCTGTCGAGCTCTTCCGATGCAGGTGCGTGAAAACTAAAATCTCCCTCGTCCATTTTCGTCCGGCAGACTGTGGACTGTGCAGACTGTCACCTGAAAATGGCCGCGCCCGCTCTGCGCTACCATGAAGAATGACCTGCCCATTCCCTTCCCCTCCGATTAACTTAGCTCTCCTGATGTCGTACCCGGGTCATGCTTGCCTGTGCGATCTTGTCCGCTGACTTTTGAAGTACTTGCGCCAGACTACTACTAGTCCCTACGAAACCGACGGGGGCTATGCCGCGAAACGAGGCCATGTACCGAACTTGTCGATAAGTGATGATAGCCACCATGTCACGGAGACCATTGGCCATTTGTACGGTGACAGCTACGATGCTCGAGATCAACGGAGATTAAGCTTCCTCCCGACACCGCAGGGCGAGACGCTTTCGGTGTCGACGCTCGCCCCAATTAATGGGAATTTGGATGCTGGGAGGAGGACAGACGGGGGAGACAACAATCTGAAGGTGGACAGCTCCTCGCGGCCTACAGTGAAAAAACAACCATCATACGAAAGAGAACCTGCGTCAGACGTGCATTTGTCGCCCTCGGATGCCGCCAACTCTTCCTTTCCACTGAACGATATCGATTATGAATCCGACCCCGATGCCATTAAACAGGAATATCACACTCTCGCTGCTATTCGGAGGATGTCGATGGATGTTACTGGAGACCCGGATCTGCCGTCTTTCTCGAACGTGCAGGTGCCCTCTATTGCGCCGTCAGCCGATGCAGACGAAAATGACGCCTCTCGCTTGTTCTGGGTGCCTGCTCGTCTTCATCCGGAGTTAGCCCCTAAGGAGTTCAAGTCCTTTCTTGAGAGCAGGAAGGAGCAGATACAACGAAGATCGGGTGATTTCTCATCCAGCTTGAGCATTGAACCGCCGGGTTCCCCGGGGAGTTTACGCCGAAAGCGGTCCAAGTTGTCACGACAAATTGATGACTCAAATGAATACATTGACGGCGCGGAGCGGCTGGAGCAGAAACGAGTAGAATCTCATGATGGAAAAGGGGATGCACCCGGCCCGAATCTGCACGAATTAGAGGAAATCGTTGATGATAAGAAGAAAACGAAACAATTAAATAAGGACACATTTTCGATGCTTGGAGGTATTGAACAGCTCGACCTGTCAGCAAATGAGGATAAACCAATCCTTCCCGCGGCGCCTCCAGGCCATAGCCTCAAACGCTCTACAAGAACCCAATATCGAAAAGGAAGCTTGAAGAAAGGCGAACGCCTGCCCTATTCGAAAAGACTGGGGAGAACTCCGGAGACACTCGGAGGAAACCCTCTTCCCGGCACACTTGAAGATCCTCCGGCCATTAAACCCCTTGCACGGTCATCAACCGATCCTGGACGCAGCTTCTCAGAGAGGAATATATCACTACAAGACACAGCCAAACAAGCTGCACCACCACAGCCAAAAAGCGCTGCATTACCTCCAGGAAGTGCGGCGACTTCAGAACCCAGCGCTGCCGGCTCTTCTCAATCACGCCAATGGCAATCGCGAACTAACTCGAATGGCCGGTCAACTCCACAAACACCACCTACCCAAACAGTACCACAAATAATAGAGACACCGCCATCGGAATCTAACAGACAGCAATCAGCAACTAGCTTACAGCCTGGTTTGATCCCCGAACGGACATCTTCCCACGAATCTTCTCTTCCGACCTCAGCATACAACAGCAAGCGTTCACCGGCCTCGCAAAGGCCAAGCAATTCACCGCAGACTTTGACGGATATCGCGTCGAATCCGTCACCAATACCAGGGAGTAGCTCGCGCACAGATAGTCTGTCAGTAATACCGACTATTCCCGAAGAGAAACGATCAGATAGCAAGAAAAGCAAGGATAAAAAGGACAGCGACGGAAGCCGGAAATCAAGTTGGCCTTGGTCGCGCGGGTCAGACGATAAAGAGAAGAAGAAGGATTCAGAAGGCAAGAAAAGCAAGACAAAACATAGCAGCAACAACGCCGAAAAGGCCTACGAAAAGCAGGAAAGCGCACGACTCGATGCACTGCAAAACTCTATTGATAACGTTCCTCGTAAACGTGAAAGTTTGGTTCTGGAACGCCCTGTCGATCCCCGACTGGAGGAGGAACGAAGAAAGGAAAGTCAGCGAAAGTCGTCTGAATCTAAGAAAGACAAAGAATCAGGGTTATTATCTTCGATTTTTGGCGGTGGTAAGAAGAGAAATGGAGGAGAACACAAAAAGAGTTTGTCTCGAACTCTGTCTCCGGAGCCAACATATGTACAATTAATACCGGACCACGACTACCCATGGACGCGCTTTACGCTTCTGGAAGAGCGAGCCATATACCGCATGGCGCATATCAAGCTTGCCAATCCCCGTCGACCGCTTCATTCGCAGGTCCTTCTCAGCAATTTCATGTACTCATACTTGTCGAAAGTGCAAAAGATGCACCCGCAGATGTCGATCCCCACCTCACCGGCGCAGAGAGCTCAGCAGCAACAACAGCAGCAGCAGCAGCAAGCAACAGAACAGCCGGATGAGTACACTCAGTATCAACGCTACCAGGAGGTAAGCTTCACAAACTTTCGCATCTACTATATCCCAACTAACGTGTCTGTAAGCAGCAATACGCGGATCAAACATATGAAGAGTACAGTTATGAAACAGAAGATCACGGCGACCAATACGGATCTCATATAGATGACCGACAGGGTTACGAAGACGGCAATGCATATGGATCGGGCCATCATCAGCATTATGATGGGGCTTATGGGTCTCTCGGAGACGTTGCTCAACTAGACAGCGACGAAGAAATGTGGTAGGCTACTCTCTAAGCGAGTGCGTCGATGTGAAAATTTGAAGGGCTGGGGTATGGGCGTTGTTGTGTTGGGATTTATTCAGGACTCTTTTTGGCTGCGAGGATATTGCTGTACGCCTGTTACGCACGCCCGGCTAATAGTCTTTCGTTTTGCTTTTCTTTTTCTATTATTTATTTATTTATTTTCTCCATCTATTTCTACTGGGCTTGCACACGGCGTCGAACTGGGCATAGCGTGTCGAAGGAATGATCAATCACCTGTTTGTTTTGTCTGTCTGTTTTTCCTTCATGTATCACGTCACACATGTATTCTCTTCGTCGCATCTTTACTGCTATGGCCCATACGCGCTGCTGACTGATTGATGACTTGACCGATGTTTCTCTATCTTCTGAATGGGCATGCATTATATTGCAGTCTACATATAAATATATAATATACCAGATCGGCCTCTTTGGTAGACTCGTAGACTCGTAGACTCGGGTGAAGTAGTTGATAGTTGATATGCACTATTCCTAAACAAGACAAGCGGCGATCATGCTGTCATCCCAAGTTAGGGGATAATCACGTGACCCAACTCAGCCACGCGACGGAGACTCCGGGGCAAGGCAAGAACTTGACTGTCAGTATACAACCCAGTTTCACATCCAAGCCAGACTCGCTGCCACTTATAATACGAGATTCGATATTTCTCTGAATCCTCGGGATTTCTACGACTTCACTACGATCCACTCCGACTAGATTCATATCATCGATACAACAAACGCAACAGCCAGCAACACAAGAGCAAGCGGGACATCTGATCAAAGAGCAATCGGCAAAATGAGTGACGCCTACGAACGGGAATCGTATGTTTTCCTTTCTACCTCCTCGGACAACGGAATGGCAACTCAACGAAGAAAGGACCTGCATGGATGATAATTGTGCTAACCACAACCAACAGACAAAACAACGCCCTCCTCAACTCCCTCGCGCAAAAAACCTCGGCCCTGAAATCGGTCACGATTGACATATACGACAATGCGCGGAACCAAGAGACGCTAGACAGCACGGTATTCCCTCGCCTTTTAACTCTATGGGTCTGGTCCGATGCTAATGATACGGAAACAGAATGAAGTCTTCTCCAACATGTCCACGAGCCTCCGCGGCAGCGCCTCACGCTTAACCCGCGCCGCGCGCTCCGGCGACAAGGTCGCTGTTATGAAGGTGGCGGGCATCTGTGCCGGGACGGGCGTTGCGTTGTGGCTTGTTGTTGGGTGGATATTCTAGTCTTGTCATCTATATTCTATACATTTCTTCGTTCGACTGTTATATGCTTGAAGCATAGCATGAGTATGAGTGCGTGACTAAGCGTTTGGCGTTTTTCTTGTGGCTATATTAGCTAGTTGTATTACATATTCCCGGGTTGGATACTCTTGTTCATTGTGTTGCAGTTTGACTGTGTTATTACAAGTGTTTAGTCGGGGCGTGTATCTATGGATCTGAGGTTGAAGTTGAGATTCCTAGTCTGTCGATGGGTTGGGTGAAGCCGATTATCGGCGTTGGTAGGAGGACGTATTGAATTCATATTCTTGTAGAATACATTTATCAAAGCAATCGTGATTCCTGGAAGCGAAGCGGTGAGTTTGATATCAAGATACCTTAGTCTGATAAGGATTGGTCTGGGCTATTGGTGCCTCACAGATTGTAATATTAGAATACGGTCTGTTTTGGCTTTACCTTATCGTCGTCACATTACACAGTACATACTGGTAGAGACTGAAATAGAAGCGGCGCCATAGAGCTTCGGTCAAGATTACAGCATCTACTGTGATGCTTCTTTGTTCACCGTCATGCCTGTAAGTCACTGCGTTCTAGGCCCGTCCAATATCAATCGGGTAAGGTCCTATTGGCTGTCTGGTAGATGATATCATCGCGATATTTCATCAAGCAGAATTGGGAATAAAGCACATGTCATGCTAAGTAGATCTGGTTGGTTATTGCTAGTTACCTGGGATCTCATCAACTATCTCTGGCGTATCTTGTGCAGTCGAGTGGTCTGACTGCGTCGGAAGATTCGATGAGGTTATATGGTGCATCGTAGTGTCAGAGAATCTTCGTATCAACTGAAATTCTGGCTGAATGTAAAAAGACGTTTATTGTCAAGATTAAAATTGGCGAGGCAGAGGAAACTTCCTTTGTTGTTGTCTTGTCGTTGAGTTAGGGTCCAAGTTAGGGTCCAAGTTAGGGTTGTCTTGTGACATTGCCTATTTAGGGACCCCTTGGAAGGTAGACCATGTCGCATGACTCTGCTTGTCCATGTCGAATACACTCTCTAAAACAGTAAACAGTAAAACTCCATGTTTAAATCTCGGAAATTGCCGAAGCAGCGTAGAATCCGATGCCAGTAAATAGTAATACTAAATAAAATAGTAATACCAGGAAAAATATCCGTCTGTAACAGTCTAACAGAGACAACCGCCGCGCATCGGCAGTTGTACTATTATTGATCATACCGATTCGCGGCAGACAGTCCTCCGTGCCAAGTATTCAACAATCGTCGGGACTGCCCGGTCAAACTCTTCAGCATCGGGACGCATCGGATATCGTGTCTCAGCCTGCTCTCAGGTCTAGACTTGAGTTTTTTTTATAAGTTTCTTCATGACTTCTGTCTCTGATTGGCGGATAGCGTGCGGCCAATGGGTTGCGGGCAGAGCGTCACGGACAATGGACATGGTAAAACTTACGGCCCGATAGTAAAAGACACGGCGGGACTTCCCGAGAGATCCTATTTTCCATGTTCATCTAGTATGTATGTAGTATCCCATCAGACGACTCGAGATGAGAAAATTCTGCCGACTAGCTCACGGCCAAGTCGAGGCCTGTGTATCAAGTCGGAGTGCCCGTAGCTAGGCAGGCAACTAAATAGTAAATAGTAAATGCTAAGTTAAGTGCTATCGGCCAGGTTGAGGTCCGACGGTGATAGTTGATAGGATAGTGGGTACGCAGTTGGGCAGACATCGGCATCCCGTGAGACGTGAGCAAGGTGAGTACCGTAAAACTCTGATTGATCTGATCTGGTACGACGCTACGTAGGTACCCTTAAAACTTGCTTAGCGGCTGGATGCAGATGCATGCAGGGAAAGGGGATGCAGCTTGACTGTCTGCCAGTCACATTCGCCATTCATGTGATATTGTGTCGGCAGCCGAGGAACTTGGAGGAGGAAGTCGATGTCTGGACTGTACGTACATCTGCACTTACGACGCAGTGATGATATACATACATACTATTGTGGTTGTATGGCAATTGTATTGTCATACGACTTTCTAGAACACGTTTTGCGGTGGAGCATGATCTGCGGGTAGTAGTGGTATTTTATTTACGGAGTAATACAGAGACAATATCTGTCACAAGTGCTCACTGTTTACATATCTATGTAGCATCAAGTAGATATGCTATAGATGTGTACAGTAGCATCTATAGTATATATTTTATAGATACTCTCTATATAATAAGTAAAAAAATGTAAACGCAAACGACTATCTTATCTGGCTGCTTGCGGTATCAAGCCACCCGCTGGATGGGGCTAGCGCCATCACGTCATTAGTCAGTTGATTATATAATGCCTGTCTCAACCTGCACTTAGCATGAGGCTGTATATCTGCATGCCTCAGGTGAGGCCACTGTCGGGTCATACCAAATCAACTCATGTCGCCGTCATTTGATGCAGATACCATCGCAGGATCAGCCGGGTTATTTGCCGCGGTACGCTTGGCAACAGGTTAGCATGTACTCCGTAGTAATGTACCGTAACGATACATTACAGATATAGTTTATTTGCCACGGAGCACTACGTAGAGCTAGGAAACCTGTAAAATACGCATGTATTACCGTAATCGGCACGGTGGACCCGACCACAGAACTATTCCGGCCTTTAGCCGTTCTTTTCTGCTGACTGAGGGGTATCCTGCCGTATTGGTCATAATTTACCGTACTGCCTTGCCTCTTTTCTCTCTCTCACTCTGTTATCCTCTCAGACATCTCCTATATATCTCGCCCACGCTCGTTCACAGCCAGACATCTCTTATTCATACATTCACCATCTACTCTACGTGTCACATGTGCCTAGCCCGCAAGCCGACATGGAAGCTCTGAGTTTCCTCAGCGGTGGTGGCATTGCCAGCAGTGCCAAGTACTTTGAAATCAGGTAACCACTTCCCACTCACGTTTCACTACGCAAGGGACATAGAACACAACTAATGCGTCTCAGATTGGACGACCAATATGTGGTCTTCCGCGGCGGCGAGCATGAGGCTGCAAGCGCTCATCTGCGTGGCACATTAGTGCTCTGTCTGTCAGAGCCACTCACCATCAAGCACCTCAAACTGTCCTTGACGGGCATGTCTCGGATTTGGTATGTCTACTCTCTAATCGCAGTATACACATACACATATATATATATACAGATTTGTGGTTCTCTGCTAACTAACGGTCAGCTGGCATCTCCCCGCCAGTGCTACTGCAGGCGGCCGCAAACCCTACAAGGAAAAAGTCTTCTTCGAAAAGGAATGGAAGTTCCGCGATGCCGGAAAGGGCAAGACCGAGACTCTGCCTGCCGACAACTACGAATTCCCGTTTGACGTCATCCTCGAGGGCTCCCTGCCAGAGAGCGTGGAGGGACTGCACGACACCTGGGTCACATATCGCTTCAAAGCGGAGATTGGCAGGAAATATGCACGCGACATCATCCTGCGAAAGCCCGTGCGCATCGTGCGGACGTTGGATCCCAGTGCTCTGGAGCTAGCGCATGCAATGGTAAGTCTCTTTCGAAATCCGTGTTACAATTACATAATTGGTTTGAAAAAACAAATTTAAGACCAATCAGACGTTCGAAAACTAATTATATATTTTTCTAGTCTGTTGAGAATATCTGGCCCAACAAGATTGAGTATTCCATCAGTACTCCCACCAAAGCCGTCATTTTCGGCGCATCGGTGCGAATCGACTTTCGTCTGGTTCCTCTGTTGAAGGGACTGAAGATTGGAGGCATCACCTCACAGCTCATTGAGACGCATGAGCTTACGATGAATCCGGATGACCCAGTTACCGTGCACAACACTTACAAGTCAACGCGGACAATCAAGACCGACGAGTACGAACTGAACGAAGAAGAGCAGCTCGAGATCCTCGACGAGACAGTCGAAGGCTTCCAGTTTTCGCGGTCGTTGGACCTTCCCCAGTCACTGTCGCGGTGTCTTCAGGATGCTGATGTGAAGGGGATCAAAATTCGCCATAAGCTAAAGTTCCGCATACAACTGCACAACCCTGATGGACACACTAGCGAGGTACGTAAAATGATTATACCATGACTATAACGATGATGATGGCATGCTGACAATCACAGTTGCGTGCTACTCTACCAGTCTCGGTTCTAATTTCGCCCAACTTGAGGATCGACGACAACAATATCCTGGTCGAAGAGACCGCCGACTCGCGTCAAAGAGCCGTGGACGACTTGACACATCAGGCACCCCCTCTCTATGGAGAACACCAGTTTGACCGTTTGTACAGCGAGGTTGATGTTAGTGGATATCGCACACCTGGGCCGATCAGCGGTTCTGTTACACCTTTTGGAGCTTTGAGCCGGAACATATCATCCGAAGATCTTCCTTCCCTGGAAGCCATCACGAACGGAGACATCTCCGCCTCGGCGCTGCACAGCCGACTCCGCGATCTTCATGCCACTCATGGTAGTCACGTCGCATCTCCAAGGCACGATCCAGAACACGACCAAGTAGCACACAGTGCCCCGTCAGATTACTTTAGTTTGGGCCGCCATTCCGGCGTCAACTCGCACTCGCACAGCCCCGAAACAGGGTCTCGTCGGGCTTCTGACGAACATGAACGCGATCACCTGGACTCTAACCTGCCATCCGGAATGGCCACACCACATCACCCTCAGTTCATGGAGGTCGAGACTCTGAGCCGCGTACCAAGCTATTCCACCGCCATTCGCTCGAACGTTCGAATGCAGTACGACAATGGTCTCCCAGGCTACGATACTGTGATATCGATCTCAGCCCCACGGCCGCCTCCTCCCCCGCAGCAGGCGCATCTCCGCAGCGGCACTGCAACGCCCTCACGGATGCCACCGCTTCACGAATCGTTCCACCCTCCGCTTTACACCCAGCATAGCCTTGGCCACGGATTGCACGATGACGTTGAACGGCAACTTCGAATTTCGCAAGCTCGTGTCGATATTTAATCATTCTCTTTCCGGCCGGTGCAAAAGAGCATTCGCATTGTTTACGGAGTTGTCCTTCTTCCTTTCTTCTGGATTATTTTGGTTACAAGATACCACCATTTCTTTTCTTTTGGGTGTCTTTTTGGATGTCTTTATCATGAGATGGCGTTGCATTCATATCTGCTCTGGATTGGGCGTTCTTCTATTCTATCTTTATCTTATCAATCTCCACGGGGAGAACAGCTACCGGAGATGAGACGAGCATGCTGCATAGTATTATTACGTACCTACTACTACATAGCACATACATAATTTGCATACATATTCGCATATAATTGGATCCCAATGCTGTCTCAGAGCCTAGCATAGTAGATACTAGATAGTAGAATGTTTCAGGCTGTGGCTGATGGTGATACCCCTTTCCTGGTGCATAGCCAGCATAACTCAACATTATGCACGAGTTATGAGCGAATTGTGAGAATAATGCCGAAGCCACGTACCTGTGAGGCTGTGTAGGCCGCTGTGGCTTGCAGGCCCTAACCTCTTTTGGGATAGCGCTGTTGACCCGCGTGAGATCATTTGTTGGCCTGCGAACGTCGACTGATGATCCGCGATGCGATTGTAGCATCGCTGCGATTTGACTTTCTTTCTTACTTGATTATTATTTATATTCAGATCTCGCCCCATTTTTTGGCTTTGTCTCTTGCAGTGCGCCTGTTCCTGGTGAGACAGCTCCGGATTGCGCGGAAGTGAGTTACCCCTGACCGGTTGTTGCTGACCCCGCACCCCTCTATATAATGACGCTGACTGCTGTTTGGATAGAAATATATACCCAGCATATACATTATATCCAACATATAATTCAGTTAATTAATAATTAAAGAGCAACATGGCAACACCAACGCCCCCGGCTCTGCCGCACCGGTCCACCACCATGTCGACCGGCAGCGATGACGAGGGCGTCATGGGCGAGGACACCAGCGAGGTTTGTTTGCGCCCTCGCTGCTGAGAATTGGCCTAACTTGTTTCTAGACCACCCGCCTCCTGCTCGAGCGTCTGCAGGCATGGAAGCACATGTGCGGATATCTGGAGGAGTATATCGAGGCCACCGCCAAGATGCAAAAGTCGCAGGCCAAGGACTACGAGAAGGTGCTGAAGGTAAGTAACCGGCTGAAGTTGGTTTAAGTTGACGGAGTTGACATGTCAGACCGTGAGCAACCCTCTCAAAGAGGGCCACCACTTCGACCCGGCCTTGGATGGCGTTACGGGCATGTTTGAAACGTTGCGCAACAATACAAGGGTATATACCGTGCCATTCTGAAGTGGTATTGTGCTGACTGTTCAGGGCGTCTCCAACATGCACAACGAAACAGAACAGAACCTCAAAGGCCAGGTGCTCCCCATTCTCGACCGCCTGCACAAAGAGATCAAGAACAAGGCCAAGGAGCTCAAGACAGGCGCCGTCAAAGGCTCAAAAGCAGTCGACAAGGCGCGCGCCCTGACCCAAAAACACATTGAAACCCTCGGCCAATATGCCGCCGTGCACGGCGCCTTTGCCAGCAATAAGATCGAGCCGCAAAACGACCCTTATGTCTTGCGCCGCGGCATCAACCACCGCCTGAACAAGCAGGTCATTGAGGAAAACAACAGCCGCAAGGACACCATCATCGTCCAGAACTCCTTCGCCGAGTTCGAGGCCCACGTCATCGAGACCGTGCAGCTCGCCATGAACACCTACTTCCAGTTCATGGGCGCCCAGCTGGACAACCACCGCGCCTTGTACGGCGACATCACCGGCAGCGCACAAAAGATCACCGGCGACTACGAATGGACCCGCTTCATCAAGCGCAACGACGGCATCCTCATCGACCCCGACCAGCCGCCCAGGTCCTTCAACAACATCACCTTCCCCAACCAGGACCACGCTTCCACCAAGCCCACCCTCGAGGGCACACTGGAGCGCAAGTCCCGTGCCATCATCAAGGGCTTCAGTTCCAGCTACTACGTAGTCACGCCTGCCAAATACCTGCACGCATTCAAGGACACGGACGACTTCGCCAAGGATCCCACCCCAGATCTGACACTATACCTGCCAGACTGCGTCATCGGCGCCATTGACGGGGTCAAATTCAACATCAAGGGCAAGGACGTCTCCGGCGGCAAGGTCGGCAGCGCCTTCACCACCACCACCGAGTTCCAGTTCAAGGCGCACACGCCCAACGACGCCGAGAAGTGGTGGCGCGTCATCAAGGACTCGAGCCACGTCGAGGCTCCTGCGGCTCCGTCGCCGATCAACACCGAGCCGGCCGCGGGCATCAAGCGCACTCCGACGCATTTTCACACTTCGCCTGGCGGTTCGGCGGTGTGATAGTCGCCTATGTCGTATATATACAGATTATCTACTTTCTCTATCTCCTTGTGTTGTGTTTGTTTTGGATGATTTTGCTGTGTCGTCTACTGCACATGAGATTAGTATTCTGACTGTCTTGTATTATACTTATACTTATATCCTATCAATTATCTCACTGAATATATACCTGCTCTAAATATGAAATGCATGTACTAGCTAATTATTCTCTCTCCCACTTCAACACATGGATATCCTTCTTCCCCCCTCCCCTACTCGCCGACAACTCGATACTCCCTTTCTCGACGATCGTCTCGCGCACAAACCCGTTCTTCAGAAACACGCCCACCGACGCCTCATTGCCCACAAACGCACTGCTCTTCATCACGCGCATGTTCATCTTCGGAACGCCCCATTCGTGGATCAGCGCTCTGAGCACCGCGCCCATTATGCCCTGGCCGTGGTACGAGGGCTGCAGCCAGACTTTCCCAACCCCGTCAGTTAGATTAATCTTTGCTCTCAGAGAGAAGGAGAGAGAGAGAGAGAGAGACATACAGCCTATCCCCCATATCAAATCCTCATGCCCCGCCGGCAACGCCTCGTTCTGTTCAGCCGCCTTTGCGCGCTCCTCGCTGCCCAGCGGCAGTTCATAGAAGGGGTACTGCCGGATCATAAAGTCGCCAATATAGCCCGCCTGCGCGATCTCCTCGTCTCCACCATCATCCCCGTCAGGTGACGCCGACGAAGCAGGCGAGAGTACAGACGTGTCCCGAATATTCCGAAACGGACACCCATCAAACCACCCGCCGCGCTCGCGCTGCGCCGCGAATATGCGCTGTGTCTCTGCGTGGCCCATCCTAGCCCAGGACACGGCGTGCTCGCGCGCAAACGGGTGCGGCGTGCCCTCGAGGAAGAGGAAGACGCGCGGGTCGTTGAGCGCGGCGACCGAGGCGGTTAGGTCTGCTTCTGGAGGGAATTTCTCTGCATCGTCTTGCTCGTCGTCGCCAGAGACAAGACGCGGAGGAGTCAGGATTATGTGCGAGTGTGGCGCTGGCAGGCGGATGTAGGGCTCGCCGGTGGCGGGGAGGACGAGGACCATGTCTGTCTTTCTATGTCTGTCTATTTATTGGTTGTGGGGAGAAGAGAAGAGAAAGGGGGATACGAGGTTTTATATGCATGTAACGATGTCACTAGTCTAGTGCTTCGTCCGTCGGAGATAACATGCGTGAGTCACCCAGACATACGATGTCTCGGATGACTGTTATTAATTAGTTGTATGCATGTCTCGTAGTTCTATACCAGTTCTATGTATAGATGTCTTAACTGGGATTAGGTAGGGGTGTGATGCGGTTATTTACATATAATCATCTCATTCTGCATTAACATGCCTGTCGCTCATATAGATATATTCAATGTTTGCGTTCAATAGGTATCTCGCAATAAAATAACAAAATCATGCAAATTGCCGCTAGTATAAAATGCAGTTAGAAATCCTCCGGGCTTTCAAGATCCTGTAGCTTCTGTCGCAGAAACCGCCCTAGAGCAGCAGACTTTGATTCTAGCGCTAAGAGTATTTCGGGCGACGAGCTGAGGTTGAGTGCTGCAAGGCGTGCGAGATCGTTGTGTCGGTCGATTTCGTACTGTGTTGCCAGTAGACTGTCCCCATTCTGTTGTTGGGGTTCGGCTTTTTGTGATGCCGATGCCGATTCTACATGCGTTTGATGTTGCGACGATGTTTCCTCTCCTGTCGGCGCTGATTCCGACTCAGGATTGGCACTTGTTTCAGCACCCCCGCTCTCTTCTGCTTGTGGCTGATTCTGTAGCTTCTCCGGCCCTACTGCTGCGAGAAGCACCTTGTCTGCAATCCGCGTAACCACCGCCACCTGGTTCTCGTGCTCAAAGACAATCGATCCAACATCGCCCAGGGATATTGACGGCGCAGTAACAAATGACGACGGGTGACTGGCCTGTTTCACCCCGGTCAAGTTCCCTGTCGACGCCGTTCGGGCAAACGATGTATATGCCGCGCCGTACGTCGCGCTCAAGTTGCGTAGCTGGCGGGTTGATAATTTAGATGCATAAGCGAAGATGGCGCCGTTCGTAGCAAATATTCTTGTCCCAGTCAGTCGCATTCCTCTATTCGCATTTTGTATTCATCGCAGGAGACAGACTCACAGTATGGAGGTGATTTCTGGCGGCGCAAGGTTATCCTCTAGCAAATCGCTGAGGGCCTCCGTGTCGATCATCTTAATATCCGGGAGTGATGGTGTCATGTTGTCGTCCGAATCAGTATCGGCATCACTCAACTCAGACTTGATGCTCGGGTCGGTGTCGTCGGTCTCGGTCTCAGATGCGTCTGAGAGATACGTAGGAGCACGTGTGCAGTCTTCGGGGAAGAAAAAGCAAGTTTCCCAGCCGTCGTCGTCGTGATGGTCGTATTCGATTGGCTCCGGGGAATAGTCTAGGAGGTTTTGAGCGTATTGAACCTGACAGCGGGCCCAGTAGGGGACGAAGGCAATATCTTCAAGTTTGTTATTCGAAAGAAGACTTGTCTGCAACGAAGAATCCATTTTAGCCAGGGTCTCAATAGTGTGAATCAATCAAATGTATAGAGGAGTGACATGGGTAAATGGTGTCTTCATATAATGGGGTTTGACTTGAGAGTCATGCGACGCCAGCTGTCACCCATGGCTAGGCTGCGGACTAGAGCGGAGAGAAAAAGAAAAGATATGCAGGTAAGATTGAAAGTGTCAAAAGACTCATGTGGGTACGAGTACAGACAGCAGCTGTTCAGTGTTGAGCGGCGGCTAGAGCGGTAAATGAGTGCGGGCACCCGCAAAACACCGAAGAATTTTCGATTCCAAGAATGAATGTGACTTCTGGGGAAAAGGCTAAACCATGCATACCTTTCTGGTTTCAGATCAAGCCGATCGTCTGGGGACGCTGGACGGCCAATCGTGGAGGACCAGCTGGACGACTGAAGCACTAGACACGCACGCCCGCGGCTGACGAAACGGGCAATTGGGCAAGGCAGAGGCCTGAGCGCGAGGATTGTGGTAGTAGATGAGCCTGAGAACAGCAGTAAACTTCGCGTTAGGTTATAGACGTGAGTAAGAGAGTCGGTTGGTTGTTGAAGTTGAAGAAGCTCGGTGGAGTTGAGTTGCTTTGGTTACGTTATCCGGAGTTACCTTGTAATTTATTGTATTTGCTTACCATTTGTTACGCGATCTGTATACATCGTATTTATTTCGTATCTCAGCACGCCTTCCTACATACTCATTTACGTATTCCTATTTCTCATTCCTGACCAAATTCCTCTCCTTGCTGTATTGCTATTTGACCGTCCTGGCTTCTAGACTCTGATCAGGAATATCTGACAGCATACCTCGTGGTGCTTTAATGACGCAGCTTACCCCTTGACACGGTCTAGTCCAATCTTTTAGATACAACGAGCAAGATCATAATGGATGAATGAATGTATACAAAGGTCTATATTCATCTACACCTTTCGTCTGACTGCTTTTGCCTAACTTGACACGGCAATACAACCCCGGAGTCCGCAGAAGATCTTAATTGCAGGCCATAGCACTGAAATTGTTAGTATATATAATCCAAATATCAAGTTACAAAGTGATGCTTACGGCGAGCCTTTACCACCCTGGAATTGTCCTATGAGAAGCAGTTGTGAAGTTTGTTTTGCATAGCGGGTGAATCAGGGAAAATCCTTCCACCTTGATCACGCATTCAAAACTTGTGCTCGGATGTGAAACGATGAAACTATACCAGACTACGCTAACGGTGTACTTTTTGCTAAATTATCATTATCTGAGAAGTGCTTGCTTCCATCTCCTGATACCTAGGAGGAAAGTAGTTGGTGCTGTAACCCCACCTACACACATATAGTTGTCTCATGCAAACTCGATGACGTTAACAGCACCTTTACACCCTATGAGTATTATTTGTATAATTTAGAGTAACCTCTTATCAATCTATGATAATAGTGTCGCACGGAGAAATGCTGAGATACTTCACGGAGGATTAGAGCTAACGTCATCCAAACTGCCCCGCCTTGGGGTAAATAAATATCCAGCCGCTTCCCTTTGACCTCTTTCAATCTCTCGCTATCTTGACCCATGCTGGCCCTGCGCATTCCGTCCCTGTTCCGACTCCCAAGAGCATATAATTTCGGATCTTCTTTGCTTCAAGGTAGGCATAAGCTGTATACCCTGTGATGAACTGCAAGCTAACAGTAACAGGACGCTCGCGACTATTCGGCACAATGGCGTCCACTACCAACCTCTCGACTTACAAGTTCAACCGTAAGAACCACCCTATACTCTGTCAATCTGTCAATACAAACCAGCTAACGTCGCCAGATACCATGCTTCGGGTCAAAGACCCCAAGAAGTCATGCAAGTTATACTTTTCCTACCTGTTCACCCATGCTCTGCTGACAGTCCACAGTGGAATACTACAAATTCCTCGGTCTGAGCGAGATCCAAAAACTTGACTTTCCCGAAGCCAAATTCTCACTCTACTTTCTTGCGTATACCGGACCCGACTCGCTCTCTGGTCAGAACGTCTTTACCGATCGCAACGCCGTCCTCGAACTTACCCACAACTGGGGCACCGAGAACGACCCCAACTACAGCGTCGTGAACGGAAACACCGAGCCACACCGTGGATTCGGACATATTGCCATCTCCGTGGACAACATCGAGGCTGCCTGCAAGCGCATCGAGGACGCCGGATACCCCTTCCAGAAGAGACTGCAGGATGGCCGCATGAAGCACATTGCTTTCGCAAAGGACCCCGATGGATACTGGGTGGAGATCATTCGCCGCTACAACGAGGACGTTGGAACAACCACCGATGTCTCGAGCTACCGATTTAACCACACTATGCTCCGAGTCAAATCTGCCGAGACAAGTCTCAAGTTCTACCAGGAAGTGCTGGGTATGGAGTTGGTTCGTACGTCAGAGAACCCTGATGCCAAATTCAACCTCTACTTTTTGGGGTACCCTTCATCGAACCCTCCCGTAAAGCACGACGCCAAAAACCCAGTTGCCGAATGGGAAGGCCTCCTCGAGCTTACCTGGAACTACGGCACCGAGAAAGAAGAAGGTCCTGTCTACCACAATGGAAACGATCAGCCTCAGGGATTCGGTCACATCTGTAAGTGCTACTAAACATGTCACCAGCAATCAATAGAAATCGCTTGCTAATACTTTATTTCCTAGGCGTTACTGTGGATGATCTGGATGCTGCCTGTGCCCGCTTCGAATCGCTGAATGTCAGCTGGAAGAAGCGTCTCACCGATGGAAGAATGAAGAACATTGCCTTTATCCTCGACCCAGACAACTACTGGATTGAGGTTGTCCAGAACGAGAAGTTGGCTGGCGCCCAGAAAATTTAAGCCGGGCTGCGTTCCTGTGGATTGAATGGATATTAGAAGCAGGTCATAGCTAGTGTATAGTTAATGTACAACCGCATCTTTGATGTCATCCAAATAATGCCTCTTGATGCTCCGTATGGTAATTACCGATGCTATGTAATTGTATTGAAGATCCCTCCAACCAATCAGGCGATGCCATTTTCAGATGGTGGCCGATCCTCCGCGACGTGATTGGCCAGATCTCGCTGGTCGTGGCTACCGCGGGTGGGCGGTTTCCCCGCATGCAAATCTGCGAGTCTGGATTCAATGGAAAACCTCAAGTTTGCTCACCGTTCCATCCCTTCTGTTCAATCTTTTGTTCAGTCACTAAAACAGACACTCTCTTGAAAGAGACACCACCGGCATGATAATGGATGCTTGGACTTAGCCTTGTGCGACAGCTCTGGATGGAATATCGGACGGACAACCCTTTTTGATACTGTACTTGCTTGATCTATCATGTCAACCTCGCAGGCCGATGCGCAACAGCCACCACCGCCAGCATCAGGACAAGGGAAAAAGGCGCCGCGCAAGCATGTTACAACGGCGTGTGTGCCCTGCCGAGAGAGCAAAATCAGGGTTAGTGCCGCCTTTCAAACCTGAAGAAACGAATACATAGCTTACGTTGGTATAGTGTGATGGCGCCCAGCCGAATTGCTTGAATTGCCAGAAAAAAGAGAAGATATGCAGATACCAGCATGGAGATGATAAGAGGAAGTAAGCAAGAGATCCAAGCCATTTGGTGATTAAACCGAGCAATTTAGACCTATATACTACTTACCATGGATCTATCGAACTCTGCTGACTATTCTCTTTAGAATTTCTCTGCGTGCAGCGTCGGAACTCTTCTCTTCGAGAATCGACCAGCTGACCCAATTCATTTATGATCACGGTCTAGAGCCACCTTTGATGCGACCAGATGCCGAGCAAGAGATGACCAAAGTGCTGGATACTCTCCAGATACCGCGAGGCGCCATCAAAGGCATCGCTTCTCACAGCACCATCAATGCACCTAATTCTACTGCTATTCGAAACGGAGACCAGGCTATATCTAATCGATTCTCAGTACCTACCGAAGCAGCGGCCAACATTGTTTCGCCACCTGCACGGTACCCCAATATCCACCCTAATTTCTTACCTCCTGCCTTTGACTTCAGTCTCCCGACAGCTGAGTGCTTAGATGATCTCTACGCAAATAGCTTGCAAAATAATCCGGAAAATATCCACCCAGAGTCAGATCCTTATACAGGAGTTGAACGAACCTCTTTGCGCGCACACCAGCATGACGATGATGATAATGATTCGGATACTGGAGATGAGGCGGAACGAGAGGTCATAGAGCAACTATCGCAACGAATCGGTACTTTAAAACTGGCCAGCGATGGACATCTTCGATTTTATGGTCCGACCTCAAACCTCAATCTAGTCGATGTTGCGTCTACTTCAAAACAACGGCCAGGTCCGGACGAGCGCTCAGTCCGACATGACGGCCAAGAGCTCCTCAATCACTTGCGTATTGGGCAGCACGTTGAACAGAGCTTGGAGGATCATTTGATAAAACTTTATTTCACATGGCAGAATCCAAGCTTGTACATCGTTGAGCCAGAGATGTTTGCGATGGCGCGTGCTAAATGGCGGGACGAATCGGATGATACTCCGTTTTACTCGGAGGTGCTCACGAATGCAATGTATGTTCAAGTTGTGCGAGGAGTTTGTATTAGCCCTTTGTTTCTGTTTACTAATTAAGATGGGTAGGTGCGCGCTCGGTGCTGCGTTCGAGGCACGCTATCATCCAACGTTCATAACCTTCCCAAAGTCACTGTCAGAGTTCTTTGCAGACAGAGCGAAAGCTCTTTTGGAGATTGAGTTGGACAGTCCTTGCGTGGCCACGGTACAGGCTCTTGTCATCCTCAGCAGTCACGAGGCCGCATCGAATAGAGATGCCCGTGGGTGGCTCTATAGCGGTAAGAATCTTCTTTGATTGGAAATGGCAACTATAAGCTCACTTACTGTTAGGAATGTCCATGCGACTCGCTTATGATTTGGGTCTGCACATAGATATGGCAGCCTACGTCGAAAGGGGGAGCATGACTCCCATGGAGGCAAAGGTCCGGCAGGTGGTGTTTTGGGGGAGCTATATCGCAGACCAGTAAGTTGCACAAGCCAGAAGTTTTGATTTGAAATGGAATATCATTAACCAAGGTTACATAGCTTCTGGGGATTTTATCTGGGTCGCCCTTTCAGCATGAACGCTGGAGATATATCTGTCTCAAAGCCAGCATCGTCTTTGAATAATATTAAAGAAGAGACATGGCAGGGCTACGGCATGGGAGAGCTTCTACCACGTAGTTTAGAAAATGGCCTCAGGAACCCCAGTGAGCTTATCACCCAGCAATTTGTTAATTTGTGGGAAATGATTGCTCCGGTGGGACATATTTTGTTAGTAGCTTTCAAACCCTTCAAACCATGTGTGAGTTTGCTAACGTTTACCCAGGTACGGCTGTAGCGAAATAGCTAGTCACGACCTGCAACGAATAACCTACAAGGTGACGGAAGATTTGTTTGCATGGAAGAGGAACTTGTCTTCTTCGCTGCAAATTAACCTTGAGCATGATCATGGCCCTGTCTTGCCTCACCTATTGATGCTACAGTAAGTCATCTTTATCTTCGATTTCACGTATTTCACGCTATGTATCCCAAACTAAGTCCTAATATAGCATGCAATATTATCAAATTATGATTTTCTTCCACCGACCATGGGTGTCCAAAAGCTACATACAGCCGCAGAATCCAAAACAAGGACCGGGATATCAACACGCACGAAGAACATGTGCCGAGTCAGCGACGGCAATTGCACGTCTACTACGCCTCTACGAGAAGTATTATACGTTCCGACGAATTAACAACCAGGTAGTTGCGATCATATTCACTGCCGCGTTGATGCTGATATTCATTACCATCTCCATGTCCTCTCAAGATACTAGTCGGCTGCACTTGGATGAAAAGAATAGACTGGCTGACATGGCGGCACATTTGAATGTTTGTTTCCGAGCCCTAGACGAGCTAGGCCAATCATTCGAGAACGCAAAACGAACCCGAGACTTCCTAGTGAGCTTGCAACGGCGATGGCAGAATCACATGCGAAAAAATGGCGCAAAACCGAAGCGATCACTCGAGTCACCTGCTGGATTCGTTACCAAAAACCAACAATCTGCTCCTCTGGAAGACAGAACATCTACTGATACTTCATCATCGTCTGTACCAGGACAGAAAAAACTACGACTATCACAATCGTCAATGCTAGACGACTCCAGTCTCAGCGCCAATCTCCTAGATGCGCATGATCTCCTACCCCCAGAAGTTGATTTTAATCAGCTCAGTGGCGGACTCAACTGGACCCCTACCAGTAGAGATCTGAAAATGCTCTCAGAAGGACTCGGCGATGCACCACTATTCTCCACAACATCATTGTCACCATCATCGACAGCATCGCCTCGCCATCCTGCACGAGATACAATGGCCACAACTCTCAGCAACGGGGGGAATAACGCACTTCCCAATCTGGACGATATGGCGTCTATGCATTCATGGTGGAATTGGGGATCGTCAAATGGTGTTAATGGCGCTAATCATAGAGGTGGTACAAATCTTGGATGATGATTTTCCCACTAGCATTTTGCAGCGATTTTTGTTCGTATTCACTATATATACATACCGTCTGATTCTTTTATTATCGATATACCCAGTTTTGAATATAATCAATTGATCCACGTCATTGTCATGTGGCGTTTCCTACAAGAATTCCAATGTTCCTTTTATATCTAGCAGTCTGATTGGATTCACTACCTCAAAGCGTAGACTATAACAAAGATATCAGGTAGTCCATTCACGATAGCCCTCGTCCCGCAAATCTTCGGCAATTAAATACAAGCAAGAACCACAGCTCTGTTAATCAAAATGAAGACGCGAGTACATAGTACACACCACTACATACAAAACTCGTGGTGGAAAACCAGTGCTAGATTTAATTTTCCACGGATAGATAGATTATTCTATGCTTCATGATTTGCATTCGCTGTTCCATTTTTTGGTACTTGCTTTCAGGTCGCGCTGTGTTCTTTTCTCTCAGACTTCTCTATCGAGCGGACCAAGCGGCCAGCCACGCCTTCTGTGCAAGTTCATGTGCATCGGCAATTTTGATTTCTCGTAAAAAATAGAGCCATCAACACGGTATGGGCACGTCGATTGGGCATGGCAAGCCGTCACTTGGGAGTTGTTCTGGCGTGATGTCGGGTTCGTTTTGGTTCTCTGTATCGAAGTTCCACGAGGCAGTTGCAGTCACAAATATCAAGATGAACTAGTTTGTGATGCAGTTCTGATTGCTCGGGATCATGGAACAGAGCCGAGTGTTATCTCACAGAGAAAACAAAAACAACAAAAATTGACCCAACAATACCAACAGATGATCTATCTTGGCCTGTGAAAATGCAATGTGCCCCAAAAGGTCGACTCCGCGGTAGAAATCTTCCAAGTTAAGATTAGGGTATGCCCGATGTTGTTGCTTTTTGTCCCAAGACTTTGTAGGCCGCAACGGGGCTTTGGTAATGCGTTGCTGGCTTGCTGGACCTGTCGAACTGTGGTTGACACCAAATCGTCTTGCCTTCATAGCTACCAACGATTGGACTAGCGTTATACTCGAAGTCGGCTATTACTGTGGTGAAAGGTTCATTCGTCCACGAACTCTCGACGCGATCGACTGACACCGACCGGGGAAAATAGTTGATTGCATTGTCGTTCAAGAACCGCGATGGAGATTCCTTATATGGGTTTCCCCAGACATGCAAGGGCAGAGCTGGGGTCCGGAGAACTCTTTGTTGTCGGATATTCTGCCCGGGAGCTGTATATCAAGTGTTCTTGGATCGATACCGAGAAGATTGGAGATAATGGTAGTCGACGGAAACTCTGTGTATTGGTATAAATCCCGTAATATTCTGCTTTCAGATTGGAAGGGGCACCCGATATAATCATCACTCTCTTCTTCGTAAAAAGAACCAATCTCTTCAGCCACTCTGATGGAGTAACGAAGGAGTCAATTTCTGCCTTCCTAGCATTGATTCGATCTTTCCATCCATTTTTAGGCTCGGTTTCTTTAGAACTGGATAGGGGTAGAAGAAAAATTTGAAGGACATCGGAGAGTATACGCAGCGATCAGACCATTCCTGAGCCATAAGAAACTCATTCTGTTGAACACATGAACAGCAAACACCATCCTCCGCGCCAGATTCTGGATTCCTGGGAAATAAAACGAGGTCATAAAGTTTCCGGGAATCCCCAAGGGAAATATGCCTTGCTGTGTTGCCCTTTGTCAGGAACCTTGTGCCATGAATTTGATTGAAAGCTGAAAGAACTGGCAACAACCAATATAAGGGTACGCAGCAGGTTTTGTGCTCGTTTGATCCTTTTGCTCGTTAAACCCGATCAAGCTGTGCAAATCTGTCCACCGTTTGGGATAAATGCCGAGTTATATCGGTCGATAATCTCTAGAATGGTAATATTTCTCGCGGATCCTCTCTGTAGTTGTGTCATATATTTTGCTGAGTGTATTCCCACCAAGCGCCGAGGACATTGGTGATGGCGCTCACAGTTCGCACTACAACGCTTCAGGGGTAACTTTCATGGCGTCCTTCTCCTCTTGCAGCCTTTTGGCTTCCTCAAGCATTGCAATTCGAGTAGGGATTCGGGCATTGGCAAAGCAAATGTCCGGCCTGCGCAGGTACTGGCGCGGGTCGCATACGGCTTGTTGTAGGGTCGGTAATCTGTCTAAGTCTGTTGAGTTGGCCAGAAGAGTAGTCCGACACCCGGACAGGATACGGTATCAATACTGTGATGAACAAAGTACAAAATGTGACGTAAAACACAAGACGAGAGGCGTATAGTTTCATCCTCTGATGGAGCCATAGTGTCTTGAGATGTCTGATCAATGTAAGCAGCAGATGCTGAAGAGCTTCTGAATCGTCGCGTGTCGGGTCATACTCGAGTTGGCAGAACAACTTTCTATTTTCTGCCTTGAATCTTAGAGAGTCGTCCTCTTACTTGCTGATTCAGAATGTTTGACATCTTGAATGCTTAGCAATGTCCGTTACCTCTTGTTGGTTAAAGTTGGACAGCCAAGGCACGGGGTCGTGCCCATCGAACCGAAAACCCAGACTCCCAAGTCACCAAGGAAGAGGTTATGATTCGCTTGAGTAGGCACAATCCATATTTCATCTAACATGATTCCAACGCGTACTGTTTATGGAGATCCAGTGGTTTTCTGATTCTCCGTCGTCAAACGAGACGGACCCTTGAATCAGATTCTGCCCATCAAGGCACTCGGGCACGTTGATATCAATGCTGCATCTGAATCTCATCTGTTCTGAACGTTTTCATCCGCTTCTTCGTCTCTACAATTGCCAATGTATTGTTGTGAGACATGTTTCGTAGAGCGCCGTCCGTCCAGGTACTCAAGCTCCCCTTCGTGACTTCGAGCTTGAAGCGAGGATGGTCAAAGATCCCCTCCGTTGTGGAATCTCTTACACAATCCGACACACCCTGTAGCAACAGTATCAATGCGGCATTCGTGGTAGATTCGTCTTGTGCCTCAGCCTTTTCATCGTCCACATATGGCTCGTCCATGTCATCTGAGGCTGTCTCCTTTCATGGTGAGTTATGGTGGGTTTCGAGTACTCTCACGTTCGACGGCGTTGGAAAATTTCCTTTGTATGAGCCACAGTGTTAGTCTGGATGATATGAAGAGCTCGGTGTGATGGATAAATAAGATGAATCAAGAATGCCACACTCACCTCGGACTGAACGAGAGTATAGCGGCGTCCGCCATCTGCGGGTGTCTTATGCACCTCTAGGACTCCAGTTACTTCTCGCGAGTTGCAATGGGATTTCCACTTGATGATGATAACGGCATTGACGTTTCTTTGGAAACCATTCAGCCAAGTATCTTTGTCCCGCAGCAGCTGTCTTCTTTGAATGGTTTTACGCCCCTTCTATATAGTTGGTGTAGTAAGGATACAACATGTAGTAAACCGGATCACGGCGGACAGCTTGCTGTACCAACAAATGAATCATACCTCGCAGCCATCCACAGTTCGGACGCCCGGAGATTTCCAGTTGGTGATGCTTGTCGTTGCATTCGACGTGGATGATGCAGAATATCTGCATCAGGTATCCACTGAATATCCCTTATATTTCGATCAGGATGACAGTAAATCGAATGTTCTCGAAAGCCGAAAGACTATATAAGCATAGCCCAAACTCTTTCGGTTCCCGTGGTTTCAGGCTCTTGCGTAGATGTCTCAGGGTTTTGTATATGCTGCTGAGACGGGGGAGACAGCTGTGCCAATTCTCCTAGCGCTCGTGTAAACTCTGCATGTCACGGAGGATGAGTATACTGTCGTCCCAGTGTCTCTGATCTAGTACTGGAGGCTGCCATTACCTTTCTAAACCGAAATCTTTGCACATTAAGTGGTTGCATAGTACTTCATTCCACCAACTGGAATCGCCAATCTGTTCAGCGTCATCACGCGGAAAGCAGGTGAACCTTGTATTGGTTGTACGATGAAAGCGACGTCCATACATCGTCATCTAGCGTTGCTTCTCTTGGATGTACTGCCAGGATGATATTGTTAGATTCGTCCCCACCAGTTCGCGGACTCGCCGTGGGAAGTTCACTTTGTAAAATGCCTGCGCCACACATGATAATTCAGATACGACCACGAGCTTGTTGGGTTCGTTGTGGTAGCTGCTGTGGCCCAGGTTTGCGATCATGTTGTCAATATATCCAACCTTCCAGCAGTATTGCGCGTTGTCTGCAATCACGTCGGATATATGTTGCAAACCAGTTCTCTCGCCATCAGATAGTCTTGATGAGATTGTAAACAATCTCTCCACGACACACATAGCGTTTATGTATAGTGTGTCCTCGTCAATGCAACGGAGAAGGATGAGAGAATAGATATAGAAAATGGAAAAGAGAGATGAAGCATGTATCCACAGAGAGAGAAGCTGCAGCAGAGAGAAAACAAGAAGGAAAATAGAAGATGAAGTGTGGGCATGGACGCTGCTTATAACCCCATCTCCCCAATTGGCAGGAACATGCCGGCCAAAATGAAGGACTGCGGATCCAAAATAGGCACCGCTCCTTTGCCGTGAGTCACATGTCTCACTCTCGTTTGTATTTCTTTCTGGGCGGCAGATTTCGTTTGTATTGATTGATCCATTTGATTTATCTAAGGAAGGCACGAAAGAGAAGAGACGTTACGAAAATATACATTAAATACACATAAATACAACTAAATACACATCAAATACACATCAAATACGGCAAAGTTACTAGCGGCTAGAATTGAGCTAGAGTTGCTGCCATGTGGCTGAGGCCGCGGCTCTTGGATTTCCAAGCCTTCCAAGGTTCTGTGACACACTAAAACCATGTCACCTCTCTTGCAATTCAGCCTTGCCGGCTTGTCCCTGGCTCGGATTGATTCAACAATAAAAGACAAGTGTTTGACCTGAATTCAGTCATAAGCGACATCATGCATCATGGTCGGTGTCCCTCGCAGTAAGGGCTGCGCTACCTGTCGGAATAGACGGATCAAGGTAAGCTATTCTTTCATAAAAGCCCGAAAAAGGGAAGAGAAGAGATGGATATCTAATTCAAGCTCCACTACTATACAGTGCGACGAAGCTCGCCCCGAGTGCGGGCAATGTCAACGATACAGCTGTCCCTGTCCAGGGTACAATCGCAAACTGAAATTCAAGGATGAGGGGCCGAACCTACAACGCCGACATCGCCGCATGTCAGATCGAAAACCCAACGATGCCTCTGAATCGTCTTCTTCCTCGTCCGCCGTGATCATAGCCGACTTGCGGAATAAAATTCCGGAAGTCATGGCGGAGGAAGCGTTTCACTTGATGCGAACCCACGCCGGCAGCATTGACGAGAGTCTGTCGCCGTCGCTCGTTCAGAAGCTTTTCATGAGCCAACAACCAAGACTCTTTATGGATTTCACATGTGCAGCTTTTCCGACATTGTACTTCCACAACCGCTTCCGGTCCGACCTCGCGTTCCCCGAATATATGGTGGAGAATTTCCGTAAACGAGCGTACCAGGATTCGGCAGTGTGCTGCCTCAGCGCCGTGTATCTCGCATCCCTAACGAAAGACGTCCGGCTTCTGCGAACAAGTCGGTACATGTACGGTGAAGCATTGCGAAGGCTCAATCGAATCATAGACACGGAAGAAGCTTTCTCCGATGATGTGCTTAGCACGGTTATGATGCTGACCGTTTACGAGCTGTATGCTCGAACAACCCCAGATGCCTGGGTAAAACATGCCCGTGGCGTCAGGGAGATATTCTTGAGACGCGGGGTTAAGAGACACATGTCCGGCCTTGGCCGTTCTTGTTATTATGCTTTCAGGGGCTTCCTGGTCGCCCACGCACTGCATGAAGGCATACCTTGTTTTCTGGACGACGACGAATGGCAAAACTTTGCCATCAAGGTGCAGGAGGAAGATGCAAAGAAACCCGGAGAATGGTCGGTGTTTGTGCACATCTCCGAGATGATTTTCATGGAAATGGTCAAGTGTCCGCGATATATCTACGATATTCGTCAGCTATTACCAAATACTCCTCGGCAGGATGTTATGTCTCTGGTTTCTCAGATCCGTGCTACTTGTGCCAATATTCGAAGTCTTGGTGATGATCTGCGCGCGTCGATTATGTATCATTTCCAGAAGAAGGAGGGCATAGAAGTCAATGAGGATGGCTTCGTAGGGCCAGCGCCAGCGCTGTTCCCAGATACCAACCCGACCCTTCTCCTCCAGGGTGCCACACATTGCGTGAACACACTGGAAAAGCTCTTGCGGACGATCAAAATCGACAGCCTACATATTAAATATATAGACGAAGAATCTGCAGAAACAACGCCGCCACCCTCACTATCGCCATCTTCACCGTCTACTACGGAACCAATATCGGCCACTTTCTCTCCAACACCATCCGCTGATTCCAATTGTGAAACTATCTCCTCCGCAAACTCCAGTCCCCGCTCAGCGGACGGCATTACCGATCCCGCCAAAACAACAACATTCACACTACCCTTCCGCCTGGTATCTGAAATCAGTCGAGGCCCAGTGCATCATGACGAAAATCATCATAGTGACAAATCCGCCGCTGGTTATCGCCCGGTCGTCTGGCTGGATCACATCGCATGCTCGATGGGGATGATTCGCTCTGATATCGAAGAGGAGCAGCAAGTAGATAGTGCGGGATTATCCACCATTGTTGAGATTCTGGAAGAGTAGGCCGTTGCCTTTTTTTTCAATGTATATATGGTTGTGTAGGATATTTGTCATACCAGGGTTTGGATATTTTGTCTGGAACAGAAAGGGGGATCGGCGTGGAACTGGTGTTGGGAAATTGATCATTTCGAAGCTATTTATGTATATGATGTGATACCTATTATGATGATGCGAATGACAAGTTTAACATGATGCTTTTGTTTGTCCATATCTGTACCCATATAATCACTAAGGTGTCAAGACTATCATTGATATTTTAATATATACTCGTTGCACACTATACATTGCCGCAGATATTGAGTATTGCACTCGCCATGTCGCGATACTGCCTCGTTTCGAAACCAACACGCTATGCAAATCGTGACCTAATAATATACCAACTAGTATTCCAACGAATGCTCAAACAACGTCCTCAACTCCTCCTTCTCCGCATTCAATTCCTCACTCAAGCTAGGCGCCAACATGAGCACACGCTTCTGAGGAATGGTGCCTTCAACCAAAGCATCGATATCAGAAGCCTTGAAGCCAAGATCCTTCAGCCCTCGCGGCTGGTCACCTAGGGAAACCAAGAATTTCGCAATAGCCTCGCCCAGCACTTCGCCCGCACTCTCGCGTTTGACGTTGGAGATATCGACGCCAAAGGCCTCGGCGGCTTCTAGATGGCGGTCGGGGTTTGATGCACCTGTAAATCGAAAGACGGAAGGTGCGGTGACGGCCACGGAGACTCCATGGGGGATAATGGGATGGTCGACCTCATAGCCGGCATGTTTGTAGCCCGGGTTTTGTCCGGAGATTGGATAGCTCATGCCATGGCATAGATGGACGCCGGCGTTGCCGAAACCGACACCAGCTAGCGTCGCGGCAAGAAGCATTTGCTCTTGCGCTTCGAAATCATCGGGGTCCCTGACGGCGCGGGGAAGATATTTGACCGTGCTGCGCAGAGCGTTTAGAGAGAAAATATCCGAAATCGGGTTTGCGCCTTGGTAGGCTGGGCGGTTGATTGGGTTGGTGGGCCGGGGTTTGCGCTCGTAGTATGGGATGGCGGTGTATGATTCGAGCGAGTGGCAGAGCACATCTAGACCGGAGGAGGCGTGGACGGCGCTGGGCATTGTGCGTGTGTTGATTGGGTCGCAGATACCAAGGGTGGGTTTGAGGGCACGGTGAGCAACGCCGGTCTTTGCTTTCTTCGACACGAGGTCAAAGATGGCCGTGCCTGTGGTTTCAGATCCTGTTCCGGCGGTCGTAGGGACGGCGACTAATGGTTTCAATGGTTTTGTGACTGGGAGACCCTTGCCGAGAGGAGCGTTGACAAAGTCGAGGAAGTCGGCTTCATGGAAAACGGTATACAGATTCATCAACTTGGCAGTGTCGATGACGGAACCACCACCTGGAACGCGTCAGGATTTTGTTTTCTTGTTAGACCACTTTCACCACTTACCGACAGCAAGGAATGCATCAGGGTTGTAGGGCTTAGCAAAGGCAATTGCTTCTTTGATCCTATATTCATGTCAATACTACCTCATTACCTCGAAGGAATGGGGCCGCATACGAGCTATCCTTAGGCTCAGTGCGAACCTTGTCAAAGACGGTAAACTCCACGCCCTCTCGCGCCAGACCCTCAGTAGCCTGCTTCATAGCATCCAATTGAGCCACATTCGAATCTGTCACGATGCAGACCCTTTTAGCGCCCATATTTTTGAAGTCCATACCGACTTCCTTTGTGGAACCAGGACCAAATCGGATGCTCGACGCTGCCATTTCAAAGGCGTATTCCTTTTGCTGCGAAGGGTCGGTGGGAGTAGCAAATCGACGCACATTGTTGGCAAGGTTGATCTGCTGCCGCTGATGGTGGTGATGATGGCCTGGGTTGGTGTGGCAGGGGCAATTGGGCGGGTGTGTGAATTGTATAGTGCGGAGTAGAGACACTGCTCGCTTGGCAGCTGAGGGAGCTACCCTGACGCTCGGGACGGCCATTTTGGCTGTATATGTACTGATGGTCCAAGGGGAAAGACGTTGTATGTTGAGAGACAAGAGCTATATATGTACACCGATATATGATGATGTTGGCAAGCGCGGATGTGCGGGGAGAAAGCTGGGGAGGAAGGCAGAGTCTTGGCAAGCGGAGCTCGCTGAGATGTCCGATCACTGAAATCTATACGTATTTTACCGCGTATCTTACCATCCGGTACGGTACAAGGTTGATCCCTTTACCCCGCACTTTATTTTGCTCTGTTTGGTTTGGCCCGGCGGGAAGGCGGGAAGCTCTCCCTCTCCCGAAGCATAATCCGACCACTCACCAACCACCCAACAACAACAGGTGGGCTTGTCCGACCCTGAAGCCGATAAACAAATTATTGTATTGTTTTTCACTCTTTCTCTGTACATATTTGATTCGTCCATACATATTACGATCAGATGGCGTCCTCTGTTGATGCCTCCCAGCCTCTACTCGGTGACCACAATCCAGATCTGGAACGCCAGGAGAGTTTCAACAGCAGCTACTACAACACAACTACCAGCAACAACAATAAAACCACTTACTCCACTTCGGTTACCCATGGCAGCAGTTTCATCGGAAACTTGACATCCTGGTCTAAACGGGGCGCCCGCGGACTCGGAATAAGCAGCAGCGACCCTCAGCAACGCTATTACAACGAATACCCAGACAATTTCCCACATGATACGCAACCAGACTCTGTCTTTTCTGGTGCCAGGGCCAGAACCCGATCGTTCCTCTCGTCCAAGTGGGGCCATTACCTCATCCTGTTCATGGTCGCCGTAGATGTGGCCTGCATCTTTGCCGATTTCTTGATTGAGCTTCGAGTCTGCGAACTACGGGAGCGGCATCAGACTATTGATCGCCGATGGGGCTTGGCGCAAGAAGCACTGGGATTGGTCGGATTGATTTTCTCATGTCTCTTCATGGTCGAATTGATTGCCTCTGTGCTGAGCTTTGGGTTGGGCTATTTCAGGTCCAAGTTTCACACTTTTGATGCACTGGTTATCGTCCTCGCTTTCATTCTTGATGTTGCTCTGAGGGGCGTTGTGGAGGAGATAGGCTCGCTCGTCGTTGTCTTGCGTCTGTGGCGTGTCTTCAAGATAATTGAAGAGATGGGTGATATCAGCGCGGAGATGATGGAGAAATACGAGGAGGAATTAGAGGGTCTGAGAGCTGAGAATGCTAAATTGAAGAGGGATCTGAAGGGGTATGGATGGAATGAGGAAGATGATGTTGACGGTAATGCTGCTGGCGACGAGGAAGACAATAACGAATGATGATTACGATGTTACGATGTTCAAGGTTTGCAAATCCAGCCCCAAGTTTCCTAATAATAGCTTTGCATCTTATTTTTGTGCCTCTTTGTGTCTATTTGTGCTCTTATCTGTTTGTTACACTACAATCTCTTTATTTGCATTCCGTCTGATTCTATATTTGTCTAGCCTGGCACTATGTCCGAATGCGTTCTGTTTGCGATTCTTTGATATCTATTCTTGCTCTCGTCTGTTATGCTACTGTTTTTATACGCCATCCGCTTTAAATTGATGCTGTCTAGTACTTATGTTTTAATGCGTTCTGTTTGTGATTATTTCAGTCTTTGTATTGCTCTTTCTATACCCCTGTCAACCAACAAGGAAGTGCTTGTCGGCATCGTACTTGGTCGAATTACTGTTTGAAGAATCCCGTATCAATCACGCTCTCCTTTCATTCCTTGAAATAACTAGTCATTATATATAGCAATCAACATTATTCTCATCAACACAAAGTTAACTGAACATCCCCATCAGCATTGCACGGGGCTGTATGAATACCCGATGGTGATACGCCATCCGCCCAAATAAAACTCTGACAGGCGCTATTTGCGGGCACAAGGGCGACTGAGGAATTGGCAAAGGGGTCGCCGTTGACGTCTGAGATGTCGTACCAGACCGTTTCATTGTCCAGCGTATATCCGTAGTCGGTTTCGGGAGCGCCGGTGTATATTCCATCTGCGACTGCAGTCACTTTGAGTGTGATGCCGCCGGTCTGGTCATCGTGTCGAAATTGCTCGGCGTATGATTGGCCATTCTGCAGTGTCGCAGAGTTGGCGATTGAGGATCCGACTGACCAGACATACACAGGGTTTGTGCAGTTGTTGAAGACCACTGCGTTTCCAACGGCGTGCGCAAGAGGTAGGATGGTGGCGACCAGGGTGGTGGAGATGAACTTCATTTTGAAGATTGTGTACAGTTGATAAATAGTATATTTTGGTTCGTCAAAGTACTAAACGATCAATTGTATTTGAAATTCCGAGTAATGGATTCACTTGAGAAGAAAGATGGAGATACAATGAGTGCTGGTAGCCTGGTCATACTGGCGTCAGCTCCCTTATATAGTCCGCACGAGGTCGAAAGAAACCAGAGCCCACTTGCCAAGAGCCTATTCTAGATCTTCAGCCTCCACAAATAGAGAAGGGTCCAAGACACTGATCTCATTGTTGTAGTCATGGGAGACTGATTCCTTGATTACCGGGCGTGACATCTGCCTGGCGTAGGAAAGTAGGAAAGCAACACGACCCAAAATAAGAAAAATGAGACATAATTAATGTGGATAATTCCTTGGCATCAATAGTTTCGATCAATATTGATCTTTTGCATGGCTTGTTTGTCTGCTGATTGGGTCGGATGAGGACGTGCATGGTGTGGAATGTGGTACCTCGGGAGATCTGCTCAATTCCATGCGAGTGAAGGAATGACAGTGCCACTTCTCAGCTGGAAAGAGGGGTGAGACATTTCGAAAGCTGTGTTTGTTGAAGAGAATTTGGTATTTGGATGGTAGCTACTGAGCAACGAAGCCACCTTCAGCCACAACTATGTGAGATGTGAACTTTAGCTTCATTGCGACTTTTCCAGTGGAAATTCGACCAAGAAGTAAATGATCACCTAGACCAGTTAGTAAACATTTACCACATGACTTGTTTGTAAAGCAAGTGGTTCTCAGGACTGCTGCGACTGCGATGCTGTCTCACTTTGGACGCTCGGGGTACACAGCATAATCAACCAGCGAATGATCAAAGTCATTTGTACCCATTTTTCCGAGAGAAATCAGGAACCAAACAACTTCTTGTCCAGATTGGGGACTTGCACCGGTAAGTTGTTATAACAGACACGACTATGCTATACTCAGGGCTTAGATAAATAAGGCTAGTAGTGTGGGGGCCCCCACGGCCCACCCCCGCGCTGAAGTAATCCGTCGCTGCTAGTAAACCAACAGCTTACGTAGGACCTGCAAAAGTTCCTTTCTTCCGAGTACATACCTCCAGTTTGCTATCTCGCCAGATCTCTTGTCTTTTTGCATTCAAAGATCAGTTACCAGTGACGAATTCTATGAAGAAACCCGTGAAGAGGGCCTGTGACTCCTGTATCGCTCGTAAAGTCCGGTGCAACGGAGCTTGGCCATGCGAGACATGCGAGACATCGGCGCGGCAGCTGCAATGCAGCTACGACAAGCCAGCTCAAAAAAGAGGTCCCAAAGTCCGCCGAGCTTCTGTACAAAAGCAAAAATTCCATGGCGGTGACGGTAACGACGGTGACCCACCAGAGCTGAGGCTGGAGGCGGAGCTTCCGTGGCATGGGCAGCAGGTAGCTGTCCCTTTGCAGAAGTTTTCAGGATTACAAGTGAACGCTTCTCTTTATCTCCAAGAGGCACTGCCCAGCGTCATTCGCGAATACGAGAGTCAGTCATATGGTGTCTGGCCTATTATCTGTTCCGATGTGCTCGTCCAAGAACTATCCAGGCCTCTTTTCGAGGAGCCGTCGGTATATGGATTGGCAACAGCGCTGTGCGCTGCAACCATGTCCCAACTGGATCTTGAGCCACTCCAGTGTGTTGTAGGAGACGACACAGTCCTTGTTGACGGCTCGTATTTGTCACAAGAATGCATTCGCGTCAGAGAGCAGTATCAGTATCGAGAGAACCTAGATATACGCTGGGTGCTGACATCGTTTTTCCTTCACGTCTATCATGCAAAGACAGATCAACGGAACTCGGCCTTGATGTTTGTTCAGGAGGCCCTCACATCTGCTAGACTATTGGGCCTCGACAGACACAATGATTGTTTAACACTAGCTGCAGGGATGGTAGACAATGGGGAAATCATTTTCCCTCTATTGTGGGTCACAGAAAGGTAATCATATATGGTAGGGTACCTCTGAATTCTAGTGCTGATTTATTCTAGGGGCTATAGTATGCATTTAGGGCTAATGCCATCCTTTTCTTGTGAATTACCCGCTCAGTTTTTCAACGCGACGGCCGACAATGTTCATGTAAAGGGAATGATTGCGCTAGCTGGGCTGTTTGTCACATTTTATCAATGTATCAGTGACTATACTTCGAAAGATACTCTTGTAGAGTCAGAGCGTTTGCTGCAAGCGGCCGAAACTTGTTCCCAAGACATCAATGCAACGCGTCTCGCAGATCTTTCCATTACAAGAGAATGGATGAGGACGATGATCTGGCAACAGGCTCTTTCTGCCGGATATTTGTCATTTGACGCCCAAACAACCACCTTGAATTTCAATTTCCCTGCCGTCATCGGCCGGGATCTTTTAGCCGCTTTGCGTGGCTTTTCTCCAGAAGACATATTACCCCTAGGCCGCGACCAGGTATGTAATCAATGCATTGTCAAATTAGTATGGCAGAGGACAGATATTGACTTGGCATCAGCTTTTGAAATGCTATGAAGTAGCAAACACATTAGCGGATACACTACTCTGCAATCCTACCCTGATAAAGCATTCAACAATACAATGCAGTCCATACGACTTTCTGCACGGCTTGTACCAGAAAATTCAGCCTTTTCTCTACTCGGACATTAATTTGGATTCCATTTTGCGCAAGAAGACTGCAGAGACCTTTTCACGTGCGCCATCATCTCTACAAACACTTAGTCTGCCACCTATACCGACTGAAGATGATACCACCCATCAAAATGATTCAACTATTAGTTGATATAAACGAACACTTCTAAAGTGTCTTCATACCTTCATTCATTCGTTTGATATGAGAAATCAGTATTATGCACACAATCAGTTTTCCGCAACCTGCAACACAATACGTCCAGGCACATCACCCTTTTCAAGCTGCTCGTATACCTGGGGCAATTCCCGGAATGGCCTCACTTGAACTCTTGGAGTCACAATACCTCGTCGAGTAAGCTCGACAGCCTCCATGCATTCTTTCAGGGAACCAATCAAGTTTCCAGTGATCTTGAGACCCTTGATCACAATAGTGGAAATGGGGGTCTCGATGAAAGGCCTGCCTGGTGGAATACCAATGCAGCTGAGTGTTCCACCAACTTGAAGCATCTCTGCGGCATGGGCAAATGCTTTGGCGTTTCCAGCTGCGACAATCACAGCCTGGGCACCTCCATTGGTGATCTTGCGCACTTCCTCAATTGTGTCCGGTACGAGGGCGAAATCGACGAATTCTTTGGCTCCCACGGATTGGAGATATTCCCGCTTGTCGTTGCCGGTGTCGACGGCAATGACGGATGCACCGTTGGCTCGAGCGTATTGAACTGTTAAAAAGTGCATGTGAGTATGATGGCCATCGTGCAAATAAATGGAAGAAAGGAGGGCCAAGTTGCCTACCAGCAAGATGTCCTAGACCACCACCGGCACCCACGACGACAACCCAGTCACCGACCTTGATGTTGGCATTAAGAACAGCCTGGTGGAACAAGTCAACATCCATATACAATAACCAGGAGGGGGACGTACCTTATAAGCCGTGACACCAGCACACAGCACAGGTCCGATGAGCTTCGGATCAATATCATCCGGTAGAATAGTCAAGTTATCCGCATCCAGAGAAATATACTCCTGGAAGCTTCCATCCTCGTGATGAAGGTGATTGGTGCTCTTGGGGCAGTATTGTTCTTTGCCCGCAAGACAGAATTCGCATCGTCGACAGACCCTACTCAGGAAGCGGATTCCGACCAAACCGCCCAGCTTCACTCCTTCGCCGCAGTTCGGGCCAATCTTGACAATGCGGCCAACGCCCTCGTGGCCGCCGACGTGTGGGAGTTTGACGTCGAGGATTGGGGTGCCCTGGGCACTGGCAGCGGTGCCGGCTTTGGTGTGCAGGTCTGTTGTTTCAATGAAGGTTGATGTCAGCGACGACTTTTGTACAAGCCAATGAGACAAAACGAAGCTTGTTACATACCGCTCTGACAAACACCAGTGTAGAGAACCTTGGTCAAAACTTCATTGTCGCCCGGAGTTGGGACAGGGTAGTCGGACACAAACTCAACTGGACCACCCAGCTCTCTCACCAGGGCGACTGTTTGGGTTGTTGGAATGGGCTGTGTCATTGTGATTGTGGATAAGTATTAAATGATGGGAAATTAAGGATGTGCAAAGCGATAAAGAATCCTGTCTATAATTGAAAAAGAAAAAAGAACGCAATGAACAAAATCAAGACCTGCGAGTCAAGAGGTATTTATAATAGCAGATTTACATCATGTCTTCATGAAACTCCGCTCACTCCTATGTATTCTCTGCGCCGATGCTGGACCTGACCCAACGAGCGTACAAGCACCGCCAGGAGGCATGTCACAAGGACAGTCTATAGGTGGGTTTCTCCAGTTTTATTCTCAATATTCTTTTCTTTTTCTCCATACACGCATTCCACCATCAAAATTGCTTTCGTACGTGGCCATACGTATCATCGGTATTTCTCCGATTCTCCGTAGACAAGTAAACAATGAATGAATCGGGATCTGAAGAAGCCCTACATGAATTAGTCGACGACGATCTAGATTTCTGTACAAATAAACTGCCTACCTGTGTGTATCCACAGAGTGTACTACAAGGGACAATTCTTTGTAGCTGGTGCAGCTAGTCAGGAGTTAATTGTATTGTCTTGGTTGTATGTAGCTAGCCCTAAGTTGAAGTTTCCCCGCATTGATAAACATCCATACCAAAGCTTAGGCGTACACAGGCGACTCTCGCCTCTGCCCAGTAAATGCGTTCTTCCATGTTATACTTTACACTTGTCTAATTCTAGAACGTAGCTATTCTAGAATATAGAAGTAGGTGGGTCTATCGTTTTCTCCAACTCATCACCATCCATCCCAACCGCGCTTCCCGATGCAGTCAGTTCGTTCGTTGTACCAAATGTCAGAAGCAGCATATAGAGTCTAATGCCCACATGCATGCATGCGCTGGCGGGATCGTACATGCTGTGTGTATACTTACTTGTCTGAGAAGGTATCTACTGTGTCAATCAATCGGTACGAGGATGCATAGACATTGCCACACTCAACCCAGACACTAGGTGCACATTTATTACCTACTTGGCAAGTATGGCATCATTATGCCAATCATCAAATAGATGTTAATCATTCCATAATCTAGAAGTAGCCGCATGGCTGGCTCTCGGAAACTTCGCCGTGCCTCGGAGAAATATAGCTGTCTTCGGGGAAAATTGTGCTTCTCTTCTTATCTTTTATTAATCAAATGTACCTTTTTATCAGGTGATCATATTTATTTTATGGTTTGTTTAACAGTAGAGTCAGTTGGTCAGAGTTCTTTTTGGGTCCACGTTGACTTAGTTCACGGTTCTATATTCTATAACTAGGTAGGTACCTAGGTTAGTTACACCAGCTAGAGTAATAGTTAGTATCCATTTCCAGATCTCCTGAATCACTCATAAATATGTTCTTTAATACATTAACAACTCCTCATCCCCATCGTTGAGAAGATCGTTTCGATAGATTCATAGAATCGATATGCAATGACTAATGCCTCAGGCACCAATCCAAGCTCTCGGGTTGAGCTGCCCTCCAAGCTCGCCACCCCTCATCTCGCTGCAGAACTGATAACCAGTTCAGCAAGACGCAATTGAGAACTTTTCATATATAAATATATACAGACACTTATACATCTCCTTCGACACTTCTCGGGAAACGTACGCATTCTACCATACAATCGCAATGGCTACCTCGCAACCCCTCGCGGAGACTTCGACTGACGTAAGTAACCGACTATATATTTACTAATGTGCACAGACTGACTGATTCAAGTTCAACGAACTCTCCCAACACGAAAACTCACCATCCGCCATCTTCCCCTCCTTCACAGCTTCGACCGCATTCGATCTTGGCTGTGCACTGCGCAACCGTATTCTCTCGCTGCCCGACGACCAACGTAAGCCCGCCGTGATTTCAATCACCAGCACTCACGGAAACCGAACCCTTTTCCACGCTATTACGGAGTCAGGCACGTCCCCCGATAACGAAGAATGGGTACGACGTAAGCGTAATACTGTGCTGAGATGGGGTTGTAGTTCCTGGACGATGAGGAGGAAACTCAGCTCGTTTTATTCGGAAAATGTAGAGAAGGACTTTGCGCAGAAGTTCGCCCTCAAGAGCTCTGTTCCTGAGGGAGTGCCGGACGATTATGCGATCCACGGAGGCGGATTTCCGATTAAAGTGCAGGGAGTTGATGGCATCGTTGGTGTGATTGTTGTTAGTGGATTGAAGCAGGAGCATGACCACCAGGTTATCGTTGAGACTATCGGTGAATATTTGAAGAAATAAATTGAGTCCCAGCTACGAAGAGAATGAACAAGTACAGATTAATGAAAGAATTTCATAGAGATGTCTTAAAGGTATCACTCTGATTGCCATCTAAAAACAATCAACCGTTTAAAATACAATGGTGAATCATATGCATGACTTTAACAAAAAATGAAGAAAACTCAAAACTCCCAAGTTACCCGAATTTTTCTAGCAAATAAAAAGACAAACTCTTACAGCTCATCGTGGCCGCTGGGCTCATCGTCCTCGTCGTAGTCAGCGCCAGCGCCGTACAGTTTGCTGGTAATTGGGTAGGCTGCGCTGGACAGCTTCTCGCGCTGCTCCTCAAAGTCTTCCATGGTGGCGCTGGCACCGTACTCGTCGAGCCAGTCAGTGGCGTCCTTGACGGCGTCCAAGATCTGTTACCACGTTAGTTATTGTTCATTCGTATGTTTATGCGGCCTTGTTGTAACTTACAGTCTCCTTGTCATCCTCGTCCAACTTTCCGCCAAGACCGTCCTCATCGTTGACTTGGTTCTTCAAGCTGAAGGCATAGTTCTCCAGGGAGTTACGAGCCTCAATCTTGCCACGAGCGGCCTTGTCCTCCTCGGCGAATTGCTCGGCTTCCGCAACCATGCGGTCGATCTCCTCCTGGGTAAGACGTCCCTTGTCGTTGGTGATGGTGATAGACTCAGCCTTGCCAGTGCCCTTGTCAGCAGCGCTGACCTTGAGGATACCGTTGGCGTCAAGGTCGAAAGAGACCTCGATTTGAGGAACACCACGGGGTGCCGGGGGAATTCCGGTAAGTTCGAATTTTCCAAGGAGGTTGTTGTCCTTGGTCATACCACGCTCTCCCTCGTAGACTTGGATCAAGACGGTGGGCTGGTTGTCGGCGGCCGTCGAGAAGATCTGGGACTTGCGGGTGGGGATAACGGTGTTACGGGGGATCAACTTGGTCATAACACCACCGGTGGTCTCAATACCAAGGGTAAGAGGGTTGACGTCCATGAGAACAACGTCGCCAGTACCCTCCTCACCGGAAAGAACACCACCCTGAACGGCAGCACCGAAAGCAACAGCCTCGTCAGGGTTGATACCCTTGCTGGCCTTCTTGCCGTTGAAGAACTCCTCGAGAAGAGACTGGACCTTGGGGATACGAGTAGAACCACCGACCAAGACAATGTCGTTGATCTCACTCTTCTTAACCTTGGCATCCTTGAGGACCTGCTCGACAGGCTTGAGAGTGCGCTTGAACAGGTCCATGTTGAGCTCTTCGAACTTGGCACGGGTAAGGGTCTCAGAGAAGTCCTTGCCCTCGTGGAAGGCCTCGATTTCAATACGGGTAGACATCTGGGAAGAGAGAGTACGCTTGGCCTTCTCAACCTCGCGCTTCAATTTACCCATGGTCTTCAAGTCCTTCTTGATGTCAACGTCGTACTTCTTGTTGTAAAGCTTAACAAAGTGGTCCATGACACGGTGGTCAAAGTCCTCACCACCCAAGTGGGTGTCACCAGCGGTAGCCAAGACCTCGAAAACACCGTTGTCGATAGAGAGGAGAGACACATCGAAAGTACCACCACCAAGATCGTAGACGATGATCTGGCGCTCGTCACCAGTCTTGTCCAGACCGTAGGCGATAGCGGCGGCGGTGGGTTCGTTGACAACACGCAAGACGTTCAAGCCGGCAATAGTACCGGCGTCCTTGGTGGCCTGACGTTGGGCGTCGTTGAAGTAGGCCGGAACGGTAACAACGGCGTGGGTGACAGTCTTTCCGAGGTAACTCTCGGCGATTTCACGCATCTTGGTCAAGACCATGGCGGAAACCTCCTCAGGAGTGAAAGTCTTTGACGACAGGTTGACATCAACAGACACGACTGGCTTGCCATCCTTGGCAGAGACCTCGAAGGGGAAGTTTTTGATATCCTTCTGGACGTCCTTGTCATCGAACTTGCGACCAATCAGACGCCTGGAAATAGGCATTAGTAAAATAAATAAACCACAAATAAGTAAAAAAAGACACTCACTTGATGTCGAAGATGGTACGTTCAGGGTTAGCGGAGTATTGGTTCTTTGCGGCATCACCGATCAAACGCTCCTCATCAGTGAAGGCCACGTATGAGGGAGTGATACGGTTTCCTTGATCGTTGACGAGAATTTCGACCTTGCCATTCTGCATCACACCGACACAAGAGTATGTAGTTCCCAAATCGATACCGATGACTAGGTGGACACAAAACGTTAGTTTTTATTCCTCTTCTCTTCTCTCACGGAGTAGTCCGACTTACCAGTGCCGTAGTTGTCAGTGATGTTTTGGTCCTCCGACGCATGGGCAGTTCCCAGAAGGGCGAGGGGAGCAATGAAAACAAGCAACAGGTAGAGGACAGTGGTCCAAGCAAAAGGCTTGGACTGGTTGTCCGGCCTTAGTCCGCGGGCCATGGTGATGTGTATAGCCAGACGTGGCAATATAGAGCGAGAGAGATCGTCACAAACTGCTCTCGTAGCTCGGCTCCGCACGTATTATTAAAGGCCTTGACTGATAAATCAAAGGCAGAGTACCTCTCAGTGAACGGGACCGAGAAAGTATAAGAAGGGCTTGAGAAGAGAAAGAAAGAGGGAGAGGAATGCAGAGCGGAGGGTAGAAAAGAAGGAAGCTCCGTTCTTGTAATCGGCGAGCGCTGCGGATGGGCCATGCTGGCCTTTTCTCTGTCCATTTAAGGTTACTTCTCGCGCTGTGATTGGCCGCCGTGCCTGGGGCCACGCGCCGCTTACTCATTTTTTCGGCCAATCAGAAGCCGACAAAGAGCCTCTTTGCGGCTTTCGAACATGGTGGAAGCGGCGGCAAAACTCCGGATGTTACTTGTGTCTTTCTTGTTGCCACCTGGATGGTTGCCTTGGTAGTATCTACTATCTAGAAGAAGAGGCCAGGTAGTGCTCACAGTACGTAGTGGAATACAAGGCACCAAGTGGACAGATCACAGCTTGCCATCCGACTTGTATACGTAGCTACATATGTATAGAGTACTCCGTCTTAATGGGGTCTTATTATGCTAGCTAACCATTGTATATCTTATCACTCTAGCAGTCCGGCCGCCACGGTATTACCCGCAGCACGGAGCACAA
The DNA here is from genome assembly GCA_011750695.1 of Penicillium sp. OUCMDZ-019. Taxonomy (NCBI): domain Eukaryota; kingdom Fungi; phylum Ascomycota; class Eurotiomycetes; order Eurotiales; family Aspergillaceae; genus Penicillium; species Penicillium sp. OUCMDZ-019. The sequence continues at coordinate 259,435 of WTTZ01000011.1, forward strand.
TTCTTGCAGGGGCTTCGAGCGGCACAGGTTGATCCATCTCCACAACGATTCTCGCCACCGTGCCTGGAGAGACGATCTTTGGCCTCTTCTTAGTCACAGCCCCCGTGCCCTTGTCGAGCGTGCCAACCAGACGGCTAATGCGGCCGGAAACGTGCAGTCGACCACGATGGACATCTACCTGCATCGGCATCAAGTGGTCGAACGCAAGTACTTTGGTAGTAAAGCTCTGAATATTCTGGATCGGAGACTTAGGGCTGCAAACGATATCCCCTGACCGTAGATGAGCCGGATCGATATTGGCTAGATGCAGAACTGCATTCTGGCCTGCCACGGCCCAGTCACTAGGCTCTCCGTCTATTTCCAAGCTCTTGATCAAGGCTGACTCTCCACTGGGCATAATGGAAATGCTATCTCCGACTTGTAGAGACCCAGCATCAATACGCCCGGAAATCGAGAGTGGGTTCTGCACGCCGCCGCGGAATACGTCGCCAATAGTAAGACGCAATGGCTTGTCAAGAGCATGCGAGAAAGGCTCTGATGTCTCTAGTGTCTCGATCAAAAGGGGGCCGGTATACCATGCCGCGTCCTTATCCTTGCTGCGCGTTGTGATATTGTCTCCGTGATATCCAGAACAAGGAATGAATGACAAGTTCTTGGCTTGAAAGCCTGCTGTTGTCAGAAACGACGAGATTTGTTGCTCAATCTCATCGAACCGGTCCTTCGACCACGAGACCATGTCCATCTTATTAACCGCAACGACAACCTTCTGAACACCCATGCTTCGTACCAACAGCGCATGCTCCTTAGTCTGACCTTTCAGCCCCGACTCAAAATTCCCGGTACCAGCGTCTATGACCAGAACTGCGAAATCTGCTTGACTAGCCCCGGCAATCATGTTTGGTATGAAGTCGCGATGTCCGGGTGCATCCACGATAGTAAACCGGGTGTTATCAGTCTCAAACTTGTTTGTCGCAATATCTATCGTCACTCCTCTAGCACGTTCTTCTGAGCCTTGATCCAGCACCCAAGCAAATGCGAACGAGCCTTTGCCGATTTTCTCGGCCTCGCGCCGGTATTTCTCCATTGTTCTCTGATCGATAGCATTCAAATCCGCAAGCAGACGGCCCATAAGGGTACTTTTTCCAGCATCGACGTGTCCTATTCCAGATTAGCATGTAATCTTAAAGCGAGACATGGCTGAAAGTAATCCCACCAATAACCACAAAATTCGCCGCCTTTTTTTGCTTTGACTTTTTATATTCCGCCAAAACATCCAGATTTTTACTCTTCACCTTCACCGGTTCTACCGTCAACGCTTTTATCCCACCCGTCAAATCCTCCTGTGCTTTTTTCCCCGACGCTTTAGCGCCGGCCTGCTGCTTTGACTTGAGGCCTGATTCATGTGTCAATGTGCAATTGCTTTTTGTGTTCATCTCATTGCTCGAATAGGCAAACCTTTGGATGCACTCTGTGCATTGAGAACAACGTCATCGGGGCTGGGTCCTGCAAAGTCAAATGCTTCAGTCACGTCCTGCTGGTAAATATGCATAATGTCAAAACTGCTGCCGTGCAGGTGGTGGCTAGGCTCAGGTAATGTCTTAGAAGGGCCGCCGTCTCCGACGATTGTTGCTGCAAAGGTTGATGGGACTGCACGCAAGTCCATGCTCTCCCGGGGCTGTTGCTGCTTTTCTTCGGCATCTTGCGGTATTCTCCCCTTGTCGACCGACGGCTGAGGGACAGTCTTTTTATCAGGTTCAGGAACAGTTGGGGCGCTCTTTTGACTTGTGACACGGCCACCATTCAAACGACTTTCTCTGGTGAGACCAGATAATCCTCCTGGTCTGGCAGACGGTCTAGCATTGTTCACAGCTAATCTTTCCGATAACGAGCGCGGTGCGGGCTTCTGCTCAACAGACTTCGGCTGCGCCGGTCCCTCTGTCCCTTCCGAAGGCTTCTCGACATTCTTCTTCTTCCGTGCTGCTGCTAGAGCAGCCAACTTGGACATCTTTCCTTCCTGTGCTGCACCGCCTAGTAATCCCAGTCGTGGATATAATGGCTCAACAATAATATCTGCCTTTCGATGCTGCGGGACGTTCAACCACGGGGTATCACGAAAGAAGTCGGCCGCCGAGAATGGGACTGAGCATTGAAGAGGAGGAAGAGCTTGCGTGTAGTCGATGGGGTAGGAAGAAGACACTGGTAATAAATACCCTGTTAGAAACAAAGGGACACTTACCAAGGTTGTCAGTGTACGAATTTAAAGCAATGCAGAATGAACTTACATGTCGCAACATAACTCCTTCTGGTAACCTAGCCACCTTCCAGGCTTTTCATAACAACATAGAAAAAGGAAAAGGAAAGAGTATCTTACCCGCTGCCTTCTTCGACGTAGACGCCGCTTCCTTCTTCCCAGCCTCCTTCACCTTCTTACCTATCCCAACAATCAGCAATCAAACCAAACCACCCAAAAGAACGAAGAGGAAAGAAACACACCACGCAGATAATTAACCGACTTCGCAACATCATTATAATAATGCCACAGCGCTTCCTGGACCTCTTGTCGCGACGCACTTGTCACCGGCGGCTGTCCCGTACGAAGCTCGTTGAGGACTTGGTTTGTATACGCTTCCAGCTGCGCTTGCTCCTCTGGGTCTTCCTCGCCGTAGTCGTCTTCTTCGTCAAAGTCGTCGTCGTCGTATTCGAGCGATTTGATGCGGTGGCGGGACATGTTTGGGCGAGGGAGGAACGGGGTGTAGGCAATGAGGGGAGGATTGCGACGTTTGTGTGGAACTGGTGTAGATGGTATTCTTTGTTAAGGGATAAGCTAATGTCACCTGAAAGAAATAAACATGAGAAGGAATGGTGTTCAGTATGAATGGACAGGGTGACTGTGTTGTTGTTGTCGTTGTGATGAGGGGCAGCTTTGTGTTGTCACAGCTGCAAAGTGGAGCTGCCCGATCTACGTCAGTCCAGATTAATGTCTTCACTTGCAGTTATTTCTATAGCTTCTACAACAGTGAAACTCAGTCTAAGCAATTAATTCCTATACTGCCTACTTATATATCTAAATTCATAAGATATAAGAATATGATGAAGCTGCGCTCCACCGTATTTGGATCTAGATAAACAAAAGCCATAACGCTGACAGAAAACTCCAGCCTAGCAACCAGCATTTCTAACACAACGACCTATCGAAGCGGACTCCCACCGAAGATATCCGGCTGTCCGGGTGTTCCAAACGTTCCGTTGCTAGGCGTCAAAGCATTCGATCGTCTAAACGCCTGTCGGGGTGTAGACGGCGTACTGTTTCCTGCTCCTGCTGTCCCAGCCGCATTTCCTGTGAGATCAGGCGTGTTCCGGCCACTGGCGTTCGTAGCATTGCCGTTGCTAATGGCTGTCCCTGGCCGGGTCAGAGCGGCGGCAGCAACAGTAGTAGGAGTAGCAGTAGCAGCAGAACCGGAAGCAGGCGTTGAGTTTCCATTTCGAGGCGGGGGTCTGAAGCCTAGTTTGAACCCCTGAGAAAATATCTCTTCGAGCATTTGCGTCACAATGCCTGCGTCTTCGTATTCCTGAAACTTCTTCCATAGCCGCAGAGCCATGCGGGCGTCTTCGATCGAGTCGTGTCCTTCGGTGACATCCGCGCCTTCTTCCTGGATGTACTCTTTGAAAACGGCCCAGGCGAGATACCGCAAACTCAACCGACGATTTTTAGCCGGATGGAAGAATAGGTATTGTGTGTCGACGGTTTGTGCTTTGGGCACTTGTATGTTAATTTTTCTGAAATCCGATGCAAGGCCGTGGCCCACAAAGACACAGCCCAAGTTTAGCAGCAGCCACAGCTTTTTGTATGCCACTTTTAGAGGCACCAAGTTATGTTGGCTGATCCGTGGATCAAGGTCTCCGGGTTTGATGCCGGAATATTGCGTCACGTAATCGACAATTGGTTCTTTGATGGTAATATAGTCGTCGATGAATGGAACGCCCTCATTCAATCCCGATCCTCTCAATACCGATACTCGAGCGAGACCGCTTTTATTTGGTCGAATCATCTCCTGAGAGCCATCAGCTTTGACGTCGATTTCTGCCTTTTCCAGATCGACGAATTCCGTGTCAAGCGCGACGGGGGTGCCAGGTTGAGGCCGTTCCTCAGGCGTAAGTATATTGCACAACTCGATGGTCCGGCCACCACTGAAATAGTTAGCACAACTATATTAAAATATATAAATAAGTAAAAATGAGGATCAACATACTTCATAGCCCATTCATGGAACAACAGCGTTGTATCAAGATTTTTCTTCCACGAATCGTCGACTTTGTGCCTTCCACCTCTTACTTGGTATGCCAGCACACTAGGCACTTTCCACGGATCCGTAAATTTCAGTGCTTCCTCCCGACTCACTTCAGTGACCAGGAAATCATTGAACAAATGCCATTTGCTCTTCTCCTCTGGCTGGCGTGCAGATACGCTCACGTTAATAAAAGACACGAGATGCGGCTTTTGGTGCTCGGTGATATTGATTTCAGAGACCAGACCAACTAGCTCGTATATAACCAAGCCTGGAGTTCTACTCTGGATTCGGGTTCGAAGCGCCTCGCCTTCGAAACAGAGCAGTTGCCCGTTGTCGATAATAATGCCTAGCTCTTCAGGGAGCCAGCCGGGACTGCTCCATATTTGCCGGAAGTATGGTGTCGTATGTCCTGTATTCAGCATCAAGACGGGTGGCATGCGATGGACAGTCTTGCGGATAGCCACTTGCTGGTATCGTCTGCAGTGGTTGCACCAGCCTCTGTTCTGGGTTTCGCGCTCAATGCTGGACTTGAGGATGGAAGAGAATTTAATCGGAGGCGCTCGTCGCACTTGCTTTGCGTCCGGAACAGGGTAAATAAGCTCATTGGCAAAGACGTTGCCTGGCCGGACCGTCTCGTTCCGACAGAACATACATCGCACGGACTCTGAAGCAATCGTGGCAAGATTGCGGTCTAGTTCCTCAGATTCAGGAGCGACTGCGCGGTGGTCGTTGGAAACTTGATTCAAGATGAACCGGTTGACTGACTGGATAGCACCCGACAAGGCTTTGTTCGTCAGGTTCTCTTCCAACAGCCCTAATTTCGAAGCCTCTCGAGAATTACTGAAAGCTTTGAGGAGATTCGTGGCTTGGCAATTCTGACCATTCGCCTTGTCCAGCATGTCAAACAGATAACCCATTTCGCATAGCAGACAATCCTCGAATAGACAGCTGCTTGCGGCATGATGGAGCGCAACATTCCGGACCAAGGGAATGAATTTATATAGTTGGAGAAGGGAGTTGGTGAAAGAGTTGGCTATGTGAGTTTCTAGGCCGGAGAATGTAGTTTTGTTGTAGAACCTGCGAAGTTAGTTGCAGTCAAATCTAGTTTAAAGAAGAAAGCATACCTGAAATCAAAATCATCAACACCAAACTTGCTGTACTTGATTTCAACATTGCTATATTTGAGCAACGGGTCCTCCTCCACCTCGGCGCCAATCTTTGCGCTTGCCAACGCACTAGAGACGTCACCAACAGTTCCATCGGATTTACTTCGTGGCGATTCTCGAGCCTTTTCACTGAGAAATTTAGGCGCCACTAGAGCCGGCTCCGCAGAAGCCACCTGGCGCGTGTTTTCCATTTGATATCGTCGCCCTTTCTTCGGGTTTGCGGCATAATGACCTAGTTCAGCCGGTCGTAGATAGGGTATAATAGAAGGGTCGACAGGGGCATGGGGGCTTCCATAGTCGAATACAAGATGACTGGGCCATGCGGAGAATAGACGATCATTATAGAATGGCATCCCAATCATACTCAATGGGGTCTCCGGAGACCAGTCAACCATTTGTGGCCGTGGAGCCACGTCGGCAAATTCAGTCTCCTTGCTCATTTCGTTAAAGTGAATCTTGCTCGGCGATCCCCATAGATGAATGGCGCATTCGGCATCATTGATTGCCAACGCCTCGCCTGACGGGGAAATCTCAAGACCGAGCATGAAATTGACGTTCGCCTGTCGCAGGTTGATAGTGTTGGGATTCATCAAATCCACCACCTGCAGCTGACCAGATTGCGAAGCAACAAAACTAGTGGTATGCAGCCTCGGATGCATCCGCACATAAGCCGCGCCCGCATGGAATGGAATCGGGGGCAACGGCGCCAGCGTCTTCAAGTCATACACGTTCGCCAGCGGATCAACAATCGGGGCGCCCAAATGCCTGACCGAAAACCCACACGTCACGAGAAAATCATTCCTCGCATCCATATCATTAATCGCCGCACCGTGCGCCTTCCAGCTCTTCACAACCTTGAAATCCGCCAAGCTCAATGCGTTCACGGCACCCGTGTCTGTGGCGCAGCACAGATATCGACTCTTCTTCATAATAGTGTAGTTAAACTCGGTGGGGATCGTGTCGACAATGACCCCCTTGTCGATGTCGATGATGAACATTGATTTCTGGCACCCGCCAGCAATAATTCGGTTCGTTTGCGCGGTGAAGCTCATGCAGCGCAGGTCTATCATGTCGGTGTTCGTGATGTGCCATTGCGTCAAGCCGCGGCGTGTAATCATGTGCACGCTCCTCGACGACAGGGAAATAACGCCCTTTTCATGGAACAGAAACTGGCGCACAGAGCCTTCTGCTACGGGATGTGCTCGAAGCGAGGTGTATCGTTGCAGCTCGGGGCCATAGAAAGAAGTAATCCGACCCTAGCAAAACAGTTAGCCTTGTAAACATAAATAACCCTCCTCTTGCAACAGCTCTCACATATTCATTCCCCGCCCACAGCAGCTCCTGGAGGTCATCAAACGCAATGGCCGTTGCGATAGTAGGCAGCACATGCGGGCCTGGCGGCGGCACCGCAATGCGCGACACCTCATCCCAATCGGCCTCCATTATGAACCAGACCCAGACCGCCGACTCACGCCAGACCACGGCCCATAAAGATACTCAAAGCTCTAGTCCAGCGCGATATTTATGGTGTTGTGTGCAAAGCGTTCAAGTCCCCCTGCATATCATGCCGAGACAGCTCGGCGTCATCGTCCAGGGCGGACACGCGGGAAACAAACGCGGGGTTTTGGGTGAGTGGTTAAGCTGTTGGGCGAACGGGCATAGCTTTCTTTTTTCGGTGGAAAGATGGATCAGGGAGATTCGTAATTGGAATGAGGGCAGAGTATCGGAAGCTCGAGAGGTACGTAGGTACGTATATTAATCACGCAGTTCAGGTTGACTCGTCGAGGATCAAGCTTGGCAGGCAGCGGCCTTAGCCACGGCCGCCTATATCGAAGTCACGTGGTTTCTACCTTGTTTTATAGATACAGTATTTACATCGCAAAACAGAATAGCTACCATTTCTCATAATATTCAATCGGCTCAGAGCTATCTTCATAATATAAAAGGAATCAATCATACTTCATTGCTTGAATAACATAATCCGCCTGCAAACGAATAATCCAAATTGAAAAGGGATGTTTGCTTTGACTCAACGGAAAAGAAAGGACGACACATTGGTATGAAATATGAATACAGGGTGGGGGCTGATTCCTTGCTATTTTAATATGTCAAGTGACGTGGTCTTCTCGGAGGTGAAAGGTTTATCGGTAATATGAGGCCGGGTTCGAATTTACAGCGTTAGCAGGCGGCTGCTGGTATGCGCTGTAGACTGAACCGGGCTGTCCAGCGTTCAGTGCTGGATATGGCGTTGGCTGGGGGCTGGTGGTAGGGATGGGTGGTGGGTGTTGCTGTGGTGTTGCTGATGTGGGATAGGGGGGCTGTGAAGGCGGGAACTGATGGGTAAGGGGAGGTCGTTGCTCTTCCGATGAAGTTGGGTACTCATTTCCTTGTTGCTGCTGTGTTTGATACTGTTGTGGCGGTTGAGGCGGTGCTGTTCCAGGAGGACCGAATTGGTATCGCGGTTCCACAGGCGAGTCGTAGACGGAAGTTCCTAGTTCTTGTGGGTGTTCAGCAGTCGACTGCGGGCGGTGGTGCACGGGCTGGTAGGGCTCTGAGGGTTGAGGTGGTTGTTGAAAGGGCTGGCCGTTCGTGGGCGTCTGTCTGCGTGGATCTGGTGATTGAGATGGCTGTGGGAAGGGACGCGAGGCATCTGCAGGGTATAAACCAGGGCCGTTGGTTGGAGGTTGGTCTGTCAAGTCAGCTATCGTCTAGGCAGGTTACAACTATTAGACGTACCTTGTGGCCGGGCATTATAGTATTGCTGGGGGTCTACTTGACCAGCTGGAGGGCCGGGAGGATAGCCCTGCGGTGCTCCTGTTGGGGGATAGGCATAAGCTTGCTGGGGCGGTCGACCGTATTGTGGCTGGGCAGGATGCGACATTGAGGCTTCCAAGAGAGACTCGTAGTCCCTCCGGGCTTTGATGAACTTTTCGTTGAGCTGCGTGAATTCATCTGGATGGCATTAGCAAACTTCTTTCTCTTAAAAAGGTTTGACATACCCTTCTTCTGCGAATATTTCCCAATAAGTTCAATCAGTTTCGGCCGAATGGCCAACGTCGAATGATAAAGTGTCGTAATCTCCTCATTATCACGAACATTCAACTCGGAGCTACTCGTGCTGAGAAGAGTCAAGAGCTTCTCGACGTTCTTGATCTGACCAAACACATCCGCTTCCATGTGTGCCTCACGCTGCAGATCTTCCGGTGTGGGATCGGGGAGCTTCTCAACATAATTCAACGGGAAGATTCCAGTCTGACCGCGCAACGAGCCCTTCCACCAGTCCTTGTAAACTGATTCCAACACCGCGATAATATCACCCTTGCGAAATTGAAGTTCACCAGACTCAGAAGGCTGGAAGTCGAATAGCGCCCTGACTCTGGAGACAGTCGCTGCTGTGGTTCCTGATGGAATTGGCTGGCCGGGTACATGCGCCGGTTCTTGCTGGTTGGAAAAGGCTGCTGCTGGAACGGAGCTCGACGGGCCCGGGACATCCACAGATGGCTTGTCCTTGATCGACAAAGCCAGCGCCATTTGCAGCTCGTCCTCTTCCTTCTGTCGGTCGATATCGGTGATCTGGCGTTTGGTTGGTTTCGACGGCGGCTGAAGGTTGGGATCTATCTAGCATTAGCTCGCTCTTTATCGAGCCCTTTCAGGTATCAACGCACTGCTCGTCTTCAATTTCATATAAGCCTGCTCCATAATGCCGAAGTCCGGATTACTGGAGAACATCTCTGTCCATTCCTCCATGCGCTCCAAGATTTTCGACTTGACTTGCTGGTGTGTGTTCTGCCATCATCAATACAAGACATTCCACAACATTAAATAGAGGCTCGGACTCACCCTATCATTAGCCAAGCGCAGCAAAGCTTCTGTGAAACTGCGCGAAGCCAACTCGCGATGGATCTTGGGGCCGCAGTTCTGCGCAAGAGCATTCGCCAGCTACCATACTATCAGTAATGAGCATAATTCGAGGGCAAAACTAGACAAACCTCGAGCGTGTAAAGCTGCACATTAGCATTGCGATTCGCCAGTCGCTTGATCAGCGCCGCAACGGCGTCTTTGGCACTGGAAACAGTCAGCATACATCAAGCCATGCCAAAAGCAAAGTGTCCGCCATACCCCGATTCCTCATTGTTGACTTTATCGCACACGTCCTGCTACAGTCAGCTCTGCGGACGAAACGAACGAAACAGACAACGCGCTGCAACGTACAAGTATGAATTCCCAGTTCTCCGATGTCAGGTTCTCGTCGGTCGCCTTGGCTGTATAATAGACGTCAGCTACTTAACCTATGAAGTGAAAACATGAATCGAAACCCACCGACAGCGTCGTCAAAAGCATTCTGCTGGGCGCGAAACATGATCTCGGGTCGGTTCCTCGCAGCCCAGCTCTCTTCTTCAAATATGTGGTTGATTTAATACCAGGCGGCTTCAATCCACCAATCCAATTCCCTCTTAGAAGAGTCGTCGAGTTGAGTGGTTATAGATGTCGTGGTGATGAGTGATCGCTGGGTTGACGTCGATGATACTGTAGCCCTCGGACCCCCGCCAAGTTCCAACGTTGTTCGGATGACGGACTGACTGCGTGACTTGCGCGAGCGGGTGGACAATATATGGACGATACGTTCAGAAACCGCACTGCTAGTTCTTCGCTATGAAATAAATCAGAGAAAGAATCGTATCCGAGTCGTGCGTAAGCCAGAGTGCGAATAAGGCTCGGGTTGAAATGCTGCAACCTAACAGCGCCAGAGGTTAAGTGAGCGGAGAGCCGCACAGCCACTCAGCGTCCGCTCTGGCAGCGGAAGCTATGACGCAGAGCTCTAAACATTGAACAATCCACTCGCCTAATACGGGGTATGTATACGAGTACGTATTCAGATGGAGACTTTCTAAGTACTTTGTTTTAATCTGACCAAGGCTAGGCCTAAAACATCGTTGATCTATATCTACACCATGGAGAGTTACAGCTAGGCTTGGGAAGTGTCTGTATAACCCATTGATGACTGTGCAAAAGTGACACGCCAAAGTGTATATGTAAACATCATGCATTAACAGCCGGAAAGACATAAAAGGGATGCGGGAAGGATGTCGTGAAGTTTTCGTGCGTTGAAATGAAAATGGGCACTAGCTCGAGAGCGCGTGCAATTGAGAAGAAGAGGGAAGAAGTCTAGGGATCAGAACAGGCATAAAATCCACTGAGAAGAGTCCAGAGCGGATGCGTTCAGTGTGCCCTGGAAGCACGGGTATAATGGGTCGTAGAGCTGAAGAAGAGAATAGGCAAAAGAGGAGGAAAGAGAGAAAGAGATGTACAAAAAAAATCATGCGCCTTTTTGGGCCTTTTCCTGAGCTCGACTAATGCGCGCGGACTTGACTAGAGGAGCAAGGCTGGAAAGAGGCTCGCACACGGACATGAAGGGGTGCTAGATACCAATGTCAGTGCATGTTTCTAAAAGGAAGGAAAGAAAGACGGTGGAGCTAACCTTGAGTAAATCGTGAGCCGACGCTCGTTTCTCGGGATCAACACGCAGAGCAAAGTGCAAGAAATCCCGGAAGACAGGTGAAAGGTTTTGTTCGTCCTTGATCTTTGGCGTGCCATTCGTAGCAATCAAGTACAAAGCTCGAAGTGGAGATTCGGTGAGATATGGAGGTTCGCCTTCAATCATCTCAATTGCCATGATGCCCAAACTCCAAATATCGACTTTGCGGCCGTATTCTTTCCGCGTCACAACTTCAGGCGCCATCCAGTAGGGTGTTCCAACCATCGTGTTGCGTTTGTTTTGGGAATCGTTGATTTGAGCACAGAAGCCGAAATCAGCTGGATAAAGGTTAGTAACAAGAACTCGTCACGTCGCGGGACAACTCACTCAGCTTGATTTCTCCGTCCATAGACAGCAGAATGTTGTCAGATTTGATGTCTCGGTGAATAACGCCCTTCGAGTGAAGGTGCTGTAAACCACTGAGCGTCTAATGCAAAGTTAGTATGCAGTAATCGAATACGGTGGGCTGTAACATACCTCGCGACAAACTGCGGCAATCTGCCCTTCAGACATTATATTGAACGTCACAACATCAGTCAGACTTCCTCCCTCCATGTACTCCATCACTACCCACAAGTCCAGTCCGTGCAGATAGCTGTCCAAGAAATTGACAATGTTCTTGTGTTTGCTATCTTTCATGACGAGAATCTCGTTGATAATGAGGTCCTTTTTAGGCTGCAAATCCAGATTCATTTGCTTGATAGCAACGCATTTGTTACTAGCATTTTCGTATGCAGTATAGACACCGCCAGAAGCACCTTGTCCGATTTTGTTCAAATTGTAATACTTCTTGGTGGGATCGCCGGGTGTACAGATGGCTTGCAGTTTGGCCCGCACATCGAAAGCATTGCTCTGGCGAGCCCGAGGTCGTGGCCGAGGAACAGAACTGGCAGCTTGGTGAGGAGGAGGTTGGGGAATTGGTACTTGCGCGTTAGGAAATTGGGTTTGCGCATTAGGAAATTGGTTTTGCGCGATCGGCGGAGTTGTTGTAGGAGTAGTCGTCTGCTGTTCGAGGTGTGCGGTCGGGGTTTGCTGTGGTTGCTGTGGTTGCTGCGGTTGCTGACGTTGACTGCGGCTTCTATCGAGTTGCTTGTTTGTAATTGCCTGTTGGGCCGCAGCCATGGCACGCTCCTGCTGCTGTTGATACTGAACAGGAGAGTGAATGGCTCCGGCGATATCTGGACCGGGTCCGCCAGAAAACGCTTCTTCATCTTCAGGTATGGGCGGTGTTGCAAGCGGCTCCGGAGGCGTTGCTGGGACCGGGGCTTTGGCTGATGCAAGCGGAGGCTGGGGTGGTGGCCGAGAGGGAATGATTCCAGGGACGCTTGTCGGCGCTTTTGGAGCAGCGCGATGGGGCAGCATGGCAGGCGCTAAGACTGGGTTGGGAGACGTCTGTGCAGGTTTTGGGATGGGCGGAGCAGCGCGTGGGTTCTCAAAGCTACCCTCATGATTCTGGGGGAATCGCGGACCTGTACCCGGACCGCCAGCAACAGGGCTTTGAGTTGGGCTGATGCCATCGGGATATTCGCCGTGTCGGGGATGAGCGTGATCGAATTTGTGCCAGACCTCGTCATCTCCTGCGCCCGCAGCGTTCTTCTCGTAGAATCGCATGATATCAACCATTGTTTGCGGGTGTTGCTCCTGCTCCTTCTTCGAGATCCCACTCGCCTGTAGCATCCGCTGCCAGTCCTTGGGCAGACCCTAGTAAACGTTCATTAGCAAGGTATCAAAAGGAAGAGAGAGCGATCTTACGGTGAATTGGCCGGTCTGGTTGTCATAGCCAACATGAGTAACGTGCACAGGGTTCTCGGGCGCAGAGATCTTGATGTTGCGCGGCGAGCCCAGGACGCTGTTCACGAAGCTCGAAAAGGTGTTCTTCCTGCGCGGCTTGGTGCCGGTGCCATCGTCCGAGTTCCTCTTCGAGGTCGACGGCGCATCTTGGATCTGGGGCAGCGCAGTGTCCATGCGTGGATTATTCAGGGCTGTGAAGCTGGCGGACTGGCGCAGGGTCTGGTTGGCACGAGGATCTGGGCTGGTGTGATATGACTGCAGCGTGGGTGGGCGGCGGGTAGCCGAGGAGAGCTCGCTTTGTTGCTTGTCGTGATCGGCCGGGTCACCACCCTCTTCAAGGACATTGAACATTCCCCGAACATCGAACGGCGGGCCGGTCAACTCATCTGAGTTCTCGTTGGTCAATGAATACCAGAGAGGGTAGGGATTCCGACCTTGGGATGAGCGATGCGAAGAGTAAAGAAACTCACCGACGGGTGAATGGCCAGCACTGCTGTTGTGCTGCTGCTGTTCCAACGAAGAGGACGACGACGAGCCGTAGGCATTTGAGCGAGTGCGCAGGTGCTCTCGGCTGCCGGTGTAGTTCCGCGGATAAACAGGCGCAGAGGGGTGTCTCTTGAGCGACGGGTTGCTCTGCTGGCTCTTCAATTGTCGATTGAACTGCGGGGGCTCCTTGTGCAGCTTGCTGCTTGGGCGGCGGAACTTGAAGCCTGTGGAACGCTCTTGGTCCATGGTCACGAGAAAAACAGGGAGCGATCGCTGCAAGACAGCGGCAGACAACGATAGCGGCTGAGGCCGTCGGATGGGGCGCAATGGGCGTTCAATGCGAGAAGTTCTTGGGTTTGGCGGTGCTGCTGCGTGAGGCCCAGGATGCTTGGATCTCTGCCCCTCCGGCCGGGTGGCTCAGGCTGTCGGTATGCAACGGTGTGGGTGCACGGCGACGACGGGCGATGGAGCGTCGAGGGGAAATGCGATGCGAAAGGAACAGAACTGGGCGATGCAGGCCGCAAGGGATGGCGGTTGATGCAAGATGAAGAGCGGTGGTGTGTTGTCTGCCAGTTGGTGTGAATGTGACTTGTACGTGGAGTATTAGCTGTACGGGAGAAACTTCGACGGCACGTGGAGGCGGGAGCGAGCGATCTGTTTTTTCCCACCGTGGAGTATTGTTCTCGGGTCGAAGAGGAACGAGGAGTTTTATTCAGACGAACAATAATAACAGCCAGTTATTTTACTTGACAGACAGCAGACCGTGCGCCGCGAAGGGACGGAACAAAGTTGCTGCTGGAAATTTTAGAGGCGGGAGGAGATTAATTGCCGTCACGGCCCATACAGCAAGCATTACACCATTACACCTCTTACTACGGAGTACTTAGCAGAGGACAGCGAGCAATGCCTGCTCAATAATACACAGCAATCATACATGCGCCGACAGTCACATCGCCAGCCCAACCAGCAGCCCTGTGCGACGCTGTCCGCCGCAATACCAGCAGATTCAACGGCCAGCCACGGTGGATGCCGTTAAATTAGCCTGGCAAGTTTGACAATGACATTGACAACCGGGCTGGCTAGCCGTATTGATGTTACTACTGAATACATGGACAATACTCTTGCATATCGCTCAGTCACAGCCGGGATCATCCCTCCAGCAGCGCTGGAACAGGGCAGCACTCGCTGGCCGGAACATGATTCGCGCTCTCCCACAAGCACGGAGTACTACATACTAACTACGGATTATGTATTATGTACTACTAAATAGAGAACGTCCATCATGACGAAGCTACAAGCTGGCACGCTAAAGCACCGACAGAAGCCAACCAAAGTCTTATGCAGGGTGCTTCAGAGACACTGGTGCGGCTCTGGCAGGAGCTGTGCTTCTGTGTGTTTTATGTTTTCTCCTTCTGGTCAATAGGGTGAGGCGATGCGAAATACACATCCCATGCGAAACGATATTCGTCATCCAAGACTGTCTCAGTGTTTGTTTCTGGCCCAAGCAGGAAATCGAGCCCGGTGGATCTTATGACGCATGTTGTGCGCGGAGCTAGTTTAATTATACGTATTATATGTATTATCATTAAAATATTATATTATGGCATACTCCGTAGAATGTTGCAATGATCATGATGGGGTTGTACTTAATACTCTGTATGTAAATCTGTGGTTTCACCGTTTCAGTCGCAATCTAGGCCCTCGTTTCAGCGGAACTCAAAACTCGTCCGCTTCTTTAAAATTAGTCTCCACTGCGACGACCGCACTTTTGCTTATTTTTCTATAAAATTTATGCGACTACGTATGTGTATTTATTTGTAGGTGAGTTCGCTCAGGATAAGCTAATCTAGGTGAGATCCAGTGTTGTGCTCAAACAAGTTCAATCGATCTATGCTGCTATATCAAACCAAGTTTTTCTCTTTTCGCTTGACGAATAAATTCTTCCAAAACCAGCTTCATCATGACGTCCCGCCCAGCTCGTTCTGAATTTCTCGCAGCCATTCCTCAGTCTTATCCCGACCAGACGCCTTCAAGAGGTTCGCACTGCCTACGCGCACTCCACGTAACGACAGATCCTTCTCCGTGACTTGAGGTGATGCCACATCTTTCAAGAAGACAGCCTGTGTGCCGAGGGATAACACCCCAAAACTGCAACAAATATCATCTCGATTGCCCTCGTCCGGTGAATCAGATTGTGACTCGTCATACCCAGCGGCGTGCGGTCGGCACTCGACCACGAGGAAGGGCTTCTTGGCGTCGCTATCGACGATAACGTCGCCGTCTAGATCTCGATCGCGTTGCACTTCTATCAAGACACAGTCAGGCGAGGAGTAAGATTCAGTGAGTGCAAAGCCTTGGGCATTGGGGAAAAAGACACCCAGGATCTCCAGCCAGATTCGAGCTACGTCTGTAGCTGTGGTTGTGCTTTTTGACAGCGACCGAATGGCAGCTCCAAGCTGCCCGGTGGAAACGGCGAAATTGGTCATGTCTTTTGTGATGAGAATGGCTGTCCTCAGTGGTTGTCCATAAAATGCTCACGTAGTGTTTTGGTTTCCTCCAAGATTAGATCTCAGCGGCCATTCTCCTGTCTCTGTCGATGGTGGAAGACACCATGATAGATCGTAGTATTTGAATGTTCTGCGGAGATTGCCTTGGAGTCTTTGTTCAGCAATTCTGTCGGCGGTACCCAAAGAAGACATCCAACTGTTCTCGGTCATGCCATGCCATCCGTGAATATGGAGCAGAGTGTTGATGGTCAACGTCCATTTAAGGTTCTCCACATGATCCAGGGTAACGTGACTCGTCAACCAAGAATTTCCTCTCTGACTCCTTCTGGATGTTTACTTAATTGTGTCAACAGTGAGAAATGCCCCTGAATGGACTAATGTTGAATTCTTATTCTTCTTTCGTTTTCATCTCTCTTCGAGGTCACGAACTGATAACATGTTCAATTGAACAATAATAACATAATAACGACAGAACAGCATAATAAATAAAAGTGTTCATATCCCATAAGTAGCCTCCTGAGTCAGTAGATAGATGCCTAAGGCTCGGCGGCTCCCATTGGACAATGACTTCCCCAACGGGGCCAAGTCCCGACGCCGACAAACCGCAGGTGGCCTCTTCCTCTCCATCAAGAGCTTCATCGCTTCCTCCGCTCTCTCAGCTCACTCTCACTTCTCCCTCTCCTATCTACTTCTCCTCTCCGGGCTCTCGTTCAATCCCCCAGCCCAGCTCTCCCTCCCCCCCTTGCTCTCTCCGCTGCTGGCCGTGGTCATGTATTAGCCGGAGACAAAACATCATTATTCTCCGCATCCCACAATTCCTCTATAGCCACGCGTCGACTCGCTTCTGGCTGCGTTTTATCATTAGCGCCGTATAGTGATTATACAATTCCGTGGAAGCATCATAGTGAGTTACTCCCACAATACACCTGCAAAGGAAATTATGCTCACCCGTCATCTTTAGTAGCGCTTCCCTATTCGCATCATCACGTTTGCGCCATTCAAGAACAGCAATCCATTTAGCATCGTTCCATCTACCGAAAGAACTTATATTTCTCTTTTTGTATTTTTCGAGAACATTTTCATTTCGCAATGGCTGCCGAAGGCCCTGGTTTGATTGTCAACGGCGGGCAGTCCTCGAAGTCTCCCGCCGCTTTGCTCTCGGAGCAGCATGAAAAACACAACGTAACCGTGGAGGATACCGTGGACCAGGATGATATTGAGCATCCTCCCCCATCTACAACAGTCAAGCCATCCGCTTCCGAGTCGTCGGCCGCTGCTCCGCCGACTGCTCCGAAGCCAACAAAGGCTCCGGCATTGGATGTTCAGTCCGAAGAGTTGTTCCCGGCATTGGGAAGTGGTCCCAAATCAAAGGCTGCGGCCAACGTGCCTACAGCTTGGGGCGCAAAGAGGCCTGCTGCGGCGGCTGCTCCCACAAACGGGGCATCGGGAGTTCCCCAACCGTCAGGTACGTTTTCAAGCCGAGCATACACAAAATGGCAGGACATGACTGACATTTGACTCCAATTCCAGCTTCTTCAGACTTCGCGACTACGCCAAGGATTATGAGCTTGCCCGGAAAGCATGTAGAACAACTGCGTCTGGTTCCCTCCCAAATGCTTCCGCGCAACCAACTCAAGAAACCCGTCAGAGACATCTTGCGAGACATTTCGAAGCGATCCAAGGCCACAGTTGACATGCGCGGTGGACCAAACGGGTCAATTATCTTTGAAGGAAAAGGCTCGGTTGACGCTGTTCGTCAGGCTCTCAAAGAGGTTGCTCAGCAAGTGGGCTCCAAGGTACTTATCTCTCAATATCTCCCTCAGGACTCGGAATTTTCTTGCTAACATTTACCCAGCAATCCGTCCGTGTACCAATCCCAGCATCTGCACGAGCCCATATTATTGGCCGTGGAGGCGCTGTAGTACAGGACATTCAGCAGCGAACTGGTGCTCGCGTCCAGGTACCCAGAGCCGAGGAGTCGGCGCCTGGTGAGGAGGACGATGACAGCATCACCATCGATGTTCTCATCGAAGGAGATGCTGTAGCAGCTGAGATGGCTCGCCGCGAAATCGAGGCCATTGTTAAGGAGCGCGCTTCAAACATTAATCTTCGGTTGAAATCGATCCCGCCGGAATTCTTTCCTTTCATTGCCGGCGCCCACAACGCCCATGTCAATGACATCGAGGAGCGCACCAAGGCACAAATTCGAGTACCTCGTTATGACACATGGTTTAACCAGCCACCACCTCAAGAAGCCGGTGCTGGTCAAATCCGCTTCATTCCAGACCCAGACCGACACATTCACATTTCGGGAGAACGAAACGCTGCCCAGGAAGCTCGCGCTGAGATTGAACGCCGCGCTGCGGAACTGCAACGCGAGTTGACCTTGCGTCAATTGGCCATCAACCGCGGCCAGCATCAATTCATCCTTGGAGATAGCAACACGGCCCTCCACGAGTTCCTCGCGGAAACGGGTTGTGGAATTATTTTGCCTCCTGCCTCCGATGATAGCGAGTTCCTTACCATCACTGGGCCCGTTGATCAGATTGAAGCCGGTATCAACCGCGCAATGGAATTGGCTACAAGCATGCAGATGGCCAGTATCGATCTGTCTCGACAACACTCCGCAGCACATGCTAGAGCACTCACGTCGTATCTTCAGCAACGCCAGATCATCAGAGATTTGGAACGCGCATACGACGCTCGTATTGTTCTTCCTCAGGCTGTTGACGGACCCGTCACCTGGGAGGTCTACTCTCGCGACGGGAAGAACACCATCCGCGCTCGTTCTGACATCATGAACTTGATCCAAGCTCATCCTCCTGCTAAAATCCGTTCTGTTCAAATTGACCCGTACTTCCACTCTTACCTGAGCTCGTGGGGCACCCCTCAGCTGAGGGATCAGTATGGTGTTCACATCATCGTTCCCAAGGAGATTGACAACGAAGAAGTGATCCTTGTTTACGAGGGCCAGCAATCACCCGAGGCTCAGTTTGAAATCCCCAGGCAACGTCCTTCCAATGAAGATATTGCCGCATTTGAGCAAGCCCTCCAGTCTGCACAGGAGTATCTTATCAACACTCTGGGAGACCAATCGAACATTGTGCAGAAGTCGGTTCCTATTCCTGCTAAGTACGTTGCCCCTCTAATTACTCGTATGTTATGTTATGATACTAAACTTTTCTATAGATACACCGACAAAGTGCGCAAATACATTGCTCGGGAAGAGCATGCCGATGCTGACCACATTCCCGTTCGGGCAGTGATCCAAGCTGCTGACAGCCGCAACGGTCAGAAAGCAACCACTGCCGCGGAGAGTGCTGTCGCTTTACGTGGACGTGCTGGTGACGTTGACGAGCTCGCCTCGAAGATCCTTGCCTTCGTTGAACAACAGAAGAAGGACGATCTTGAGCGAGACTACACTGTCACCTTTGATTTCCCTCAGAAATTTGCCAACTTCCTTATTGGCAAGCGTGGCGAGAATATCAACAAGCTACGGGATGAATTCGACGTTGACATCAAAATCGACAACGGCAAGGTCGAAGTCAAAGGACCTAAGGCAAAGGCAGATGCGGCGAAACTCAGAATCGCTGCTCTGGGCAAGAAGTTGGAAGAT
Organism: Penicillium sp. OUCMDZ-019; assembly: GCA_011750695.1. Classification (NCBI taxonomy): domain Eukaryota; kingdom Fungi; phylum Ascomycota; class Eurotiomycetes; order Eurotiales; family Aspergillaceae; genus Penicillium; species Penicillium sp. OUCMDZ-019. The sequence continues at coordinate 278,826 of WTTZ01000011.1, forward strand.
GAGACAACTCATATCCTTAAGATTCCTGCAAAGTACCACCGTGACTTGATTGGTCAGAAAGGTAGCCAGGTGAACCGTCTACAGGACAGGTACAGTGTCCGTGTGCAATTCCCTCGTGCTGCTGCCTCCCCTGCGAATGACGACCAGTCTGTTGCCGACACGGCCAGTGAAGTTGGTGGTGGCCGTTTTGGACGCAACAACCAAGCTCCTGACGAAGTGCATGTCAAGGGACCCAGCAAGGGCGCTGATTCTGCTAGAGATGAGATCTTGAGCTTGCTTCAGTGGGTCGTGGATCACTCCAATTCTGCGGTCGTTTCTGTTGCTCAAAGTCAGATTCCTTCTTTGATCGGACAACGCGGTCGTGAGATGGACAAGCTGCGTGCCGACACTGGGGCTCATATTGACGTCCCTAGCGCTCAGGACTTGCCTGATGCTTCTGGCCGCGTTGAAATTAAAATCAAGGGCACGAAGAAGCAGGTGGAGGAGACCAAGAAGATCCTTGAGCAGAGGGCCAAGGAATTCGACTCGATCGTTACGAGGGCCATTGAAGTTGAGAAGAAGCACCACAAAGCCCTTATCGGTGGCGGAGGTGCCAACATTCGCCGGATAATTGTTGAAGCCGGTGGTCCCGACGACAGCACCGCTTCTCGCATTGTCAAGTTCCCTCGCGCTGAAAGTGATGAGAAGGTCATCAAGCTCGAAGGAAACGGCGCCGTTGTCGATAAGATTGCAGCAGCCATTGATGCATTCGTCAAGGAGCGAGAGGATCAGGTTACCGCAACACTGGATGTGCCTCAGACACAGCACCGGCTGCTCATTGGACGAGGTGGAGACACTAGACGCGGTCTGGAGAGCAAGTTTAACATTTCAATAGACATCCCCAGGCAGGGATCTGGACGCACTGATGTCAAGATCAAGGGACCAAGCACTGCAGTTGAGGGAGCAAAGGCTCACATCGAGGAGCTCCTCAAGGAACAACAGGGCGAGACTGTCCAGGTTCCTCAATACCTGCACCACGTTGTTTCCGACAATGGCTCTTTCTTCCGCCGCCTACGAAACGACTACCAGGTGACAGTGGATCATGCCGGCCAACAGCCACCCGCCAGACCCTCCCCAGTCGAGTCTCGCTCCAATGGAACTTCTCTTCCGTTGATTACAGACGAACCAGATGCGGCTGCCGAAACGCATTCATGGAAGGTGGTTGAAAACGCGCCAGCCGCAGGCGTTGACACATCCGCCCTCATCCCATGGGTTCTGTCAGGCTCGACAGAAAACGTAGCCAAAGCCAAGACCGCATTGGACAAGGCTTTGGCATCTGCCACCCAGCAAGGTGCCACTGGCTACCTCATTCTTCCAGACCCCAAGACATACCGATTCGTCGTCGGCCAGGGCGGTAGCCAAATCAACGCTATCCGCAAGAAGACTGGATGCCGCATCCAAGTCCCCAAGAGCCAAGCCAAGGGCGAGGCTATCGAAGTCAAGGGCACAGCTGTGGGCTTGGAAGAAGCCAAGGAGATGATTCTGGAAGCTGTCCGTACGGGTCAGAGTTCCCGTTCGTAATATGCTTCCAGCAATCGGAAAGAAACTATGTAAAGAAGAAAAAAAAAACATGAAAAAATGAAATCAAAAGGGGAAAAGTTTTCTATTCAGCCAGCAATACGGTTGGAACGTGGGAAATTTGATTGATATCTACATATTTCTTTGTAAACTTTTGTTATTTCTTCTCTCCCTCTCTTTATTCAGATAGTTGGAATTCAATATATTATTGTTCAGATGTACCTATTTAATAGAATTAACTTGACTATATAGAACATGAATCTTAGGTGCGCACATGATACAACTGAGCTTTATTTAGACACAACCTTGGAAGGTGGCCCAACCCTAACCAAGCCCTAAGCCCATCCCGTTCCAGCAACGTAACCTTTGACTCATAGTTGCAATTTAACTAGTGCAAATCTCTTAACTTCACAGCATGCTGCCGTCTGCCCTTGATGATGCTGTAGTTGATTATTTCCTTACCATCCTACCAGGCGACGTCCTCAAAGAAAACCGCTACCGCCCGTTCCGCAAGCTCGGACAAGGCCAGTTTGCGTCTGTATGGTTATCTCTCGACACCGAGATCAACAAATACGTCGCCATCAAAATCGGAGCCACCTGGGCATTCCAACAACAAGCACGCGAGTTGTCGCTTCTGTGCCAGCTCAGACAACATCCAACCCCGTCCCATCCCGGTAAACGCCATGTCGTCCAGCTGCTAGACGATTTTGAGCACCAGGGACCCCATGGCAAACACACTTGCATAGTTTCCAGGCCTCTCGGGCGGCAGCTTGCCACTGTCTTGGACGATTATTCAGACAGTCCGGCACCTCCCTCATTTGTCCGCAAAGTCTCGCTTCAGGCGCTGCAGGCATTGGCCTATTTGCATAAGCAGGACATCATGCATGGCGACATCCATCCTGGGAATATAATGCTTTCCTTGACATATGACATCGATTCGAAATCTAAGGACGATATATGGACAGAGAATATGAGAGGCAACGAGCTGAATGATCCCGACGACTCGTTTCCGCTCGATGACAGGACTGTTCTTTCAGACACGGCTCCAACGAACGCAGATATCGTGCTGGCTGATCTCGGCGCCGGCTCATGTCCGGCTGAAGCAGAAACTCATACGCACGCTTATCCGATCCTTTATCGGCCGCCGGAGGTGGTGGTTGGAGCATCAGTAAATTTCAAGGCCGATATATGGGCTCTCGGCTGTGTGATATTTCGACTAGTCATCGGCTTTCCTCTGTTCGCGGTTGAAAGCTGGGGTGATATCGAAGAGACCAATGTGGAGCAAATGTATAGCTTCGTTGAGAGGCTGGGGCCTGTACCGGCCTCGGTTCGTAAGCTGTGGCCTGATGCAGACCAGCATGTTACTGTGGAGGGGTTCTTGAAGAATCCGTTCCCGGAAGAGGAGAGGGAGCTGCCGCTTGCTGATGCGGTTCGAGAGGCAAGGCCTGAGTGGATGGGGGATGATGAGCTGGATGCTTTTGTGGAGTTTCTCGGTTTCATGATATGTTTCGATCCGGCAGAGCGGAGAACGACGCAGGAGTTGCTGGAGCATCGGTGGATTGTAGACTTTCAGGTAGATTGAGATGCCAATACATTTTGCAACCTTTTCTGGTCTTCTATGCTGTACAAATATTCAAATGGCGGGCTGGAGGTAGAAAGTATTTGAATAGAAACAATTATATTTCATGGTAGCATCATCTCATTATTAAATTAGTACGGTCATATTTATACGAACTTGATCAATTTACGTTAATGAAGGCCATCCTGAGTTCTTACAGTCATATCCGATGGAGAAGTCAGTACTCTCAGCTCTTCCTCATTCCCAACCCGGCTATTGCGTGCTGGGGAAGCTCTCACGTTCCAATCAGTTCTTGTATCGATCTTACGAAAACCATCCGATACTCCCCGTTGCACATAAACAGATTTGCCCGACAACGCAGCCCGCACACCGTGCTGGTGCACACGGCGGCCAAAACTGACGATGTTGGGCAAGCAGGCGGACAGAATCGAGAGGGCGCCTTCGCACTGCACCCATTTGATGTAGGTGACGTCGTTCCAGGTGAAATCTGTAGTCAAGTTATTGCCGAGTTTGGCGAGGGTGATGAGCCGGCCGAAAGAAGTGACGATGACACTAGACAGTTAAAATATCAGTGCTTGTTTGAGCTCCAGGAGATATTGGGGAAACTACCAGTATCCACAGAGAAAAACCATGACTACCTGTGCCCGCCGAGCCCTGGTTACATGCAGACCTAGAAGCATCGGCACCGGCATCGTGATGATGGCCAAGTCGACTATGGTACTCACGATGGACATACCGATATACGTTCGATCAAGCGGAATGCAAGTACTGCCCGGGACAGCTTTCCAGGCCGCTTGAATAGGCTTACATGGGAAGGCACTGGTAAAACACGATATGAGGACCCATGCCAGATTCGTGGCTCCAACCACCCACAGCAACACATAGAACCACCGCGTCGAGTTGCCGAAGATCCGGTAGTAGAAGAAGAGGACCGCTGACTTTGGCAGTGCCAGCGCAAAGGTAAACAGAAACTCGGCTGCAAATCTCAGTACCCCTATCTGTGCGAGGTTGTTGATCGGTATGGTGTTCTCATGACGGCCGCCGCCGAGCTTTATAACCTGCAATATTACGGCTGCTTCGCTGGTGTAGAAGAGCTGTTTATTGTCAGCTTGCTATACCTGGAGGCCATTGGCATTGTTAACGTACAAGTGAAAGCGTCACAAAGAGATCGTCCGGACCAAGCTTTCGAGGCCGGTCAGACAAGACCGACGCTGTCCGAAGAATGACCGCGAGAGTTGCAATAGCAAGCATTGCAACTACTAGGCTAATAGGGCTATTATGTGCGTTTTCCTCCATGCCCGTTTGTTCATACACAGACATACAGCCAGTTAGTATCTAGTTCGCTCACGAAGAAATGAGAATTGATATAATGCCTTCCACCTCGACGTGGTCAGAATGATTCATCCTGTTGTCCCATACAGCATGTTATTTACTTAGGTATTCTATGCACCATCAGCAGCTGGATCATACAGAATGGTAGCTGAATTAACAACACTGTCAGCTCTGTGCTACACTATATTGTTTCACGACTGAATTACCGTATCGCATATCGGAGAGTCAGCCTCTAGAATCAGTCTGTATTGCTCTTATAATTAGTGGTGACACCAACGCTACCTAGGTATTCGAGAGCCAGCACAGTGCTGACTGAGAAAGGAATCTTCAACAGAGCCCTCTCAACAGGAGGCAAGATCTATCACAGCAGTCATATGAAAGAGACGAGAGAATATTCGAACGTAGCATGCATCTAGAGCCCAAAACTAGCATACATACTGATGTGGCATTCTTCCTTCCAATTTTCAAGATCTCAAAAATTGAAACTGATGTATAAATTCTTCTTCCATAAATTCAGTGCTTTGCCTAAGCTGCTGTTTGTGCGACTTCCTTCCTCTTCGTGTCCATTTTCCTATTTTGACTCTGGGGGGGTTTTTTTTTCCTTAGACAACCTTGCTGTTTGTTCCAGCAAAAGACTATTATCAGTGAACTCCATTTATCCGATAAATTTCAGATTTCTTCCAAGACATTATCTCCATAAATCTGCAGATATCAACATATTTTATTAGCAAGTGCTATCTTCTCCCATAACATAGCAGAGTACTGGTCTTAAACTCAATGTGTTACCTAGAGTGGGAAACGTCATTGATGTTGCTAGGATTACAGTGGAAAGAAATTTGCCATGACAGGATTTGTTTCATAAGGATAAAACTGTATAGTATATCAGGAACAGGCCAGAAGGAGTGACATTTGCATGAATAAAGAACATCATTCACACAAAGAAGAGAGAGAATCAAAGCAAGATGTAAGACCAAAATTGCCTCCTTTCCATGATCGAATCGGCAGGCATCGAACATGAAAGTGATGAGTTATGACAGCAATGGTTTTCAAATCAAGTTGCAGAGCTCATAATACCGAAAAAAAAGTCTGTTATGACGCACATCCAGGAAAGCATCTAGTGCAGACAGGGATCAGGGATGGCTCAGACAGTTCATTCAATGATACATAAACATGGACCTGAGCCCAGGATTGTATGAATGGGATCGAATTGACATCCTGATACTCTAACCTTCGAACCATTCGCCGAGTTCGTTCGCAAGCTCCTCACTCACGTCCCCGTATCTGAAATAGTTGTCAAACGAGGAACAGTCTTCAAGGTCAATAGAAGCTTGTGAGGTGATTTCGGGCCCTGGATCGCTGGAAACAACTTGTTCGTTGCTAATTTCATTCCATCTCATTTCATGGACTTCCAATTCTTTCATAACAGAGATCTCACAAGAGCCCCCGGCGTATTTGGTGTTGGATTTTGCAATTTTCACAATCCAGAGCCCACGGTTCCCTGTCTTTGGCTTAGCCATGGCAGTGCAAATGCTCCATGCATTGCGTTGATCATTTTCATGGTACCGCAAATCCACACAGAATTTGTCCTTGCTCCGGATTACTTTGTATTCATTTCTTTTGTAATTCCCAAGTGATTCAGAGAGATGTTTCTCCATAAACCTGACAGCAGCATGTACTATCAAGGTTTTTTCTTCACACTTATTGCAAAATCCAACATATTCAATGATAGGATTATTAAGTGAGCTGTGAAGAATTTCCTTTTCTCTGTGCTTTGGAAGAAAAAAGCAACCATCCTTTTCAACTGAATGTCCACATTTCTTGTATCTGTGAAGTGGCTCTTGGTTAACATATCTGGGTTTGGAATCCTGTGAGGTCAACTCTTGTATAGGCATGCTGTTAATAGGTTTAGGAAGACTTCAATAGTTGGCACAAAGTTTAAAGATTTGTGTTTAGTGATATGTAAATAGATAGTTCAAAGATAAACTTGAGTGTTATATTTGATAGAAGAGAGTTTGAAGTAGGTATATTCACAACAGAACTTGCTCTTTTTATATAGAGATTCGAGCTGCCAGGTATGGCTCACTCTTCCCAGTCATAAAGTGGCGAGGCGTCAATAAGTATTCACTATGACTGGATTTCTTTGTATAAGGATTCCTAGTCATTGTCATACAGCTTTGTCAACAAGATGAGATGACAATGAGCAAACAGACTAAATTACTAGACAATATCCAAAGGTTTAGCTCATTTGCATTGATAATGTAGGGTACACTTGGTAGAATAACAGCTAGTGATATACCTTTCAAATAGGGAAGGAAAAAGTATCTTACTAAATACTGGATCTTAGATAAACTAGCTGGGCTCATGATCTTGAGAAGGATTTACACAGATTCTATTGGTCAGGGGTCATGTCAGACGTATATTCCAGAAGAAAAGAATGCAGCCTATCACTTTCGTTGCTATCTACCAAAAATTAATGCAGACTGGAGGAGCTTATCTAGATCTGTGTTGCAGATTTCTAACTAACAAAAGTAGGAAACCAGGTGTAAACAGAAGACAAGATCCTTGGGAATTGTATCCGAAGATGGTATTTACTAATTCATAATGCATGAAAATACTGACTAGGAATCTTCTAACTGAAATATAAATATGTATATCTATCTACTGTCTGTAACAACCGAAAACTTTTTTTCTTCTCACAGTCATCAACTAGCATGCCTAGGTATTGAACAACTTGCATCTGACAACGATCAGACGACGTCTACAAAGCGACTGCAACAATAGAATTCAAGGCAGAGAAATAAATAGAAATCCCGCCAAAGGACACGCTTTCTTATATTGTCGATAACCCTAACTATGACCAAGATAAGCCTGTGGGTCTCATATTTCAATATATATCAGGCATGAATACAGTAATGTCTTTTGAGAAACCCTTTCTCAGGGTATAGTAGGACAGTTCCGTGCTATGGCTTTACTGAGTGGGCCAGCCAAGAGGAGTACGAGGTGAATATGGAATTACTACTCGTTTTTATAAACAGGGACACTGGAGGATCAACTATATAACAGATCTGGTTAATACGTGGAACCTTAACTCAGACGACCTGTGGTCAAGGTGCTTGAAGCCACATGGCACCAGCGTCTCTAGACCATCATGTATTTTAACTACTTAGTACATATTGGCACACGAGTCTATACCTAGGTACACGTATTTGGGATTTGCTCAACCATAGTATAGCCAATTATTATTATACTACATGGTAAGAATCAGGACCTCACGTGAGGAAACATTTATGATGTCAGGATAGCAGCTTTGAAAGGTACTTCAGTCATCCAAATTGTAACTAGGAAGAGTATAGATCTAGCATCGGCACATCATCCTCCGGCCCCAGTAAAGCAACACGGAGTGAGACTTGCCGCCGGGTATCAGTCCGAACTAAGCTATGAGGGCTAGAAAAGAGCTACTAGTATATACATCTATCTTGACTATTGCATTTTTGAATTCTTCTTCTCTAAAATATTACCTAGATACAACAGCAGTTATATACTATACTGTATTAATTGAATTGCTGAATTTCAAAGCTTCAAAAACACAGCAATCAACATGGCGGAAGTTCAAACATCAGCGACTCCCGCAGCAGCAGCAGCAGCGCCTAAACCACAGACAAAACCAAAGGTATGGAATAATGTCGTGATGCCTTGGGAAAGAAGACGATTGACTGATTGCTATTTCCTGCAGGCATATGTGTCACCAGCCGTGTCGTTAGTTTCCGGCGGAGTCGCCGGGGGCGTCGAGGCCATTTGCACTGTTAGTCTTGCCCTCTCACCCGAGTAACTCCTGTCTCAAAATTATTGACAATTTTTAATTCGGGTAGTATCCTTTTGAATTTGCCAAAACCAGACTCCAGCTCCGCGGCTCTCCGACAACAACGAGGAATCCACTCGTACTCATCCGCGACATTGTGCGAACCGAGGGCATCGCAGCTCTATACACAGGATGTTCGACACTGGTCATAGGAACGGCTTTTAAAGCCTCCGTCCGCTTTCTCACCTTTGACTCGATCAAGAATTCACTCGCTGATGAGCAGGGCCATCTCTCGAAATCGTCTGGGATCTTGGCCGGTATGATGGCGGGGTGTGTCGAGAGTATTGTTGCTGTTACACCAACTGAGAGGATTAAGACTGCATTGTATGCCCCCTTCACTAAAAATGGGGGTTTTGTTACTAACTCGCCTCAGAATCGATGACGCCAAGGGCGCAAAGCGATTCCGCAGCGCTACCCATGGCATCCAACTTTTGATTCGCGAGCAGGGCATAAAGGGTATTTACCAGGGCCTGGTCCCAACAACAATCAAGCAATCTGCCACTTCAGCCGTGCGCATGGGCTCGTACAACATGCTAAAAGAAAACGCCAAGTACTACAATGTGCCTCTGAATGGAGTCACTACTTTTGGCATTGGCTCGGTTGCCGGTATCATTACGGTGTATGCTACGCAGCCCTTTGACACCGTCAAGACGCGCGTGCAGGGCACGGAGAAGGCGACGCTGAAGGATGCTGTTACGGGCGTTTTTAGGGAGTCGGGGCCGAGGGGGTTCTGGAAGGGAAGTACGATGAGGCTAGGACGGCTGTTTTTGAGCGGAGGGATTGTGTTCTCGGTGTATGAGCAGGTTGCGGGGCTGCTGTCGTCTACGAGATAGAAATTCATGGTGTATATATTCAATTCTATGGTTAGATTAGACAGTTGGTGTTTGTCTACAGAAATGCTACCGGTTGACATCGGGCCGAGTTACCCCAAAATATTACCCCATTCGGTAATTACCTAGGCACTCAGCCAGCCCTAAACTGGAAAGGACTAGCTCGGACCCCTCTTTTAGGTATGAATTCAAGACCATTCACATTCAAACAAGAATAATACATTCATTCTATATGGCAATCTAAAACGCAACTCCAACAAACATGCTCAGATCGGGACCAGGATGGTGCCCTCGAACAATCTCCTCGCAGTGCGAAACACCGTGACGCTCTTCACCTCTTGATTCGGCCCCAAATCAACATCAGCATCGATTGTGCCGCTGTTATGCCCGATGACTATAGGAGTAGCTTTAGGAGCCACGGCTGCGTCCAGTTTTGGCGTTACGCCAGTTAACAGCTCTTGTAGCCCGAGTTTTGCAAGAGGCTGTCTGGACGACGCTGTCTCTGCAACGACTGTTCCTGGAATACGTGCTGCGGCCCCGAGGCAGACAGCACCCGTCAGTTGGACACTTGGGTGCACCTTTCCCATGCTGTAGGCAAGCACTCTGATGTCCGGGCTTATACTAGACCCGGACAACTGAGGATGCGGCTCTGAGACTAGAGCAATCTTGGGTGTGCCTCTTCGAAGGCCTGCAGACTCTACATCTGTAGCAAGCCCAAACTGAACTGCTCCCTGGCGGCGAATGGATTCAATGATATCACGAGCAACATCAGAATCTGGGTCAATAGCGTGATAATTAGATGGCATTGAGTTCTTATCAACGAAGATGAACGGATTGGATACGTCTATCAATGTTGCTGTGACGGTAAATGGCTCTGGCAGACTACCCGAGCGCACTAGTAGCTCATCCTGACGATTGCCTGTGGGAAATACCTTGCCTGTCATGCTTCCGCCGGGATTCAGAAATGACACTTTGATACTGCTTCCGGTGCCCTTCACGCCGCTGATTTGGTATTCGCCGTCTTCGAGATAGTGGCCGTCATCGTCGACTTGAATTGTTTCTTCGAGCACTACTTGTGTGTTGGTGTTGAAGATTCGGACCGATAACTGAATAATCCCCCCTTAGAACAATGCCATGCATATTTCACGTCCCGGTTGTTACTTACCTCGGACTGACCAGGCTTTGCGGCCACCAGACCTTCCTCCAAGGCAAATGCAGCAATGCCAGAAGCCATGTTGCCACAGTTGCCTGTCATGTCAACCTTCTCCTGGCCGACTGTGATCTGAACAAAGGTATATTCAACGTCGATTCCCGGCCGACTAGATTTTGAAACCACGACGGCCTTTGATGTGGTAGATGTGGCACCTCCCACACCCTCTAGCTGTCGAGGGTCATTGTTTCTCGACCCCATAGCACCGATGAGAATCGGGCCCCATTCGGATTGTGACTGTGGAAGATTATGGCGGTGGACAAACAAGCCTCTCGATGTGCCAGAGCGCATCAATACCGATGGCAGTCGGTATCGTTTGCGCTGGTGGACCGCCAACGGGGGAGCTGTTGCTTTGAGTATCATTGGGGATTTGGCGAGCGAGTCGAGGACATAGGGCTGCGGTATCGTCGCCACTGTCACGGGGCTGTATTGGGTGGACATGGCTGCTCTAGAACAGCCGGCGCGGACAGCTGGTGAGAGAGACTTTCTAAACAAAACAGGTTGCATCTGCGTGTGGGCTGGGCTTTTGGGCAAGTAAACGAGCAATTATAGGTATACTTCATTTTTACGGCAACACGGAGACCGGGGGGCTTATTGATATATCGGCATCAGGGGCCAAGTCTGTTCCGGGTTGAATGGGGAAATTACGTCTTGCTAGCCAGCGGCAACTTGATTTCCCATTCTAACGAACGGGCTATGCCATCCTGACTCCATAATCACTGCTACTGTGAGACATCGTTGTCAACAAGACTTTATCCGCAGCCCTCGTCCGACGGCGTTGATTGGTCGGACGGCAAGTAACTTGCCGCGGGGGAAAAGCTGCCGTGGAAAGTGGGGCTGCCTGACTCTGACAGCTTACTCGGCGTTGCGCCGATTGGCCGAACCCTTGTCTCGGGAGCACGTTGCGCGCGTATCTGCCCCAATGGTCGTCCCCGCACCCCATGGGGGCTCGTCGTTAAGTCCGATGGCAACGGCGAGATATTTTCCATATATTAAACATGTCCACGCGCTCGTCTCTGTCCCCAGCCTTTGCCATTGTTATCTTCTCTGTCTGTGCAAGTAATTCGGTCTTCGTCCTAGGCTCTATATTTACTATATAGACAACAATCCGGGGAAATTTCGAGCTACAGCCAAACGCAGTCATGGCACGGAGCGAGTTCCTCGGCCTGCGAGGGAATAGCTTGAAGACAGCATTGGTTGTGCTTGTAGTTGCTCCTAGTTTTATTCTATTTGGATACAACAATGGCTCGACTGGAAGCATTACAACGTTGGAATCATTCGTCCATGTAAGTTTTTCTTTTACCCCCCTATTTAAGCTATATGCTGACCGAACGGAAACAGCAATTTCCAAAGATCGATACCGTGAATACAACGGGAGCTCAGAAGACCTACAACGCCCGCATCGAAGGCGTGGTTACAGGATCTTACGACCTCGGGGCCGTCCTTGGTTCCTTACTATGCATCAGTTATAGCGACCGCATTGGTCGCTTACGCACTACTCTCATCGGACTTATTCTCTCAATCATTGGCCTGGCCTTGCAGTCCTCAGCATACAGTCTTGGTCAATTCACAGCAGGTAGAACCCTCATCGGAGTCGCCATCGGTACCATCAGTGCCGCAGTCCCAGTCTGGCAGTCAGAATGTTCGGCCACGGCACACAGAGGCGCTTTTGTCTTGCTAGAAGGTGTGTTTATCAGCAGCGGCATTACGCTTTCTGAATGGGTGTCATTTGGTCTATCCTACGCACCTTCAGCTGGCGTCCAATGGCGTGTTCCGCTAGTGTTTCCAGTCATTTTCTCCTTCTTTGTAATCCCTTTCATCTTCCTCATGCCAGAGTCCCCTCGTTGGTTGGTTAAAAAGGGACGCATTGAGGACGCAAGACGCACCCTCGCCGCCTTGGAAGACGAAGACGAAGACTCCGAGAGAATCCAGGAAATAATGACTGAAATTGAACAGTCACTATCTAATGTAAAAGGGAGTCTCAAGGAATTAACCAGAAATGGAGAAGAGAGACTCCTCCACCGCACCCTTCTTGCTGCATGTGGCCAAATGTTCCAGCAGATGTGCGGTATATCAGCCCTAGTGTTCTACACAAGTACCATCTTCGAAAACCTCGGTTTTGTAGGCAGAAAAGCGAAGATTCTCGGCGCCTGTCTTACTACCTTCCAAACATGCTGTACAATCATCCCACTCTTCCTCGTCGACCGCTTCGGGCGCCGGAAGCTCTTCATGCTCACTGCTGCCGGCCTCGCGATATGTACTGCCATCATCGCCGGCACAAGCGGCCAAGTGAACAGCTCCGCCAATACGGCCGCAGTTGTTTTCGTCTTCGCGTACGACCTCTTCTACCCGATCGGTTTCCTGGGCCAGCCATTCCTGTACGCCATTGAGCTGGCACCATTAAAACACCGCGTGCCCATCTCTGCCGTTGCCAATGCCACACAATGGCTATGTCAGTTTATAGTCGCCCAGGTAACGCCCCCAGGCACCACCAATCTCGCAAACCGGTATTGGATTATCTATGCCGTGATCAACGCCGCGTTTGTCCCGCTAGTGTACTTCTGCTTCCCGGAGACGAATGGGCGGTCGCTGGAGGAGATGGATACGATTTTCAGGGAGTCGAAGGGTGTCTTTGATGTTGTCAAAATGGCTCGTCAGTTGCCTCGACAGGAGCATGCGCATCGCCAGACGGAATCGGAGAATTCATCGACGAATGCGCAGGTGTATTCTTCCAAGGCACTGTACTATGAAGATGAGAACGCAGAAGAGAAAGAAAAGGCTTAATCTTTTTGTTTTATTTTATGAATTTAACGTTTTGGGATACCGTGAAACTACTTTTATGACAAGCCTCACTAAATAGTTACTCTCGGCTATCAAGTGCCTAGTACATATATATATTTCCAAGTTCACTAATTAGGTATTGATAATACGGATTTTATATGTAACTAGGTACCTAATGCCATCCATGGATCGTAAATGAAATGTGCCGTGCGCCCTATTTATTTCTCACCAATCCTTGCTCCTTTTAGTTAATAAAACATAAGGATTCAACCCTCTTCCGTACCATCATTTTCAGTGATTTCAAAAAGCGAAAGCAATATAGCTGGCCATAAAGCGTTTTCCTCAAGGCCAGCAAATAATGCAGACTCCATTCCGGGTCCAAACGTTGTAATTTAGAGTGTAGTCTGAATCAACTCCACATGTGTATCCATCTAATGTGTAGTAGGCGGCTAGCAAATCCGGAAAAGCTCCTTTTGAGTCAAGAAATTCAGTTGCATATTTTTTTCATAACTTGAAACAGATAGTCCAATTACAGAGAGCCCTTCAAGCAGAGGTATGTGGACAAAGTCACAAAATTGCAAGCCATTAATCCAGCACCGTCATCATAACAATCCACAAGAACGCTGATTGGTAGCAATCAGCCACCTGAATATGGCTGACGGAAGACGAAATTTCTCTAATAACATACCCAATCAACATATTGTTCGAACAGATGTTTTGACGATCCCAACCCTACCGCACGTACTCAAATTTTGACAACTCTCGCAGACCTAAGACTGGGAGAGATGTACGCGGACCGTTTTTACTTCCGTGTAGTTATCCAGAGCATATGCCCCTAGCTCTCGACCCAGCCCGGACTCCTTGAACCCACCAAATGGCATCTGGTAGTGAAAAGTGTTGTAGTTGTTAACCCAAACAGTTCTGTCACGAATTGATAGTCAGCTCAAATTTGAAGGATTCGTGCTCGTGTAGACAAGAAAAAGACCTACCCTGCTTTAACTGCATTGGACACTCTGATGGCGGCGTTGATGTTTGTGGTATGAACAGCCGCGGCAAGCCCTAATTTCTATCGGTCAGCAATGTTACCGTTGTTGCCCGCAGTAGAAAAGAGAATTTCTCACCATAGTTTGTTGCATTGGCTAGAGCAATGGCTTCATCTTCATCGCGGACCTTCTGTACTGTACATACGGGTCCAAATATCTCCTCCTTCACAATGGTCATATTTTCGGTCACATCGGCAAAAATGGTGGGTTGGATGTAATATCCTTCGTTTCCATGCCGATTACCACCCGTGATGACCTTTGCCCCTGAGCTTATTCCATCCGCGATATAGCCCATAATCCTGTCATACTGTACCTGAGATACCTGGGGGCCTTGAAATGTTTCAGGGTCAAAGGGATTGCCAACTTTGTTCTGCTCAGCCCGTTTCTTAAAAAGCGCGAGAAATTCATCATAAATAGACTCGTGGACAAGGATTCTAGAACCCGCAGCGCAGCATTGCCCGTGGTTGAAAAAAATCCCCAGGTTGACCCATTTAACTGCATCTTCTAGATTCGCATCTGGAAGAACAATATTTGGCGATTTCCCGCCAAGTTCGAGGGTTACCTTCTTTAAGTTGCTATTAGCAGCGTCTCGCAGGATTTGGCGGCCTACTGGAGTTGACCCAGTGAAGGCGACTTTATCAATATCCATATGAGTAGCAATTGCTGCCCCAGCTGTTCTTCCAAATCCCGAAATAATATTGATTACCCCAGGAAGGAAGCCGGCCTCTTTAATAAGAGTAGCCACATAAAGTGCTGACAAAGGTGTCTGCTCTGCAGTTTTAAGGACAACGGTGTTCCCTGTAGCTATAGCAGGGCCGATTTTCCATGCAAACATCATTAATGGAAAGTTCCATGGAATGATTTGGCCACAGACGCCCACAGGTTCATGCCGAGTATACGTCAAGCTACCGGAGTCGGTGTCAATAGTTTGGCCATATATCTTGTCAGCCCAGCCACCGTAGTAGCGAAAACATCTTGCCGAAGCAGTCACGTCATTTTTGGCCATATTTATGCTCTTGCCGTTGTCAAGCGCTTCAATCGCAGCTACTTTTTCAATGTCGCGTTCCAGGAAGTCCGCCAGACGGATGAGTAAACGGCCGCGTTCAGAGGGAGTGACGTGTTTCCACTCTCCTTCCAATGCTTTGCGGGCGGCTTTCACGGCAAGGTCGACGTCCTTGTCGTCACCCTCATGAACGGCTACTATGGGCTTCTCGTCATGAGGGTTGATTGTTTCGAAGGTTCCACCTGCAACCCCGGGAACGAATTCATTGTTGATGAACCTATAATAACTTGTTAGCAAGTGTATAACTCGATTACTCCCGAATGCGCTCTTCCAGATAGACATACAATCCCAGCGGTTGCTGATATGTGATCACGGGTGTCTTGATCGTTTGAAACAAGGCCATTATGTTACGAATAGGTTCAGTATTGGAGAGAAGATATGTTGCTGGAATAGAGGGTAATACACACGAGGGATCCCTGCTATTTATACAGCATCTATAGCCTTTAAAGCAGGCTCATTATGATCATCTCCAGAGTGCTTAGTGAGGGGAAACGGACGTGTTGTCCGCAAAATGTCAGTGTTTGTTACGCGGCTCCGCATCCCATACACTTCACTCCGCATTATGCGGAATTCCTTCTATCCGGTGGATTGAGCTAAACTCTGAACTAGTAGAAGCGGGGACATGATTTTTTTAAGACATGTGAACTTCAGATAACTATCCGAGTTATGGGGTAAATCTTAGAGACAGTCTTCAGGAAAAGGATGGCCTTTGGGGCATAGAAAACGGAGGAATCGTAGGCTCAACCCGGAGATCAGGGGTGACTGCAAAAAGGGGCAATTTTGTATAATGCTACTACTGTGCTTCAGCTATGGCATCTTGAATAATCTATTGTCACTTAATGGTGGTGTTGAGGTTGGGATTTTATCTCGAAGTTAGCTGTATCGCTCATTTATACTGGTGGCCATACGGTAGCTGGCCGAGCAACAAAAAGGTCTACGAATAGTGTGGAGATACTTTAAATGCAGAACATTTCTCAATAACTGGGCTGTGTTAACAGCAGGATAACTCATCATTTACACAACATTTACACACATCACAGCCTCAACTCCGGTCGGTTTATATCCAATGAACCCACAGATCACTCCGGCATCTCAAGCACATAGCGCCCAGCAATCTGTCCTTTTTCTACTAGAAGTTAGAAGCAGAGCCAATAAAAACGTGAAAAGGTTCATACCCATAAGCTCGAAGATATTGGAGAGCTCCTTTAAGGGAGCTACCTTGAACGGGGCTTTGATCAAGCCTCGAGCAAAGAAGTCCAGAGCTTCCACGCCATCCTGTCGGTTTCCAACGTAACTTCCCTTAATACTGATCATACGAAGAACGGTGTTCAGAACAGGGGCTTTAAGATATGCATCTGGGGGCAATCCAATGGCAATAATTGTTCCACGGGAGCGAACATATTCGGTGGCCTGTTGGAAAGGCTTTTCCGAGACTGCTAGTAGAATAACTGCGTGAGCTCCAAGGCCGTCAGGAGTCGCTGATTTGACGTCAACTACCAAATCTTTGGACTTGGTAAAATCAACATAGGTCTATTTCCTAATTAGCGTCCACGACGACTCTTATATACTCACAAAAGATATCGGTCGGTGTTTATATTTCATACCTCAGTGCCAAGCTGCTCACACATGACCCTTTTTTCATCACCCCCATCTATAGCCACTACTCTGATCCCCATAGCTTTCGCATATTGCTGGGCAAGGGATCCCAAGCCACCACCTGCTCCAACAATGGCCACTGTCTGACCAGGTCGAACTCCAGATTCCTTCAACCCCTTATAAACAGTAATGCCAGCGCAAAGTACTGGTGCAACGGCATCCAGGGGAACATTTTTTGGAATCTTTGAGGCATGAGAAGCCTTTGCAAGTGAATATTGCTGGAAAGTACCGTCTACGGTATACCCAGAAAGCTGTGCATGGGCACACAGGGGATCGTCGGCTTGCCTGCAGAATTCACATTCCGAGCACGACCCGTTGAGCCACTTGACACCAGCGTGATCACCGATATCGAATTCATGGACGAGGGAGCCCTTAGCCACGACCACTCCAGCGCCTTCGTGCCCACCGACGAGAGGCATTTTTACAGGGATAGGCCAGTGGCCCATCATGGCGTGCAAATCGGTATGACAAACACCGGAATAGCGGATTTTGACCAATATCTGGTCGGGTCCCGGCTTGGGAACAGGGATCTGCTTGTATACAAGCGGACCTCCGATCTTTTCGGCCACTTGAGCCCATTGAAATTCAGGAATAGACATGATTGGTGTGATAAGTCGAATGATTGAATATGTGTGAACTTTTATAACAAAGAAGATAACTAAATTCTTGCTTGATGGGCTGACAAGGTCGAGAAAGCGTGAAGAAGGGATCTTATATAGTTGGTCTACGGGCCTAGGAAGGATACCGTACGGCATCTAGGGTAAAAAAACATCGCAAGTGGCCCTCTCGCTTTCGATTCCGTTGCCTCTAAGTTTGGCAATCCTGTTTACAGGTGGGTTTCTGCATGATAACGTGAAGTATACGTGTGGAGTGCGTCAGGGTTTGCGGGGGAAGCTTCTGTGCGGCTGCGCATCAAACAGCTACTTCCCCGCATAAGCATGAATCAGTTCAAAATACTTTTTTATGAATTATAATCTAGTCTTACATTCATTTATGAAATTCGATTGTTGGCGCGCAGTGCGGCAACTTCCCTTTGACCGACTGGGGCGGGTTTATTACTACTGGTCATTTGTATGGTCAGCATTGCTCTGATGTAGTAGTCCCAAGTATCACCAGAAGCTAAACGAGACGCGACCCAGCTATCAGTACCAAAGGAGTAATGCAGATCGAGACATCCGGGCCGGGGTCTGCGTATGAACGCCGCCTTGCTTTACCATTCCGTCCATACATATGTATCCTGGTAGGCCATGCGGTTCCGCATGAAAATCCTATCCGCATGCCCGAGCCACACAGCTCGCTTCGATTTCAGCGGCTAAACATGGAACTCAAGCGAATACGAGATGGAAAGCTAACCCGTTGTCAGAACCCATTAGCATCGACGATCAATTTTCCGAGTGTATGTGCAAAGTATCGGTGTTTACCATCGCAGGGCGGGGGCTAGTGTGCAATGAACACGATCTCCTGTCTATAGCAGTCGCTCGCAAGGCAATGAGTTAGACGGCATTCCTCTCTGCGACGCTTCACTCAAATTTGTTGGGAAGCTTCCAGGGGTTTAAAGGTTTCCCAGATCTCTCCTTCAAGGTCTTTTCATCCCACAAAACCAAAATCTTCCTGCTCTTGTCTTCAAATATTCTTTTGAGCTTGGCCGGTCAAACACAACATGAACACTTATATCAGTCACAATGACAAGACAATGGGCTCGGTCCATGACGAAGGCAATGCATCGCATCTTCTTTTTAACCCTGTGACTCTATCAGCGGAACAGTTCGAAAGACTGTATCAAGCCTTGATGACTCGCAGTCAGCCTAAATTGGCCAAGCAATTGGGAAATCCTACACCATTGTGAGCTCGTTCCCTCTTACTGTATTTCAGGGAAAAGGGCGGTCTTCTCTAACAATTGAAAACATAATTTCAGAGCATTAGGTGGATTCGTTATTACCACTACTCCGCTTTCGTGCTGTCTAATGGCCTGGAGAGGATCTGGTGGAAACGGACTTGCCCTCATGTAAGATATGAGATGACAATTTCCGGGTTGACATTTTCCTAATGAACGAGAAAAGCGGGCCCATCGTCTTCCTTGGTGGGCTTCTGTTACTCATCACGAGTATTCTTGAGTTCGTTCTGGGGAACACGTTTCCATGCGTTGTATTCGGTACCATCGGTGAGTGTTCATCACCTGTAGGATGGATTTGATATGATTTCCATTACTGACGCACCCTCTATAGGAGGATTTTGGTTTGCATTTGCAGCCACGATGATTCCCGCCTTCAATGCAGCCGGTGAGTTCCTACAAGCTTGTTCATGTTTTAAGGAGAATCCTTACATATATGCAGCACCGTATTCCTCGTCCTCGGCTGATACGGTTTCTGGGCTGTCTAGCCCAGAGTTCATGAATACTTTCGGTATGTATATATACTGCTGCTCTCAATTATACTTGAAAATTCTCACGAGTATTCCAGCTTTCTTGTTCTTGACTATGGCCATCCTCATGCTGATCTTCATGATCGGCGCAACACGAACCAACATCGTATATACACTTATCTTTTTATCGCTGATTCTAGTGTTTTTACTTTTGACAGCTGGTTACTGGCAGCTAGCTGAAGGAAACACCTCTGTCGGTGACCGATGCATTAAAGTAAGTAGTTCCCCCGTTCTTACAATGCGAGACGCGAAATATAAGTTCCAATTCATATGTATTTTCTTCACAGGGAGGCGGAGCTTCACTATTTGTCGCTAGTCTACTTGGCTTTTATCTATTGACTGTTCAGCTTTGTGAGGCTTTGGAATTCCCATTCCGGCTCCCGGTTGGCGATTTGGGGGCACTCTGGGCTCATAAACAACACGAGTAAGCTTCCCCTCACAAAGATAGCAGCAGCTTAAAATTTACCTGACTTTATTCCAGGAGCCGCGCCAATAGTTATGGTGCCAACTCAGCTAATATTGGAAATGGAAGCGCGTGAAAAGGCGCCATCACTGGCCATTCGGAATTTCGCCCCTTTTTGCTCTGGCGGGCAGCGAGAAGGACAGAGATCTCTGCCCAAGGCTATTGTTTCTATCGTGTACCGCATGCATGCGAAGGGTTCGACATCAAATAACGGAGCATATTTCGTGTGGATTTGTGCATCGAACCTAAGTCTTGAAATGGCCCGATTGAATTACCGACGTAACTCTCAAATTACAAATCTTTCAACGATCTTACAAAAGCGTTAGAAACTCTTATGAGTAAATAACGAAGCAGCCGAAGCACCGAAGCATACTGTTAGATTAAACAGACAACCAGATGCCATTCTCACCCATACTTCCAAGATCCCCAGATATTAATCTCTGGCCAACCAGAACGTCACAACCCACTTTTACCCCGAACCGCTGCGGGGCGTCCAGTAGAAATACCCATAGAGACGGATTAGATAAAACGTGGGGGCGCTCAGCCACTTCCCCCGCAAAGTCTTCTATAAGTAGATCGGTGTACCCATGGTTATAGTTACCTATACCGGTGCTCTATCTCAAGGCAAACTTTTCTTCAATAGAAATCGACTACGCCATTTTACACCATGGAGGAGCCTGTCCGACGCCAACTTCACAGCTGTGATCCATGCCGCAAAGGCAAAAGGCGCTGTAATGCACCGGTGTGTCTGAACGTCCATACCTGGTAGCTGTCGTACCCTCATACCTGCAGAAACTGACCTGATACCACTGTCCAGAAAACCCGAAAGGATGGTGACTTCTTTGCGTGCTACAACTGCAAGCGATGGAAAAAGGAGTGTACGTTTAATTGGCTCTCTTCGAAGGAAGAAAAACGGAGGAAATCCAAAGCCTACGCTTCGGCAAACCCGGCAAATAGCGATATTTCATCTACTGCAAGCTCGTATGGCGTCATTCTGGATGAACAGCCTCGCTCTTCTTCGCAATCGTATTCCGTTACTTCCAACCATGTGAACATGCCTGCTTCGACAGATCCTGCGAATTTCCCTTTCGAATTTTCCTCACGCTCACAAGGAGCATCTCTTGAAAGTTCAGAAGAAATATGGTTGAGTGCGGATCAGTCGGGGATTTTTGCTCGGGGTATAGATATTTCATCCGACTGGCAAATTCGCGCTGCAACTGAACAATCCGAATATGCTTTCAGGGATCTCGAATACTCTTTCAGCTCTTCTGAGAATTTATTCGATATCAGTGAGCAGCCCCAAGGAGAGTACAGCCCCTTCAAGTTCGCCTCCCAGGGAGATGATCAGATTGGTCTCAAATCCTGGTCGACACCTCACTTTAACACCTTACCAATTCCACCAAGTTTCTGTATTGCTTCTGAGAATGCAGCAAGTCAATACGCTCGTTCCACGATGAGACGTAACTTAATCCGCATATACCACGACAGCATGGAAAACGCATTGTCATGTTGGCTGACTGAGCACAACTGTCCTTACAGCGACTTTGTTAGCAGCGTCCTGCCAAATGACGAGAGAGAAGAGTGGGCTCCCAATTGGACCAACAGAATGTGTATCCGGGTTTGTCGGCTGGATCGTGCCTCTTCCTCAATACGTGGCAGGGCTTTAAGTGTGGAAGAAAATAAAACCGCCGACCGAGTACTGCATCTAGCCATCATGGCATTCGCCTCACAGTGGACTCAACACGCGTCAAAGGGCACATCTTTATCCGTCCCAGCGTCAATCTCCCGTGATGAGAGATCAATCCGAAAGTACGTCTGGAATGAAGCACGCCACGGCTTGGAGCACTCGACCAGGATCCCTTCCTTCCGAATTATCTTTGCAAACATTATCTTCTCTCTGACTCAAAGCCCACTGGACATTAGGCAAGACAAAGGGCTAGACCAGCTTTTGGAAAATGACTGTGCTCCAACAATCTTGGAGACTGCCAACCGCCAACTCTTCACTTTTCGCTGTAAATTTGTTAGATTGGTACGAGAAGCTCATCCAAAGGTGAATGAGTCTCGAACGGCATCAATTGGAGCAACATTTATGGATGAACCGGAAAGGCTAAAGCGTCTACAGGTCGATCCGATCCTCAACAGCCACGAGAATCGTAGTACGCTAGGTCTTTTATTTTGGTTGGGCGTCATGTTTGATACGTTGAGTGCAGCCATGTATCAGCGGCCATTGGTGGTATCAGATGAGGATAGTCAAATTGCATCGGCATCGCCAACACTGCTTGATTCTGAACAGCTCAGGTTGACAAGAATTCCGCAGTCTGATATCCACAAGAAGCAACAAGACGTATGGGGAGAATTCTTCCTCCATCCTGCCAAGCTCAGCGGAGTTCATCCAAGATGGCCATGCTCCTACAAAGAGGCTGCAGCCGCACTTTCCGAGGCAACACCCGTAAAAGTCTTACTCTACCGTCGGGTTACCCAGCTACAAACCCTTATATATAGAGGAGCCAGTTCTGATGTCGTTGAAGAGGTCATCCAGAAGACCCTCCTGGTATATCGCCATTGGAATCGCACCTATCGAAGATTCATGCTCGACTGCAGTGAGAACCACGAGTTTCTACCTTCTCGCATTCAGTCATGGTATGTTATTCTCGACGGCCATTGGCATCTGGCTACGATGCTTCTGGCAGACACGATAGAGAGCATTGACAACGGAAGACTTGGTTCTGAAAGTGAGGCTCGAATAGCTGCTGGGTTCGTCTTGAAGCTAAGGACAGAGCATGCACTTATGGTTAGCAAACTTGTTCGCGCTTCACTCTGTGGGCAGAACCCATCCATGAATCTCAATTTCCACGATTCGCTCAACGAAGTCGCATTCCTGGTTGAGCCCTGGACTATTGTTTTGATTCATTCCTTTGCCAAAGCGGCATATATCCTTCTAGAAAGCTTGGATGTTGCTGAAAGACACAGTGTGCAAGCTGATTCCTTCCTGCGGGGTTGTGAATATTGTATCTGCGCGCTTCAATATC
The DNA here is from genome assembly GCA_011750695.1 of Penicillium sp. OUCMDZ-019. Taxonomy (NCBI): domain Eukaryota; kingdom Fungi; phylum Ascomycota; class Eurotiomycetes; order Eurotiales; family Aspergillaceae; genus Penicillium; species Penicillium sp. OUCMDZ-019. The sequence continues at coordinate 301,649 of WTTZ01000011.1, forward strand.
TTGGGAGAAAGTCAGACATGGCTTTCATGGTGGCTCGAAATCTATCGGTATCACTGGACTTGAAGCTTGCTCAGATGTCGTGAGACATCGTGAGAGGAGATGCTCTGCCAACTGATTATGTAGGCAAAATCTGGCTTGTAGGAGCTTGGAATTCTGAGACATTAAATGCCGGCTTTAGTTTAAAATCTCTTGTAACGAAGCCCATTTCAATATTCACCAGGTTTAGTGAACTTACCTTCCGATTCTACTGAAATGGACAGATCAGTCGGATTCGATGGAATCAGGTACTGATGAATGTAACCTAGCTTCTAAACCGAAAATCCGATTGACGCTGGATCGTGAAAAAATGGAGAACTCCGACAGAATATTGATTAAAACGCTCCGAACGACGTCCTGGATGGCACCGCTGCCCCTTGCCCTCCTATGGTTTCCTGGGAGTCTTTGATTCCAGTTCTCCCATTCTTGTAATACCTTCTCCACTCCGTTGACTTTTATTTTAAGCTCATCAATGTGCTCATCCAAGGACTGCGCGTTTCTGCCGCTTGTTACTATTCGTTGGGCTAATTTATGTGTGACGTCTATCATGAACTCTCAACCCTCTGAGATGAGCGGAGCGAGGCTCTCTGCTGGGGGTTATGCATTAGAGATGGTTTTACATACGAGCTGCAGTCAAATGAAGTCAAGACTATCCAGAGCGAAAAAAAGGCAAGGTAAGGGGGGAAACATTGTCTTTTTCGGATAGTAAGAGATGATTAGAGCCCGTTCTCCGTCGTCCAGCCTCGAGAGCCATCGGGCATGTAAGGCGTTCATCCTTCGTCATAGTCATCTGACACGTCTTCAACCGGCTTGTTTTAATTCACCAGTCAAGCAAAAATATCTTGGCTGCTTAGGCTGACGTGTCTGTATAAGCCGCACTGAGTCTCAGCCAATCATAACATCCTCTGTCGCCTGCTGAAATCAGCCTTGTACAGTGTTATTGCTAGCCAGCCTTGTCCGGGCTGAAATAAAGAGACTCTGATCTCCAGATCATGGCTGAAAACTTTTCCGAGCATTCTAGGTCATTGAAAATGAGCTCGTCTGCAGGCATCTTTTCTCTCTGTTAGTGCTTAGTTGATATACAATACCTACTCCATAAGATGGATACCAATTCCGAGCTTAGCACACCCGAGAAGAATGAAGTTCACGAGTTTAACCCTTTCAACTTACGTGATATAGAAGGTAAACCATCAGTTATTCATGATTACTGCGAAGACTCTATTAAGAGTGGTTCCCTGAGATGCATATGGGTCTGTATGAAAAGTCGAGGGAGATGGATTGCGAAAGATATCCCAATCATGGACGATGAGTCCCAAACAATCGGGGTGTATAAGCTTCGAAGGATCCGAGGTTGGTGGAAGCGACATTCACTATACTCCGAAAGAAGTCAAGGTAAGACAAGAACCTCTTTTGCGAACACTGGTCCTAACATGCATATCAGATCCGCTTTATCGATTTTGATAAGGCTAGTAGTGAAATCGGTGTTACTATTGCATAACTCAGCTATAAGAGGCTAAGAAAAGAGCTCGATGATTCAATTGCTACTTCACTATCTGCTGAACCATTCACTTGTGGTGTGGATTCCATGGGCCAATCTCATGGCTGCGACAAAATATGTCCCAATAAAACGTGGGATAGGGAGAGTACTTACTGTTCAGCCCAGTATTCAAGAAGTTTGAGTATACGGAGAGACAATTACAAGTATCTACCGTCTATACTGGAATACTATTGGCAAAAAGGCATCAAAAAGGATGAGCTGGAGTTCTTGAAAACCAGTGGCTTTATCATCACATACAAGTACTGTGTCCTTAAACCAAATACTAAATCATTATTCAGGCTAATTAGAACTGCAGGAGTCTCAAGATGGATACACTTTTGGACGCGGCTAACCCCTACGGCAAAACAGTGTACGCTTTCCAACTCATCGAAGGTTGGCGTGTTCGTTATATATTATGTATTATTGCCATCGTTCTGGTATGCAGTATCTGTATTGTTGGTATCACAACAGCAGCTCATCAGAGCTTTGACGCTGGCTTAACAGCGGGTAGCTATGCACTTGGGTTTGCAGCTGTTCTACTGGGAATTATTACGTTATTGAGCGCAATTATGTGATATAGCATTAGTCTTTTCCGCATCACATAAGTTGCCGACCTCGTTGACTGATTTGTGAGATACTGCATATCTTGATATCGAGCTGTCTAACGGGGAGGCGTCGGTGCTCGCAGATACGGGGAGAGGCCCATGATACATGAGATTGGGACTGAGATTTAGGAAGAGGCTCTGCGTTCCTGACCTGACCAGCCAGCTGGTAGAAGACAAGCCTCTAATCAATTCGTCAAGCTGATAAGATTCTCTTCGGGTATATCTTCATTCTTTAGGCTTGTCTATAGAGTCGTGCTTCCGTATAGACTAAGCATTTATGATGACTGTGTGATTTCTCGTCCGATCAATTGTCCAGGATGATGTCCTGGTGACTGGAGTGCGTGCTTAACTTATCGCCCCTGTCTTAGATAACTCGCTTGATGGTGTTTAATTTATGTAAGTCACGATATTCGTCCATCGAATTCCCATCCAATACCCTCAATCTCCGAACTATTAAAGCCAAAAATCATATCGTCAACCGACAAGTTAAACGGAAACGTCTGCTGCTCATAATCAGCGCCTCCTGCTGCATAAGCAGGGGAAAGATTCTGCATATTCTGCGGGTTCTGAATGGCCATGTCATCATGAACGAAGTTTGGAGTGGTAGTAGAAGGATGATACCACTGATTTGGCGGTACCATTTGTTGCTGTTGTGATGACGACGATGGATACATCATGGTTAGCTGCTCGCCTCTGTTGTTGATAATGTACGGCTGTGGCTTGCGCTGTTGTTCGCGGATGAAGCTTTGGATAATGGCATCTATGTCTAGATCGGATGCCACATGCTCTGTTGTTCCTGTATCGTAAGTGTTGAGAACCGAGTCTGTGTTTTCACCACTACCACCGCGAGTAGCAACATGGCTGGACTGAAGGGCTTTGTTTGTAGTACCAACGCTGTTTTTATTACCGGAAGTCGCCGTTCGTTCGCTCCGACGTAGGTTGTTGTTGTTATCATTATCATTATTGTTGTTATCGTCACTTCGAACAGCTGTTTGAATATCACCAGCAAGGTCATTTTCTGTAATGCTGACGTTCATTCTCTTCATCAGATTTTGAATAATGACATTAGCCCTTTTCACAGCCCAGTTGGTCTCCTGGTTCTTCTTGAATACATCCAAACACCTTGCGAGACACGCATGAGCCTCGGAACCGGGTTCTCGCTGAGCTGCGATGCGAACGTGGATTGTTGCGCTCACGTAGGTCGCGTACGATATTAGATATGGCGCCCTTTGGATTGAATATGCAGCGTCGTAGGCGCTCACAATGTGGACTATCATTTTGGCTGCTGTGGCACACACTAGAAACGAGTTTATAGCGTTGGATGGGCTTAAATTAAGGTCTCCATCGGAGACAAATGGGCGATGGAGCAGGATAAGAAGCACATTATGCATTGCACTATGATAATCATTAGCCAGGGACAAATTTTTATACAGGGATGGGTGACTCTTACAGTAAGGAGAGGACGTTCGGAGGCGGAATGGGAGATGTGTTGGACGGATCATAGTTCAGATGAGATGGAAGGCCAGTGTGCCACTGGTCAAGGTTTGCATGTAAGGACTTCAGGTCTTCTGCGAGCTCCGCAGGTGTTCGTTTAGAGCTTCTTTCGCCATATACCTTGTTCAGAATGCGATTCATTATCAGGCTTAGCTTGCAGAGCTCTGTGAAAGTGGAGACACTGTAGGCAGGACAACCGGGATGGACCTGGCTTGTAGAATAGGCATCTGGTTTCCAGTGTTCAAGTTCTTCGTAATGGTCGAGGAAAGAGATAGATGTACTGCACTCCTGTTCCTGGAGACTCACTGGTCGACCTTGGTATAGGCTTTGGATTTTGTCAACCACTGTCAATAACGTGTTAGCCGAATCAACCATGATCATTCAACATGTCTTTCCGTGAAAAAGAAATCATACCGAATGCGCCCCAGAAAACCCGCCTTCGTATTTCAAGATCCTCATCTGTGAATTTTCGGTAGTTCGACAACCTAGCTCCGTCGACATGCATTCCCAGATCAAAGATCATGCGAAAAGCGGTACCAGCGTATAACCACGCAGCACTCCTCTCATCACCTAATGCAAACAGAGAGCTTGCCATCACTAAGAGTGCTTGAATGGTAGTAATGTCACTGCGATCTAGAGCTCCTCCGAGCAATTCTCTAACTCGCTCTCGATACAGCCAGCCAGCAGTCCGGACATCGTTAGGATCACGGCGGGTCTCAAGGCGAGAACTGAACTTGGATGCACCAAAATATATGGCATTTAAAAGCAGTTTGGAGAAATACGCCCCCCCGCATGCCATGTCCCGCATGAATGCAGGGCGATAGGTTATGAGGAAAGCATGATGTTGGCGATTCCAGTGTAGGTTTAAGAGATGCATGCCGAGATCAGGATCTACACCATCAAAGTCTAATTTGTTCTCGCGCAGATTAATTATCTCCAAGTGACCTAGTGGAGTTCGTCAGTATTGAATAGAAACATGGTGGCGTCTCTTGAAGTAGAGAACTTAGAGAAAGAGTAAGCATACGTTGACATGCCGCTTCTGCCATCAAGCCTCTCTGCACCCATACAGTTGAAACTTTAGGTAAAGTAGATATGTTTTGCTGAACCCGGCGGTCTCCAGTACCATCTTCAAAAAGCGTACTAGTCGGACCATGATATCTCGGTTCTCCTTCGCCTGAAATCACAAACCGTGATTCTACAGCATCAGGCTGCGTATAATTCACTGCAGGGGTTGAAGCTTCATTGTCATCCAAACACGGTGGTGGATGAGCAGAGGAAGTTGGCACTTCGAACGAGGTTTGTGGCTTACTCGCCACTACATGTCTCTCGAAGGAGGTCTGGCGGTCATGAGAAGAATGTACTTGAGACAGTTCTGCAGATAGAGAACGTGCACTTTCCGTGTCATTTTGAGATTGTAGGCTCGCTACTAAAGACCGTTTTAACCGATCATTTTCTTCTTCGAGTTGTGATATACGGGAGCGAGACGGCCTGTACTTTGTCAATAAGAGCCTCTTAAAATGAATCCAGACAGTATTTAGGAGGCGTGAATATAAGCAGATATAGATTTGAAAAATTGGGTCAGAGAGACTAACCTAGCTCGCCTGGGGAGATCTTCATAGACGCAAGTCTTTCCATATACATCGCAGGCGTTACATGACGGCTGTCTGTTGTCGCATTTTATCTATTAAATCATAAGCAAAGAACCAATGAAAACAAATTCCAGATGATAATATGAAGATATGAAGATATGACAATATGAATTTAGCCAAACCCCCAAAAAAGCAAAAGGAAGGAGAGTTGCCGCGCTCGCTCACCTTCCGCTGACGGCAGAAGCGACAGGCCTTTAGGGCTCGCCGACTGCTCTGCTTAGTCATTTCGAGACGATCTTCGCTGAGGCTCACATTAGCTGGAGGATTCCGATTAGATCTGCTCTAACGATAGCCATGCTTGATAGCAAAACTCCTTGCTTCCGGCGTTGGAAAAGTGAGATTTGACAGGAGCCATGCAGCATCGCATCGCCCTTTGGGCGGACGGAAGGTAAGATCCCGCGGAGCCGGAGACGTTCTAGCCAATGAACGATCAGGTAGCAAGTCACAGAACATATTCATCGAATCATGGATAATGATATATATCCATAAATTGCAGCTCTCTCTATGCATATTTATGTTCATATATATATATGCATTCCCTAGCTATTCCAATCAGTTCACATCACTAGTTCAGGCAACTCGATTTGAAATGCATTCATTATTCAAAAGATATAGTCTAAAAGGGCACGAAGGACAAGATATCTCATCCCCCACGCTCGAGGCACAAATGATGAAATGATGTCATTTTGCCAGGGATATAAAGAAAAGAAATGCAGCAAATATCTGGGAATCAAGAGAAAGAAAAGAAGAAGACAAAAACGCTCTACTTTGCGGAACAAGCCGAATAGCAACCAGCGATAGACGAACCATTTTCAAGCGCATCCTGTCTTCCAAGTGCCTCCTCTCCTCTCTTTGTCTCTCTTCTTCTGACTTTCTGGTATCAAAACATATCCTTCTGTGCTCCGATTGCGTCAAAAGACATGCCGTACAGCGAATCTACAAGAAGCGACAAGGGAATCGGGAAAATAGAAAAGTTTATATGACTTCATACTTCATTCAAACTCTCCAATAAAATCATAAAAAATTACTGCTTCTCGGCCGAGCTCAACTGGAGGTACTGATAAGCACCGTAGGCGGCAGCAGCGCCAATCAGGACGATAGCGTAGAGACCGACACCGAGTCCGCCAGAGCCAGAGGCGCTGGAAGCCTGACCAGAGCTGGAAGAGCTGGAAGTCTTGGGAACAGGGTCACCGGGCTAGATGAATATCACATTAGGACCGATTTATTTCCCGAACGATTGGATATAGGAGTGCCAGATATGTATAAACGCACCTTTCGCTCAACGGTACCGATCAGCAGGCCCTCCAGAACCTCACGGGCCTCGTCACTGTGACCAACATCCTCAAAAGCCTCGGTGGCATCTTGACCACCGACATCTAGAAGAACTTCCTCACCACCACTAAAATAAAGGTCAGATATTATTTTATTTCCATCTTCGACAAAACAAAAATGCGAATTCCGATAAGGAGAGAAAGGGTGCATACGGGTGCTCATCGACGAAAGAGGCGACATCGTAGACCTTGTCGTGGATGACCATGTAAAGGTCCTTCTTGGTGGTGTGAGTCGCAACCTCGGCGAAGGTGAAAGTCTTATCGGCCATGGTGGGTATAGAGCGAGAAATGCACGTAAAGACAGAAAAAAAGGACCCTGCAAAATAGAATGGATCTGTTAGCGAACCTGATACTAGTTGCAAGACGTATTCAAAAGTGGCCGATGCATTCAACTTTGTCATGCCGTCCAAGCCAAAGTTCCGTCGGGGGGTTATCCGTATGCAATCCAAGGATGGACAGATGGGATAAATATGATCGGAGACATTGGGTTTCAAAGACTCACCGAGATAGCAGACGTGAGGATGGCCGGTGGTCGAGAGGAAGACGGTGGGATGGATGACAGGTGGTTAGTTTTTTGTTTGTTGAGAAAGTCGGGAGTCGAAGGCAGATGAGAAAGCGGTCACGCTGGTTGGTCCGCGGGCTGGCCCAGGCACACGTTTCCCTCGGCCTGGATTAGGCTAGGTGGCGGGTATGTAACGCCAGTACGGTATTTTATTCTGAGTAAATGCCAAATGGCAGCAAATACTCCTGCACAGCTGGCCCTGAGTAAATACCCATCCGAATTATACGGTATCAATTGCCGGTACTTTGTTTATCTAGCGAACTTGTATCTGATAAGCTATCGACATGTGAATTCCACGAAACATCCATAACCATGGCATCTGGACATGAGTAACGATGGTTTTCCACATCCACTGTCTTCCATGGAATTCCATACTCTATATTCTTATCCGCATACTACCTAGTCTACATTCGAGTCATACGATAGTCAGTTATAGTGTGGCTTCGTTATAGTCTGTGATTAGCTTCTGCGATTGCTGCTTATCGCACGGCGGAGTCCGTCTCGGTGTTCTGATTGGCTCCAGCATCCCCTCACCGGAGTCGTGGGCCAATGAGCATCGGCGCATTACCATTTAGTCACCGAGGTTCTGAAGGAACTGATCTTAGAAGAATCTACCTTAATATGTCTTTGAAAAAGAACAGTTCAAAAAAGAGTAAACTGGTATCGTTGTTCATGCAAAAAATATTGAAAAAAGAAAGAGCGAAAAAAGTATATCCATCCATCATGATCTCATAATCAAACCGTTTTATACAAGTGCTTGCTATCCGGCAAAAAACAAAAAAAGATTGATCCATGTATGCCCCGTCTCTTGTAGACAGTGATGATATGATGTGAAATAGTTGCAATCAATGTACACGCTCACGCTGAAATATCAAATCCCGGCCGGGGTGTTTGTCTATTTCACTTCCCGGGAACACGCTCATAAAACAGTATGTAAGATTGTTCATTTTGAAGGCGATCGGAGAATCGGAGATCTCGGGGGTTGAAATCCGAGACACGATCGTCATCATAACGACGCCAGCATTGCCGCTGTGCGTCCCGCACAAGAGAAATATAGTGGCCTCCACTAAGGGTCGAGCCCAGATGCCTCAGAACTGCATATGCATCATACGTAAAGGGCGGTTTTGTCGGCGAGAGGAAATTTGAAGGAGCCGGATTACCGTTTGCAGTGTCAATAGATTCAGTATTGCCAGGAGGGTAGGGTATCACGAAGTTGTCCATGCGGAGGCCATGAAGCGGGAAGTCAACAGGTGTGTGGATTTTGCGTGCTGATTGAGTTTTGGAGGCAGAGAACCGTTTGAGATGGATCACGAGGATTTGAGGTGCTCGAGTAATGATAATTTGCTTCGTGGCCACCCGCTCACACTTGCAATAGGGGCATTTCCAGACCTCATCACCACTCAACATCTCCTCCTGACAGTAGCTCCGAAGACACTGATAAATATCGCCGCTGCCAGTTTGGGGTATTTCAACGCTGATGCTATAGAATGCCTCGTAAGTAGTCGAAGTTCGTTTGCAGGTTGTACACTTCAGACGACTCGCATGTTGACCCGCAAAGAGAGAAGAGATAAATGATTCTTCGCGGTGGCAATACCGGTCCCATTCAATCTTTGATACCTTTGGAACAGGCATCCGTTCACGCTGCATTTCCTCTTCAAATGTTAGCGGGCGCAGTTGTGTTCTCTGCCAATTGATATTCAAGTCTTCATGCAAGCAATCGACCACAAAGTCAAAGAATTCTTTAGCATCCTGCTGACGATCAATAGCCCACTCTCGATTCAGACGCCCACAGAAATTTCGAAACGAAGTAGGTATGATTACTTCGACATCGTTTTTCCATAGCGAACGTATCAGATTGGCAAAGAGACCGGGCATTACACCCTGAGATCCTTTCCAGTTCTTTTGAACATAATATCTGAAACGGTCGTCAATAAAAAACTTGCTCATAACAATTGTGGAACTCAGACACTGAAGTGTAGAATTCATATAGCAAGTCACTCCAAAGTTCGTCAGTCCTGTACGAGGCAGTTTCAGTCTTGTCGTAAACGAGCTGGGTGTGTAAAGGGCAGTTTTGGTTGCGGAATTCTGGCGTGCTAGAGTAGGCTGTATCTGGCGTCCATCCGACACCCCTCCGTAGCTTGGCCGTGGTATTGCAGGAGGTGGTCGTGATGGGGCTATTGGAACGGGTGTCGCATAATTTGGCACCGAGGGCATGGAAATCCTGGGTTCCGGGACAATCATAGATTGTTGGATTGACTGTGGTTCCGGGAAGCGTCGTAGGAAATCTTCATAGCTATGAACAAATGGAGACGGAGGCTCTTCTGGACTTGCGTAGTCATCCGCTTCTTCTTCAGGTATGCTTGCCTCATCTCCTTCGTAAGTACTCGCTGTGATCTCTTCATTTCTGGCGCGTTCCATCCACGCCTTCAGCTCCTCTGAGTTGAGTGGTGTGAACTCGCGAAGACGTCGTTTACGAATCTCGAGACTCGAATTCGCACTTGCCATCGCAACTCTCCCAATGGGCCGCCCGCGCTTCTGCTGATTATGCTTGGTCTGCAGTGACCCCATTATTGCTGCCGTGGAAGAAGTAGCCAAGGACTGAGATCCCACCAAGTCAACCCAGGCATCTAAACCTCCCACCAACAACGCCGGTGGCCTTCCATCCTTCAAAGGTTTGTAGGCGTTGAATTCATATAAAGTGTCGTATATTGCTCTGAGGTGAGGTGCCGAAGTTCCAACTGGAGACCCAGCAAGATAGCTGACCGAGTCGGTGTTTTGATCATAATATACAACCAAGTCGAATTCGTTTCTCCGCTCAAATAAAGACTGTTCGTGTTCGGGAGAGACAATGAGACGTTCCTCCAGCTCTTCAGCAGAGACGTTTTCCTTCAAAGCTACTGGCTCGATGCAAAGAATGGATCGAGCATATACATGTCCACTATCGTAAAGCTCACGTGGCCGCACATCTATCACCAACACATTGTATTTCCGCATATAGTCAAGTAATTGCTGGGCCCGTATTGTCGTGTTATGTGGCAACTCGGAGGAACCGCTTTTATTTTCCTGAGCAAGGTGAATACCATTCGGTGTGCGGGATCTATAGGGGTTATCATCGTCGGCAAATCTGCTGGGACTGCTCACTCTAGATCCAACAAGTTGTGAATATCTCGTGTTTGTTGCTTGGATGCTATCCGTTGATTTTCGAGGTGGGTTTGATTGCGGTTGCGATGGGGCTGACCATATAGGGCTATAAGTCGGGCTAGGAGCTCGAGGAAGTGGCACGACGGCTGTATTCAAAGGTTTTCTTTGAGGAGTACCTTGCCCATATTGCGTTGAGCCCATGGCACGGGGCCCCAACGGTTTTGGGGAGCCAACGCTAGGCGATGTGTTTATCGTGTTTGGTATTGAAATTGTCGCAGGGCGAGGAGGATAATCGGTCACTATCCCGGATGAAGGCCTAGGCGTGGCGGGTGTGTTTTGATCTGCAATCGCGGATAGCGGGCTCTGAGTTACACTTAGTTTGGCAAACCGTTGTGCGAGCACATCATCCGCTTTGGATGTTATACCGTTCGTTCTTTGGGCGTTTCCCTGTTGGGATACGCCACCTCTTTGAAAGTCTTCTGGGTTCGGCATCCTGAGTGACCCGCTCGGGGGTCTATATGCAATATAATCCCCCCCGGAAGCAGCGTTTCTTGCAACCACGGGGGTTTTCTGAGGCAAATTATTGGCCAAGTTGTCTTCTATAATTCGTTGTTTAATAGTGTCCATGGCTGACTGTTGTTGACCAATAGCCTAATTACATCATTAATAAAGACTTGTCAGAAAATGAGGGTTATGTCGAAATAACTCACTTGCAGCAGATTGGAGAACTGCGCGTACAAATCTGGATGCTGTGAGGGCAACATGCGGAAGTCTGCATGACGAGGGATAATGTTCACAAGAATCTCAGATGCCCGAAGGAATTGCACATAGGCAAGCCCAACCTGGTCCCCATCAACCAGAGCCTTACATTTATGTAAACTCTCGGCAGCGGTGTTTAGGAGAAGGGTTACCTACTCCCGTTAGTAGCAGAACCAAAACTCCATTTGAGATGGGAGGAAAATACCGAACTCGTCTCATCAACCTCCAAGTGAGCAGCCTCGTCTTGAAGATCTTTGATATATGGAAGCGGCACTCGGCTATCACGAGAACGAAATGGCGAAGGCGAGCCATTCGCCCAACTCGCGCGTCCGCCGGCGGGTTGCATGCCGCCGATGAAGCCGCCACCGTTCCCTGATGCGGATGAGCCAAATGCGCTTGACAGCACAGCTGCTCCAGGTGGCATTATCTAGAGGGTAGGAATATTGTATCGGGCATTGTTTTGGCCCAGAATCGGCGTGATTAGCACGGGCGATGCGTTCTCTGCGCGCCGGAGTCCTCGTCAGCACACCCCTCACTTCCTTAATTTGTAACACGTGGAGGCAGCAATCGTCTCGGTCGGCGTGAACGAGGGGACGTCCTGGCGGCGAGGACAAGCGGAGAAGTTTGCGTAGGTTCTGGCTCCGGAGGGGGGTGGAATGGTCGTACCTTGAAGGCAACCGGGTTTTCTCTCTGTTTCTTTGGGTGTTGTTAACAGGCCTTAGTCAACAAGCATCCATGGTCGTGATGGACCGGCATGCGGCAGAGCGAGGGCAGCGTCTCACCGCCTTGGCCTATGACGCCACTCATTTGTTTGGCGGCGGCTGGCAAAGCTTGAAGGCGGCCGGCTATTGGCTGGTGTGATACCAAACCGGTTCCTCCGGAGTAATACCCACCGCGCCAGGCTGCCCCGGCCTGTAAGAATTACTGTAATATTACCAGTCTCCACATGCCAAGGTCCCGTACACAACGAAGGCTGCCTGCGCCAGACATGTCCATCGACCTTCTCTCGTCGCAGAACTGACATCTATCATCTTTGAGCACAACTTGTCTATGTGGGATTACCTTCCTCGATAGCGTATAGCTGGAGGATACATACCACCGATCTTCAAACCCTCACCCCTGTTCACAACGGCTTGTTGTTGCTGAATAACGTCATCCCACCTCCGCAGCTCCAGCCTGTACCGCCGCGTTCCCTTGCAGACCGATCGATACGAGGAGACAGACAGTTATTGTTTGAGATAAATCAAGGCTTACAGCTGCAGGAGCCATGGCGGGTTGGTTTACATCCGCTTCTCCGCTCGACGAGCAAATCGAAAAGGCTACATCGTCATCTTTGTAAGTTCCCATCGCTGCTATATACAGATGAGTTTTTCTGACTCGGCGATTTGATTAGAGAGGATATTTCGTTGAATTTGGAGATCTCTGATCTCATTCGTTCGAAAAGCGTTCAGCCACGAGATGCAATGAGATCGTTAAAACGGCGGCTTGAGAATAAGAACCCGAATATACAACTTGCTACTTTGAAGGTTCGTTTCCTGCCTTGCGTCCTCCAAAAAGTAGATATGTATAAAACTGACATACATATTTAGTTGACAGATACCTGCGTCAAAAATGGTGGTTCCCACTTCCTCTCCGAAATTGCGTCTCGCGAATTCATGGACAACTTAGTCTCTCTTCTGAAGTCCGATAGCGTATCTCTCAATCAAGAAGTCAAAGAAAAGATGTTGGAGCTGGTTCAGAGCTGGGCTTTAGCAGCGCAAGGGAGGCTTGAACTCATCTATCTGGGAGAGACGTATCGGAAATTGCAAAATGAGGGGTTCAACTTCCCACCAAAGAGCGAAATCGCGAGCAGCATGCTTGACAGCAGCGCGGTAAGTCTTCGCTTTCACGCCCAAACGATTCATTATAAACTAATTTGATGACTTTTTCGTTGTGCAGCCACCGGAATGGATCGACTCCGACGTCTGTATGCGTTGTAGGACGGCTTTCACTTTCACGAATAGAAAGCACCATTGCCGGAATTGCGGCAACGTCTTCGATGCGCAGTGCTCTAGCAAGACTTTGCCGTTGCCACATCTCGGCATCTTGCAGCCTGTTCGGGTAGATGACGGGTGCTACGCCAAATTAACATCAAAAAGTTTTCCGTCGGCCAGTATATCGGAGCGATCAGCATTTAAGAACCATTCTATAACAAAATCCAATGCAGCCATGGAACCGAGAGCTGCTCGTGCTGATTCGAGCTTTGATGATGATTTGCGGAAAGCATTGCAAATGAGCCTTGAAGAAGCCGAAGGACGTGGGGGATCTGGCTATGTGCCTCAGCCAAAGCCCGTTGTTGAAAGCAGCAAAACCAAGATTCCAACGACCGATGAGGAGGAAGATGCCGACCTTAAAGCCGCCATTGAAGCCTCTTTGAGAGACGTGGAAGAACAAAAGCAGAAACATACAGAAGCATTGAAAAGCTCTGCTGCAGCAGATACAGCTTTCGGTGGTGCTGTCAGACCGGCCGAGCTACCTAAGAATCCCTACGAACTCAGTCCAGTTGAAGCGGAGAATATCAATTTATTCGCAACTCTCGTGGATCGTCTTCAGCATCAACCGCCGGGCACTATCTTGCGGGAACCACAAATCCAAGAGCTTTACGAAAGTATAGGGGCTTTACGGCCAAAGTTAGCACGTACTTATGGAGAAACTATGAGCAAGCATGGTGAGTTGCTGCCTTTTTCCCCTTGGTTGATGAACACCTTCATACTGACTTGTCAAGATGCACTTCTGGATCTACACGCGAAGCTGTCAACTGTTGTACGATATTATGACCGCATGCTTGAAGAACGTCTTTCAAGCGCTTACTCACACCATAACATCGGACCATACGGCTCAGCACCACCAGGGGCACAACCGTACAATAAGTATCCTGCACTGGCTCAAAACCCCCCCGATACCGCCGGTGGAGTCGAAAACTATTATCTCTCAAACACAATTCCCGATCAATACAGACCGAATATTCAACCTCAACCTACTGCATCTATGTACAGTGCGGCCACTCCAGCTCCCAGACTCGGCAGTCCCAGTCCTTATCCAACATTGAATAGTGAATTCGGGGACACCTCGGGGTGGAACCGTGATAGTGCCAACCCGCTCCATTCGCCACGGGCAGCAGATGTCCAACCATATGCAGGACAGTATAGTGCAGTTCCTCCAGGTCCTACGGGCGCCTACTTGGGTCATGGACCTGGTCAGGTGGTTCCCACGGCACAAGGCGAGGGAGAGCCAGCATATCCCCAACCTCAAATCGTCAGACGAGATTCTCAATTCTCCCAACGAGCCCCCTCTTCAGCAGCGTATACTTCACCGCACGCGTTCGAGAGACCCAACGACCCTCAGTACCAGGGTTACCCACCTCAGGAAGTTGTTTCTTCCCAGCAAATCAGCCATGAGTCTCCTGCTTCTCAATACCCCCCGCCACCGCAATTATACCAGCAACCGTACGGCCAACAGCCTCAGGAAGGATCCTTCCCAGTGTACCCTAGTGCACCAGCTGGTGCCACCTATCCTTTGCACTCACACCTGCCGGAGTCTACTGCCACAAAGCCAGTGGTGGAGGAGAGTTTAATAGAGCTTTAAGCGTTTCAATTTGAAAGCCATCGTCCTTTGTCATCTAAGCACCTTCCATCTCTCGCTTCTCTTTTGCAGCATATGATACCAACCGGCATTGAGTATTATAGTAGATTGTGTACTTCATGTAACTGCTTGATACTGTTGTGTTCTTTCCTAGTCGACCGGTGTACAGTACAGTAATAGCGACCTGTGGTTTTTGTTTCACATCTAATAATAATATAAATCATATAAATTATAAATTATATCCTTTGGTCTTAAAGCAGCCGCAAGCGTCGCCGGGCTTTGTTAGGGTCGGTCGGGGTCTCGCCGGGTCTGGAAGAACTTGGTTCAGCCACCCCACATCTTGCCTTCCTTCCTTCCTCCCTTAGCTTTTCTCGGCCATTCCTCAGGTTGACCGTCTTTTTCTTTCTCGCTCCTCGTCCTCCTCGCCCTTCCTCCTCCTGCTGTCCCTCCATCTCGAGTCGGTGCGGTGTGCAGCTTCGACTATGACCGACTGACTTGCTGCAGCCACGCTGATCGAACACAAAAAGCCCGCCAATTGCCGCCCGCCGTGTGCTACCTCGATGACCGAATAATGAACCCTGAGCAGTCGAATCATATCCTCCGCCCACGCCAGTTCTGAGAAGCTTGGACCCCAGTGACTTGCGAAAGAAGTGCCCCGAAAGAACGTCATTTTCTTCCTTTGGCGACAGTCGCGGTCGATTCATAAGACACAGAGAGTTTGGAGGCGATTGTGCCGTGATCGCTTTTGGAAGAGCAGTTCCTATTGCGCCTCTACCCTGTCCGGCAATTCTATCAACAACCATGTCGCCGCATAACAACAATACTACCTCCCCGGCAAAACGACCAGGATTGGCCCGCCGCTCTGTGTCATCCCACGCGGTTATAACAACACGCACGTCCCCGGCCAATGCGACCGACGCAGTCGATCCCCAGAAAGGACAACACAAAACTCGCGCCCATGTCGTGGGCGGCGGCCACCGCGCTCACGGACGTAACCCGTCGTTTGGTAAAAACATGAATAAGCTGCAGAGGCTGCATAGCACGCAGTTGTTTACCGATACGACGATCGGTACAGGCGCCCGGCATCATCAACGCAAAAAATCAGCCCCCGTGACACCGGCCGAAAGCCCACGAACGTCAGGCTCCCATATCCGTTGGGAGGGCACGAATACATCCCTAGGCGAGCACAAGTCGCAAACCCCTTCCATTCGCAAAAACTTCTCCACGCCCTCCCTTCATCGCCATACATCGGCCATCATTCCTAAGAAATCTCTCGTTACAGACCGACCGCAGTCAGCGAAAGGCCGTCCAAAGAAATCCGTGGGATTCGAATTAGTCGCCGACTCCGATTCCGAAGCTGAGTGGGAAGACAGTACCCAGTCCCCAGAGAGCACACGACGCGGTTCTACTGTGCCTTCTGCCAAAGAGAGCGCCGAAAACAGTCAAGTTTTGGTAGATCCATTAACTTTCGTGAAGCGTCCATATCCTCAAAGTCTGCAGTCGAGGAGTCTTCCGGATTCTATTATCAACAACCTCCCCCACGCAGTCGAGAGCTCTGATCATGAGGGTTCGGATCACGAACAGCCGTCATCAATTTCGTCAAATGAACACCAACAAGAGCAACGAACGCAGGAACCAGAGGACATAGCGAATCGTTTACTAAGCCAATCTCGGATATCCAAGGCTCCACCTGCGATGTCTTCAATATCAGCCATGGGGACTCCAACTGCAGTTGACACAGCCCGTCGAAATGAGTCTTTGACAAATCTTGCTTCTAGCCACGGTGCACTACGCCAGGACCCGTCCATGTCAACAACTCTGGCTCAATCTCTGACGCCTCAAGCAACTTCATCATCGATCGAAGGAGGCGTCTCGCGTTTCATCATCAACCCCCAGGCCGGAGCGCATGCTACTCCACGAACGGATTCCGATCCTAACACACCGTCTTCCTTCCTGCCACATTACCATCCTCAACCGCCATCTCCGGAACGCACTCTGTCGAAGAAAACAAAGACCACCTCTCAACCACCCCGTCCTCCGGGGGACGGGCCAGCGTCTAGAACACAGCAGAAGCTATGGCTTCAGCGAACGGCAGCTTTAACCACGTCCCCTCCCGATTCACATGGATCACAGGCTCTTCCTCAGTCTACAATCGACCCTGTCTTCATGGCTGCTCCACATTCACGAAACGGGCAATACGATAATGGTCGAGGGGCAGTAAACGGGAGCGTTCGAGTTGGGACAACACATGAGAGTGAGGCTAAACATACCCGCAAAGCGTATGAGAAGACATCCTTGGAATTGCATGTCGTTCGACGCTTCCAGAGTCCGGCAAAGAACAGTTTCTATCGACTGCAGCGTTTAGGGAACGTGCCAGGGAGACCGGGCACTGCCTCGGAGTCCACCGGTGGGCTTCTGGGGAAAAGTTCGAAATCCGCGCCATCGCTAACCACGGGGCAATTCTTACAGACCCCGCCTAATAGGCGGCCAAAGGCAGCAGCCGAAAACAATGGGATCGATTCAGCGGATAGTCGCCAACGAGCGTCGAAGCCAGGTCGTGTTTATTTCCAAGACCACGACGATGTGATCAACAATACCAGCGATCCCTCTTCAGATTCAGCAGACCGGTTAGCAATTGAACCTCGATCTGATAATCACAATTCACACGCCTCCACCCAACCTGGTGTTTCCAGCTCTGCCAACGGATCTACAGATGAAGGTACCACTGGCAATAGAGACCGTGATGGCTACTTTGCTACCGAACAGGAAATGCTTCTTCGTCGGATGTGGGAAAGCAGAGGCGAAGTTGCAAGCCCTGGATGATTGATTTCGATGAGTTATCATTATCATTATCATTATTATCATTCCCCTATCGTACATACACGCCCACACATGAATGACTTTTGGTGTCTTGAGAACATTGTCAATAATTCTATCACCTCTTGTCTTAATCAACTTTTTGTTGCCGTTCTCAGTCTGTACTCTTTATTCTTTAGAGTGGATTACCGCTCTCCTTACTAATATTCTTTACTCCTTTTTTTTTCTCTCTCCTCTTTGTTCCTTCCTCCGCATACCATTACAACGGCGTCAAATCCATATATCATATCCTCTTATTTACTCTTTTTTTTCATACCTTTTTTCCTTTAATCATCTTTCCCAAGCGTTTTGGATCGGATCTCTCATTATTATTATTTGTTATTATTATGTCCATACATTCGCCCCCGGATCAGGCCGAGATATACATACATTCATAACATATTGGTGGTCTTTTTCTTTCTTTCCCACTTTCTCTCTTGATTAATCTAATTCATTATCCCCTGTATAATGCTAGGTTTGGGTTTGGCTCTGATTTGGAAATTCTTTCGGTGGTCTTTGCGGTCCTGTCATGGATCAATCATGCTACGTATGCTATTTGTATACAGTCCTACCATATTAGGCAGACTTTGATTTAAATACTATCCTAATTTACTTTGTATATTACTTATATAAAAGTCCATTATCCTGAGGTCCAATAGCTACTAACAATACAAGAGAATTCGATGAGAAAAGAAAGGAAAAAGCAAGGCTAAGTACTTTCTCAGTTCATGATAGCCCTAACTCTAACCCTAGTTTAGTTCCCTATAGCAATCTGTCACTTCAAAATAAAAAGCTAGGAATATCATATGAAATCGGTAAAAATCTCTAATTTTACAAGTCTTCAAAGCATGCTCAGTATCGCTACTGATAGAAAAACCATATCAGCTTTGAAATATTTTAGCTTATCACGATCCAAGGTTTGGAGTCTATCTCTTTATCGCTATCTTGATAGACTTTGGCCGTCGGTCAGAGTTTCGGCGTACGAGATATTGTATGACTAGCTAGTGCTTCTCCTTTAGCTCGGCGAAGCGTTATATACATAGGTCTGTATTTCTTGCCAATTTATACAAAATTTGTTTACATATACTTCTATGACTTTATCTTTATTTCGTTGATCCTTGGTATTTTGTGTGGTCCGGGAGGGGAACCAATTGCACCAAAATGTCTTCAGAACATCAAATCGTTCAGGAAAAGTTGCGCAGCACCTTTGGAGTATGGTCTCTATGTGCTATGGCAGTGGTACTGCCCGGGTAAGTCTATGGATAGTCAGCTGTGATATCAAAATCTAACACAATTTTTGATAGTGCGTGGAGTTTTGCTGCAAGCGCCATGGTGATTGGTATCTATGGCGGAGGCCCTGCTGTCGAAATCTGGGGCACATTGGCTGTTGGAGCTGCACTCTCTATATTCTGCCTCAATCTTGCTGAATACGCGTCTGCGTTCCCAAATCCGGCCGGAGTAACGTATGCTGCTGCGCGTCTTGGTGGTCCAAAGTATGGCCGTATTTGCGTGAGTTATCCTATCAATCATCTGTATAAGTGTGTACTGACGGTTCAAGTCTTATTACACCGGGTCGTTCCTCTCGATGACAATTGCATTTATCCCACCGACTTTGATTCTGGTACTCGCCGAGCTTACATTCACTTGTGCTTGTCTCTTTCATCAAGAATTCGTCCCTCAAAGATGGCAGATTTGGCTGTTGTTTCAGCTGTTCAATGTCGTCTACCTTTTTGCGCTGAAGTATCTGAGTACGATTATTGGCGAATTGAATAGAGTTGGCAGTATGTACAATCAGCACCCCCGAATTCTATCAACTAATACTAACCGTGATGCAGTTTTCGTATTGGCTACTGGCTTGATTGTCACGGTCGGAGTTATGGTAGGGATGTCGAACGGGGATAGGCCTACAAATGCGTAAGGATTGATTGCTTCTTTTGAGATAAAAGTTTGATACTAATTCCTTGAAAGTTTTATCTGGACAAGCTTTGAGAATGGCAGTGGGTATAGCTCTTCAGCTATGGGCGCCTTGCTTGGTCTTCTAGGCCCTCTATATGCCTATGGGCCGCCTCACTGGATGTTGAATTTGGCAGACGATGTCAAGAACCCATCAAGAAGCATCCCTATTGCCCTACTAGCTCAGCAGATTGGAAATATTCTGACGTAAGAGGACTTTCATAATCGTGTGTTTTGGAGGGTACTGACTGTTTATTTTAGACTTTTTTGCTTTTATATCGCCGTTTACTACTGCATTAACGACTATACCGGGCTTCTGGATACTACATTTCCATCCTTGATCGGAGAACTGTATCTCCAGGGAACCAAGTCACCAGTGGCTTCGATCTTTTTAATGTTGCTTGTGATTGCACCGTCTCTGTTTGGCACTTATGGCTACATTTCTGCCAATATTCGCCTCCTCTGGGGTTTCGCTCGAAATGGATCCCTGCCATACCAAAGTTTCTGGATGAAGGTCGACAAGAAGCACAACATCCCCATCAACAACCTGTACGTCTCAATCGGCATCAACACGATTATGAGCTTCATCTATCTCGGATCACCCTTCGGCTTTGATATCATCATTGATTCTGCCAACTTCTTCTACAGCATGGGCTTTCTCCCTTTGCTGGCGGCTTCCATCCTCACTAAACGGAAGTATTTGCATGCTGCACCCAAGTCCTACTTCCGCATGTCATATGGAATTGGAACTTTCTGTGAAGTCTTCAGCTTTCTGTTCAATTTGGGCAGTTGTGTCGTTGAAGCTTTTCCAAGTGCCTATCCTGTGACCGCCGAAAACATGAACTACGCCGTCGTTTTTGGGGGTTTTGGTATTCTGCTTACTACAGTGGGATGGATTTTCCATGGCAGAAAACACTACCTGTTGGAAGATTTGAATGGTGAAGTAGAGGATGATGAGCAGACAGCTGAAGTTAAGATGTCGCCCAAGGAGGAATACTGAATATAGCGGCATATGGATACGTGCTGGCCTTCGGAGTAGTATTTATTTACAGTGTATGTAGGTGCGAGATATTGAATATGTAAGATTGCCTTAGAAATTGATTTATTCACACTATTAGCCAGATATTGTAGCAACATAAAAGTAACCCCAAACTCCAGAATATAGAACTTGGTCGAATACCAGGTACCTAGGTAGGCAAGCGTTCTGAACACAACTTGGCCAACACAATAGAAAATTCTATTTCCCAGTGTAAACTGACTTGCTTGCCAGTGCTATAATTAATTGCACATAATAGTTTCTTGTAAACACGAACATATTGACTCATCTTTACAGAGATAGTTAGCCGTCTACCGACCCTCACGGGCAAGGTTGGCCGTCTTAGCGTTATCAGCGCTGGCCGTGAAAATGGTCTGACTCGCGCGGCCAGGTATCCAAATCCTCTAACTGATCTAACCTGGAGTTAATATGCTATTAAGACTTGATTGATTTTATATGAAGACTTTATAAATATATCCAATTGGCACAAAGAGAAAACTAAAGGTGCACTCTTGCTTGTCTGCCTTTATTGCAAAAAGAAACAAAAGAACGTCAAAAAATGTCAACCCAAACCACCACTCTAGCCACGCCCAAACGCAAGCCAACCGGCCGAGCCGGGATTGTTGATGGCAAGTTATATCTTTCCCAGGGAATTGTTCGTAATCTTGCACCAGCACATGGAAATGGCGGCGAATTCGATAGCATCCCTGTCATTGATCTCTCTGCCATGGTGTCTCCTAATCCGGACCCAATCGCACTCGAGAAACTGGTAGCGGAGATCAAAGATGCCTGCATGCGAGTGGGATTTTTCGTGATTAAGAATCATGGCATTGACTGGAGCATTGTCGAGTCGACGTTTGCTGCACTTGAGGAATTTTTCGGGCTGCCTATGGAGACAAAAATGGAGTACCATCAAAGCAAAAGCCCTAGTTTCATGGGATACGAAGAACCCTACTATACGAATGTTGACAGACTGAAGAAGGGCGGTAAGTTTTGAGATTGCAAGTTTAATTATCAATACAAGATCTTGAACTGACAAAATATATAGACCTCAAAGAATCCATGACAACCGCATATGACCCCTGGACTGATGAACTTGGAATTGGCGATGAGATGCCCCGAATGATGATCCGCGAGAACTTGTGGCCCAATCCCAAAGATGCACCCAAGTTCAGACCAGCAATTGAGGGATACCGTGCCGCTTGTCTTTCGCTAATGAGAAAGCTGATCAAGATCCTTGCGCTTGCAATGGGAGAAAAAGAAACATACTTTGACAAAAAGATAACGTATCCAATTGCTGGCATTAGAGCTCTCTATTACCCTCCTCAGACTGCCTCTCCAGACGAAGAGACTGGACTGGGAGCTCACACCGACGTTCAAAGTAAGTCCATGACACCTCTATTCTTCTGCCTCGTCTTTCTCTTACAGTTGTTAGTGATGACTATGATTGCACAACAACCCTACAACGCACAGTCACTACAAGTGCTCAACGCAAAAGGCGAATGGATCAGTCCTCAACTTGAGCCCGAGACCTTTGTGGTCAACTTGGGCGATATGGTTGCTCGACTGACTAACGACACCTTTGTAAGCACTGTGCACCGCGTCTGCAATAGCGGCGAGGATGCCACCGGACGCTATTCGCTTCCGTTTTTCTTCGGTTTGAGCAATGACGAATTGGTCTCGCCTCTGCCCCAGTTCATCACAGAGGAAGCGCCCTTGAACGAGAGCTACAAAGATGCTGTTACTGGATATGAGCATTACAATAAAAGAATGCGGATCGCACATCATGACCATCCAACGGCTGATGGGAAAACCTCTGCTGCACTGCCGTACGGCATGACTAAAATTGACGGCGTGCTTGTGCCTGGAATATAATAGCAATTTTTAAAATATCCACTATCTAATTATTTTATCCATATTTTATCTCATCTCTTAAAAACACTTGTAGTTTTGCGTATGGAATATCCGGTCCTAGGTCGTCTACGTAATATACTATAACTCTGATCTTCAATAATTTCTGGGGCACAAAAATGAACAACGCTTTTTCTGAAGTTAAGACAATAGAATAACTAATACAGGGCTCCTGCAGAGTCATTTTCGAACTTGGCCGTCTTATCTCTTCCCCTCTTTCGCGGCCAGGGCTAGGGTTAGGGCTGTGCATGCCTAGCCTCCATTTAGGATTTATATTCTTTGCCATATTTTCTCGGAGTAAAAACAAGAGTCTTGAGTCTGGAAGAAAAGAATAAAGAAATATAAAGACATCAATCATGGACCAGACTTCAAGTTCCTTGCCTTGCGTGACCGGTACGTCGGCACGGGAAATCAACATCCTGCTTATCAACCCCAACTCAACTAAGAGCATGACCGAGGCTTGCCTCCGCAGTGTGGCACCTACATTACCACTGCACGTTACTGTTCATGGTTTCACACCATCGCCACCTGCTCCGAGCGCCGTGGAAGGGCGTGTTGATGGAATACTGTCTTCAGCGGAGTGCCTCCGGGCTATTATCCCAATTGCGTCCAAGTATGATGCATTTCTGGTGGCATGCTTCAGTGCACACCCGCTAATAGCGGCACTGCGTGAAGAGGTAACCCAGCCAGTGATTGGAATCATGGAGGCGGCGCTATATGCTTCGAGAATGTGCGGGGCCAAACTCGGCGTTATCACAACCAGCCAGCGGTCGAAATTCTTACACCAGAAATCTATTAACGACTATGGTTTCTCCGAGTACTCCGCAGGATGTGAAGCAGCAAACGTTGCTGTGTTGGAGCTTGAATCTAAACCTAAGGAAGAGGTTTACTCTGGGTTGGTCGAGGCAGCGCATAAGCTTGTCAACGAGAAGGAGGCCGACTGCATCTGCCTTGGCTGTGCTGGAATGACGGAGATGCGTATGGTCTGTGAAAAGGCTGTTGGTATGGATGAGAGACAGGTGATGGTTGTTGACGGGGTAGGCATGGGAGTACATTTTTTGACCTCCCTGGTACGCGAGAACCTGGGGACTGCTAAAAGGGGCGAATATCGCAGTGCTGCACAAGGGCGAGAGCGGAGGAATCAGGATTGGTTATAGGCACTTGAATATAGACATATCTTCGTAAACATGTTTCAATTGCTCGATGTAGTAATTCTTAGGGTTATATCTTAGGGTTATACCCTAGGTTAAGTCATTCCTAATTGGTCTAGCCGTGGCTTGGCCGGGCCGCGTCTTTCCCCGGCGGCCATCTTAAGCTTCAATCGAACACAACCACACCTCTCAGCTGGACAAGCTAACTCGGCATGGAGCTGCATACTGGCCGCCAGCATCGGTCTAGGAAAAACCGGCCCTGCGATCTATGTCGCGTTCGAAAAGTAGCGTGTAAGATCCAGATCACACCGCCTTGTGAGCTATGCGTCAGCAAAGGGCAACCATGCACTTTCGAAAAGGCTCCAGGCCCGCGAAAGCGTCGCAGGCTTGATGGAGAGCTTCGCGATGAATCTCCTGTACAATCAAATCCTCGGCCAAGCTTCATGTCAGGCAGAGAATCTGAAATACCTCGAAATTTTGACGACCCAGATACTACGTTTGACTTCAATGACTTTTCTCAAGTGTTCCGGCACGGGAATAGTGATGGTCTGGTGTCTACAGTCCAGAATACCATTGTACAGGGCCCGACGGATACCATGATTGGCACACCGTCCTCAAACACGCCATCTTCACCAACTAGTACTGGTAATGGGCTTTCTCGTCAAGTCTATACTATGTCAAACTTGGAAACTTCCAGTCGTTCTCGCACGCGGCCTGGACGAGATATTCGATTGCGTTGGAATGAAGACACGAATCCTCAGGAAAGCCTCCTACACCAGTCCATTACTTATGTCGGGCCATCTGGTGACCTAGATCCTATGCTCCTTGCTCATCGTTCCTATGAGGACCGGATTTCGTCAGTCTCGAAGTACACCAAAGCAACTTACTATCGTATGCGGCCGCTTCAACAAAACGGCGGGAGCCTGCTCCCTCCTGCGGTCTTCACGTTGATTGAAGATATTCCTGGTCTCCACACTGACATTTCAGAATCTTCCGAGCAGCTTCGCGACGAGCTGAGGTCGCGTTTTGAAGAAAAGATCGATAGTATTACCGCATCAGGCCTGCTTGCGCTGTACCTTCGATACGTGCATCCGGTTTTCCCAATTATCAGTAGGCACCAGCTACCACAGGAAGAAGATCAAGTGTTAGATATACCACTAGGTCTCTTGGCGGCTATTTGTGCGACTGCTCTTCCCTTTGTTTTATATGACGATGCTCTTTGTGTTGAGTCTTTCCGTTTGCCCGCTCAAGACGAGCTTTTCGAACTATCTTGGAATGCATTAACGGAAGAGAGCGGTAGTCCATCTATTCCCACTCTTCAGGGCTACTTACTTCACTTGCACCGTCATTACGACGCGAAGGTTCAATCTTGCGATGCTCTAAAGTGGTCGTTGTGCTGCCAAACGGTCTCTATGGCTCAGGTCCTTGGTCTGAATGAAGACCCCTCTTTCTGGAAGACTCTCCCAGGGTGGGAAAGACACCTACGAAAACGCCTGTGGTGGGCTTGTTGGGTGACAGAGAAGTGGATCGCGTTTGGTCAGGGCATGCCGAGCCACGTACATCAACGTGACTTCACTGTAGACCCTTTGACCCAGCAAGATCTCGCTGACTACGAGACTAAAGATTGGGAGCCAACTTCTTATTTTGTGCATCTAGTAAGTCTGACCTGCATTCTAGATGACATAATGGAAAGTTTCTTCACAATTCGTGCCACTGCGAGGATGATGGAGAATGTTCAAGAGTCACTGCAGGCCGCAAGGGTGTTTAGACAGCGGTTGAAAGAGTGGCATCAAAATCTCCCGCAGGAGTTGAATGATGATCCAACCAAAGACGGAAGGTCTAACGCAATGTCACCAAATGAACTAAATGGAAATGCGTCCTTACGGATTGCCTTTTTTGCGACACAGTTAGCAATATTTCGCGCTCTCATCCGCCCAGTATCGATGTATTTCTTGTACGGTAAAAGACATCCTGGTACTTTTCCAGAATATGCGGCGGCTTCGATCACAAAGGAGTTTATATCAGCTACAATGCAAGGAGCTGTTTCCCGATTAAGAGATTTCATCGGCTTCGTGGAGAGATTGACTACAGCGGATTGGGATGCGTTCTGGCCAGGCTGTATGAACTAGTGCTTTCTATTTTTTGCTTGACTCTCATGCTAATAGTTTTCTCTAGGGTCCCGGCATAATTTTGCATTGGCGTCCACCCTGCTTATGCATTGCCATCTTCTCGCATCTTCCCCTGAGCTTGGTTGGATTCCATTAAATCCATCAGAAAATCACTCCGTATCGTCACCGGAGGATATGATAATAAACAACTCCATCTTGGAAATAGACGGAAATAATGTTTCGACCATGATCCCATCTACGCAATCTGAAATTGGTAACCTTGGACGAAAATGGCGCTGGATCTTACGCCTCGTAGCACGAGGGGCTGCTGGAAAGAAGAATCTAACAGATATTAGCCTACATCGTATTGACGCACTCTTTACCGAATGGAACCAGGCTCAGATACGCCAGTAATAAGAGCCTAATAACAGATTACGCAGCTTTGCAATCTAGAGGCTTTGTGATCGGACTGTCTTCAACATTTTCAAGCAATGCAATTCTCATTTTATTCAACTATGTCTGCTATAATAAGTCAGGCTCTACAACTCCAGCACGCTCCACAACAAGTCCGTATTGCTCTGGTCGCCGATGTTTGTGGAACGCGAAGGTCTTTTCCTTTCCTCTGCGGCAGTCCGCCAGGTCTATCTCCGCTACAACTAACTCATCATCTTTGCTCTTTGATTCGGCCAAGATCCTGCCATTGGGATGGACTATAATTGTTCCGGCTATAAGAGGATGACCATCTTCCGTTCCGGTTTTGGCGATATTCACGCTGAAGCAGGCATTCATGTAACTGTTGCCTTGGCAAGACAACTTGTGGTGGAAGAGTGCGTCTGCCTCGGCCTCTTCGGGGCTAATTTCTGTGCTCGCTCCCCAGAGCTGAGGTGCAAATGCTGTGGTATTATACCCACAAAAGACAAGTTCAACACCTTGCAAACCATAACACCTCCAACCTTCGGCCCAACGCCGGTCGTTGCAGATGAGCATTCCCATGATCGGATCCCCAGTTCCGTCCACGACTCCCTTATCAACGGCATCGCCAGACCTTGTGACGTTCTTGATAAGCCCCGGAGCTCGGAAGGCAGGAAATTCCAAGTCGCCCGGCTTGAAATAACGCTTTTCCAGTTGCTGTGTTGCTCCCGGTTCTTTGAACGGTTCAACCACACCAGGCAAATGAACCTTGCGGTACTTTCCGACGACTTTCTTTGCCACCGCAGAGTAATAGACGCTTGAGTTATAGTGGATAAAAGTTCCATCTTGCTGTGGACTCTTTTCGGCATATCCAACGTATATGTCGATGCCGAGAGACTCGGCACGGTCAAAGAGGGGTTTCACATTCGAAGATTGGCGGATTCCACCAAGCTTTTCATCGTCTAATTCAAAGAATGAATCAAGCTCCTCGTCCTGGAGGAGGTGGCGGGGGAAAAAGGTAGTGAAAGCGAGTTCGGGGAAAGCCACAACTTGAACTCCTTGTTCAGATGCCTGGTTCAACAGTGCTATCATCCGAGCCAATGCCGACGCCCGGCTATCTTTGATATTAATAGGGCCCAGTTGCGCAGCAGCAACTTTCAAAGGCCTCTTCGCATGATTTTTGTTGGACATGGTTGGATGACGTGGACTGGCTAGCGAAAATGAGAATCGCCGAGTAGTCTAGATTTCATAGAGCTTTCAGACTGTAAGAGATACGAGCTCAATATAGATAGGTTCCAGTGACCGTTGAATGGACATACACTAGTTGGTTAGTGGATCTGGATTGTGGGCGGCGGCCAACTGTTGAAATGCTTCGCCGCGACCAACTCCACACGGCCGTTAGACGGCCAAGAGTCATGACTAGCGAAATGACACACACATGCAAACAGTTAAGATATACAGCTCCAACCTCTTACTCACGGCATAGCTGTTGTGTACCTGGTATAGCGAAATTTCGTCGCAGCTCAGAATACACCAGCACGCCATGTCTGCTCAACTTTACTACAACGGAACAATCGTCACGGTTGATCCGTCAAGGCGCATCATCCTTGACGGAGCTTTTTTAGTTATTGATGGCCGAATCAGGGCTATTGGAAAGACCAATGAGTCAAAAACATGGGAGAATACGCCAGAGAATGTCCAGCGAGTGGACCTCCAGCAGCGCATAGTCATACCCGGGCTTATTAACGGCCATGTACACTTAATTCAGTCCCTGATGAGAGGCCTTGCGGAAGACTTGGAGCTCCATGAATGGGCATCATGTGCGATATGGCCACTTGAAGTTTCATATCGAGGCGACGATGGTGCGGCGGCCGCCCGGCTTGCGGTGGCTGAAATGCTCAAGACGGGAACGACTTGCTTTCTAGAGCCGATGCTGCCATCATTGGCGGAAAGCAAGTTCTCAAGCATAGTCCAGGCTGTTGGAGAGACTGGGATTAGGGCTTGCTTGGGGAAACTTATCAAGATCAATAGAAGTGACCCAACTGCTGGGATTCCGGACAGCAGAGACGAGGTTGCCCAGGAGATGTCGATAGAAAAAGCACTAGTTGCTCACAACGAATTTCATGGAAGTTTCAACGACCGAGTCCATATATGGATGGCACCGGAGACACCTCGTGGTCAGGATCTGGAAGGATTCCAAGCCGTGGGTTCCGCTTGTATAGAGCATGGCATTCGGGTTACAGTTCACTGCACAGAAGCGCCCAAAGATTTCGAATTGATCGCCCAGAACTACAAGTCTACACCTGCAGAATTTTGTCAGAAGGCCAATTTTACTGGACCACACGTTGTCCTGGCACACATGGTTCATCTTGCTGAGAAGGATTACGCGATCATACGGGACACGAAAACCTCGATCGCCCATAATCCCACGAGTAATGCCAAGTTAGCAGATGGAATAGCCCCTATTCCTCGTCTTCTTGAGGAAGGAGTCAATGTCTGTATTGGCACTGACGGTGCACCTTGCAATAATGGCCACGATCTATTCCGAGATATGCACTTGGCTGGACTTATTCACAAGGGCCGCCATTGCAACCCAAACATACTATCATCAGAGCAGGTCTTGGAGATGGCCACTATCAATGCCGCTAGAGCACTTGGAATTGATGACCAAGTCGGAAGTTTGGAAGTGGGTAAGAAAGCGGATTTTGTGGTACTGAACCACAACGGTATGCATGCAGCACCGTATGATCCGGCGGAATTGGCAGCAGGGGGACTTTCGCCATCAACACTCTTGGTGCACAGCTTGTCAGGTGCAGATGTCGACATTGTTGTTGTTGATGGGGAGACACTTGTTGAGAACGGAAAACTCATCAGGCTCGATGAAGAAAAAATAAAGAGTGATGCTCGGGACGCGATCTCGAGGATCAGAGAGAAATCTGGTGTTAAAGCACAGCCTTTCAAGAGGGGCTGGCATTACGTGTAAATTAACTTGAATAGAATATATCTATGTTTGTTTTCTTCAATTCAAAATCTCTAGACTCATATTTGACATTTTTAAGGGGAAAATTACAATATAGCAATGCCTCTTGAACGAGAGAATCCTGCCCCTGAAGTCGAAAGGGCTATATCAAAGCTGCGACCTTCTTTTCAGGATATCGACAGCTTCCCGAGCCATTCCCCTGAACGCCTCATTAGCCTTAGTATCACTATCAACTTTGCAGGAATTCTTACCATGATGCCTGATATCCTGCCCCTCCAGCACCGTAATTATGTATGACGCGAGCTTTGCCCATGAGCTCCTCTTCGATTCGTGCGCCCCCCTTTCTGCTCGCTAATATCGGTCAGTTATTGTCCACTTCTCACGGGTTCTCATTGATTGTAGCATACGTCGCAATCCAACACTATGTGAAATCACTTTCAAGTCTTGGGGTCTGCCAAGTTCAGGAGCTAATTCACAGCATCGCCGTTTGATATCCTCGGCCAAACGTGGATCAATGGTTTCATCCCAAGAGCCATCTAAACGGCATCCTCCAAGAACGACACCTCCATCTTTACCTCGCGGAAACACATATGTCGTGTCATTATCCACTCGGCGTGGTGACCGGAAATACATTCTCTTCATAGGTATTTTGGGCGATTCGACGAGTAGAACTTGGCCCTATCTTTATCATTAATATTAATCTAGCAAAGAAGATTCCATTCGATAAAACCGACCTTCGTAGGATATACTTTGCTGTCTTCAACACCCTTTAATTTGGCAGCACCAACACCTGTGCAATTGAAGTAGGCAGTAGCTCCAGGATAGTCCTGGAATAGCTCCTCGATATGGGTGTATATCCTTCGATGCATGCCCACTTTCCGTTTCCGAGCCTCATTTTGCAACCTTTCAACGAGTCAGAAACTTGCAAATTATATGTTGACAATTGTGTGTAGAGAGAGGTTTACCATGGTAAGTACACCTGTGTGTTGACAACAAAAGTGTCCGCATCGTAGCCAAATTTAGCCCCAGCTGGTAGGAGTCTTTGAGGAACCATTCTCAACCCGCCAACAAGGCGCTCATACCAAATTGCGTTGGTTGTTTCGCTCAGGACACCAGCTTGTTCAGGGGGCCTGTCATAAATGGCACGTATCTCCATCCTTTCAACGCCCGTGCAATGCGAGTCTTTGGCCAAGGCGAGAAATTTCTCGAACGTGATCTTATCCCAATTTTCTTGCCGGCCATTATCGAGAGCCACAGAGAGCCAATTGGCTCCTGCTATGGGAGATGTGTACGTTGGAGTTTTGTCCCCGGGAAAATATTGAGCAGCAATGGTAACCTCAGCATCTGGATATCTGTCAGCCAGCTCTATGGCCGTGGTCAAGCCGACGACTCCAGCGCCGAGGACTAGGAACTTTTGCTGTGTCATTTCTAGATCTATCGATGAGTTAACGCAGTCATATACGACTACTCCAGAGGCACAATTATATTACTTACCTGGGTAGGTAGTGCCGAAGAAATGAGCTAATACAAATATGTAAACTATTCCTTATAACTGACTTTTGGTGCGGGGTTGCCCGTTCCTAAGATATACGGCCAAGACGTTGCTGGCCGCTATCTGCGTATGCATCCCGACTTGGCCGTATTGGGTACTATTTGGACCCTAACGTCCGCTAATATTTCACGCAAAATCGCTATGAAAGAAAATTAATTTGGATTATCGGATTGAGGATGAAGTTGGACTCCATCATTGTAAATGGCATTATTGTACGCTGGCAAAATCCCCGACATCTATCAGGTGTATATATATATCGGCTAACTCCAAGCTTGAATATGATATCAGGTCACAGCGAGCGACGTCTTGCCGGCGGGTCTCGAAATTGGTATTCGCGATGGAAAGATTCTCTGTATAGGTAGCGAGCTGCCTCGCGAGGCCACAACGCAAATAATCGACGCAGAAGGAGCATATGTTACACCTGGAGGTGTTGACTCGCACACACATATCCAGCAAGACAATGCGCCAACCGGAGACACTTGGGAGACGGGGTCCAGAAGTGCGATTGCAGGAGGCACAACGACAATTCTTGCATTCGCGAGCCAGAAAAAGCATGAAATGTCACTTATGCCAGTTGTTCAGACATACCACGGCAAAGCGCAGGGGAACAGTTATTGTGACTACGGGTTTCACGTGATTCTATCAAACCCTACCGAAGACATTCTAAACACAGAACTCCCTATTTTAGCTCTGGAGCAAGGAATTACGAGTGTCAAGCTGTACATGACCTATGAGCCTCTGAAACTTACAGACCGGGATCTTCTCTACGTGATGATGAAGTGCCGGGCTCTGGGAATGACGACCATGATACATGCTGAGAACTCGGATATGATCTCCGTTATCATTGAGGGATTGCAGAAACATGGAAATATGGACACTTGGTTTCATTCGGTGGCACGTCCGAGAATTGCTGAAGATGAGGCTACCTATCGAGCTATTTCTCTCGCTGAGCTCGCGGATGCACCGATTCTTCTGGTTCACGTGTCTTCTGAGGCTGCTATTGAGCATGTTAGAACTGCCCAATCTCGACTACTTCCAATTCATGCCGAAACTTGCCCTCATTACTTATTCTTACTTTCTGAAGAGCTGAAAGGAAAGACAGTAATGAACGGTACAAACGGTATAAACGGTACACACGATCACGACCATGACCACCACAGTCACGACGATGACGCGCATTTCCATGGAGCAAAGGCCGTCTGCTCACCACCCCTCCGCCATAATCCCTCTGATCTCGATGTCCTTTGGCGATCCGTGACAAATAACACTTTTACCGTTCTCTCGTCAGACCATGCACCATCCAAGTACAATGACCCGGCAGGCAAAAAGCTCGGCCTCATCAACGGCAAGATACCGATGTTTACCAAAATCCCCAACGGCATCCCTGGCGTTGAGACCCGTCTGTCACTCCTCTTCAGCCAGTCCGAAGCCTGTCTCCCCTTCGAAGAAGCCAAGATGTCACTTACGCAGTTTGTGCAGATGACTTCTAGCAATGCGGCTAAGTTATATGGTCTAGCAGACAGGAAGGGTAACATTGCACCAGGCTTTGATGCTGATTTCGTAATTTGGCATCCGAAGGAGAGAGGAGCCAGGACTATCAGTCAAAGTATGTTGCATCACGGGGTAGACTATACACCATTCGAGGGTATCGAAGTACAAAATTGGCCAAGATACACTATACTTAGAGGGAATGTGGTATGGGATGCGGATAAGGGGGGTATTGTGGGTGAGAAAGGCTCCGGAGAGTTCTTGAAACGCGCCAAAGGTGCTGTTTTGACTGGAAAGCTGGGAAAAGATGCGAGGGGAATGGTAACAGGAGAACGAAGGTTCTGGAGAGCATAGAGAATACCAGCGTTTCGCGTACTAACAAGTCATCATCGGTGTGAATCCTGTAACTTCCACCTTGATTAGACCGAATTGGAGGAGGGGTAATTTTATAAATCTGTGTATGGGGAGAGATTAGAGGTACTTGGAATAGTTCTCATTTATTACCTCCATCCTACATGCTCCATATCTAGCATATATGAGTTCCCTAAGACGAACACTAGGATAAGATGGAATCATAAGTTTATATGATCTTATATATATGCAAGGATGAATTATTCGGACTTAGTTGGTAAGTCCGGCCTAGCGGCTAATTAGACAGGGCTCGCTGCGGCTGAAGTGACATAATTGAACACTACTTGCCAGTTTGAGTCAAGTCAACGATTTGCCGATCCACAGTTGGGGGCTGAAAGAATTACTAGCGATACATACTCCGTACTACGGTTGTTTTTGCATAGCCTCAGGCACAATCCTACGATTCCTCGAAGCCAGCTATGTAGGCTAATCGTGTCTACCCCGTACTGTTATGTATCCGCAAAGGCATGGCTGCTGGGCGTTTTGCTGACCATGAGTGTCTTAGGGTTAGGGCTTTGTTGATATGCGGATCCCAATCTCCCCTGCCAAATCACGATGAGTAGTGTCTCTAGAGGGCCAAAATTATTTGTAATCCTAGCAAATCAAGGTAGTAATCCACACAAGATTACCTAGCTCGTCGGATATCTAAAACACCCCCAATATGATTACAGCCTCAGTGGTTGTTGGTTGTTGGCAGATCGGCGCTGCGGCTCCACCCCGACTCTCGCAAATAACGGCCAAATCAGCCTGGGAAAATCGTTTCCACTGATCTAATGACGTTCGCATACGCTCGTTAATTTCCTGTTGTTCGAGCATTCAGTCGCTTTTTCCATCGGTGCACGTTTCGATTTTTGGCCGTGCCTTCGACAAGATATAAGCAACAAATACGATTAGGATAGTGCGAGAAAGAGACAAACTTAGAGAGAGAGAAAGCAATATCGACTAGTCCGCTCACATCCGGCCATCATTCGGCTCCGTCTATCACAATTCTTTGGCCATGATAGGACCATGGCGACGTCGGTCTTTATTGTTGCCACTGGTGCTGGCACCTGTTACGCAAGCTATTGATCTGAGTGTCCAGAGTATCCGTATGTTTTTGATTTTGCCCGTCACCTTGCTACAAACAACTAACTGCTTCGTTCTGGACAGCGTCCATCGAGTCTGCCGCCAGCTATGCCGCCTGGGGTATGATGACATGGTACGCTGGCAACGAGACCGGTCAGACCCCAGGGGTACTGCGGGATACGTGGTGGGAAGCTGGTGCAATGTTCATGGCTCTTATGGAATACTACCATTTCACAGGTGATGCGACGTACAACGACGAAATCATCGTGGGCATGGAGTGGCAAGCGGGCAATGATGGAGATTACATGTCGCAGAACCAAAGTGGATATATCGTAAGTCTCGTCTCACAGAGCGCGCTGAGGATCTTTACTAACCATCTCATGCCAGGGTAATGATGATCAAATGTTCTGGGGTCTTGCTGCCATGACAGCAGCTGAATTGGACTTTCCAGAAGATCCCAATGGATTCTCATGGCTGTCGCTGGCGGAAGGTGTCTTTAACAGTCAGGTTCCACGCTGGGATCCATCTTCCTGCGGTGGTGGCTTGAGATGGCAAATCTGGACATGGAACCCAGGCTACGATTTGAAAAATTCAATTTCGAATGGTGGTCTATTTCAACTTTCCGCACGGCTTGCTCGATATACACACAATGAAACATATGCCGAATGGGCCAATAAGATCTGGAACTGGGCCACCTCCACGCCCCTTATAGATACGGACACGTGGGAGATAGGAGACTCTGTTAGTACGGACAACAATTGTACAGTAGTCGATTCTGAACGATATTCGTATAACTACGGCACATTCTTGAGCGGAGCGGCATATATGTATAACTACGTGAGTATATATCTATATGCCCCTCGTCCAAAAACCAGCATCGGTAAATACAAGCATCAAGCTGATCTCATGGTAATGCCATCTTTAGACAAACGGATCTTCTGAATGGTTAAATGTTGTCAATAATCTCGTGAATGCGACGTTTGACACCTTTGCCCCCGCCACTTATAACAATATCCTTACTGAGGCGTGCGAGCCGACTGAGGCCTGCGATCGTAACGATATCCTTTTCAAAGGCCTTACTGCTGGCTGGATGGCCTTTGTTTCTTTGATTGTTCCGTCCACATATAACCAAATCCTGACCCAATTGCAAACCTCTGCCCAGGGTGCAGCTGGGGCTTGTACCGGGGCTGGTAACGACACCTGCGGCGTTAAATGGTACACAAGCACCTGGGATAACGAAATCGGACTGGAGGAGCAAATGAGCGCCTTGAATATATTTTGGTCGATTCTCATTAGCAAGGATAATGCGAGTGCGTACGCGCCAGTCACCGCATTCACAGGAGGAACTAGTAATACATCTACAGGAACGGGCGGCGGCAGCGACAACCCTTCAGGCGGCTCTACTTCTACTGTATCACACATCAGCACCGCGGACAGGGCTGGAGCTGGTATTCTGACTGCTGTCTTTGCCATGCTTGTTATGGGGGCAGTCTACTGGATGGTGGCAACAACTTAGGCCGTCTTTTATCATTTGCATAACAAGGTATATACTTATGGTCCTAGATCTATTACCTGGATCAAATTTCTTTCATTAGGGTTCGGCTCGGGTTTCTTGTTCTTTTTTCTCGTTTCCTAGAATTCGGCGATTGGGACTTGGCTTCTTCCTGCATCTGTATCAATATCAAAATGGGTATCCATATTCATGGTTTAAAAATTTCTTCTATATTCTTCTTCTACTAAATCCAACGATCAAACAAAGGCATTGAAATATAATAGTATAACAATCCAATGAAAAACATCTATTAGTAAAACCAAGAGAGGGGAAAGGAAGGCGGTATCATACAACGTGATGGTCACAAATAAATATATGTATATCAAGTAATCGTGTCAAGAATGGTATTTACGCAATCGATGGAGAGTGGTATTCATTATCGATTGTTGACTGCCTCAGGTCGGTTGTTATTACTAGATGATGGTGTTTGAGCGCCTCTGGGATGCCGACGGTGACTATGCTTTCCATGAGAGCGTGGAGTTTCGTTTGTCTTGTCTGAGCCGCGTTGGTGCTGCTGGGGCTGGGGCTGGTTGCCCCCTTGCTGTTGTCCTTGCTTTTGTGTTTGTTGTTGTGATGGCTGTGATTGCTGCTGCCCACGATTCTTGCGACGTTGGTGTCGGCCCTTTAATGGTTGACCAGCGACTGCAGCGGCGGCGGCCTCGGCTTCCATCACGCGTTTGCTTTCTTGATCCCACCATTGTTGGAATTCTTGCTCCGCCTGGATATCTTGTAAATTGTGCTTGGCAGTCGCCGCTTCACGGATCTCGTCCTTCTCTGCTTGTTGTTGAACAAGAATCGAAGCTAGAGAAGCCTGACCTGCAGGGCCAGGAACAGATCGTTCAGGGCGAGGCGTATGGCGAATGGACTGAATAGCTGGTTGTGTTGAAACTGGAGACAAACTAGGTGATGCCTTCATCTTAGAAATCGCCGGAATTGTGCCTGTTGGAATCGGTTTTGTGTTCGCCGAAGGTCCTGGAATAGGCTGGGAGACACTTCGGCCTTGGACTTTTGGTGCTGGGCCAGGCCGTGGATCTGGATGGGTTGACGAGGCTCCTGCCACCGTTTGTCGGAGTGTCATAGAGGACTTTTGGGCCATCTTCGACGGATTCTTCGCTTTTTCTTCAACGCTATCCTCGCGAGTACTCGAAGCAGCATTTTTGCCAGCCATTTGCCATGGTGACTGTCGCGCATCAGCCGCTCTTTGTTGTGCAGCCAAGTTCTCCTGAGCTTGTAACTGTTGAAACTTTTTACGTTCTCTCTGTGACATTCTCTGGGAGA
Organism: Penicillium sp. OUCMDZ-019; assembly: GCA_011750695.1. Taxonomy (NCBI): domain Eukaryota; kingdom Fungi; phylum Ascomycota; class Eurotiomycetes; order Eurotiales; family Aspergillaceae; genus Penicillium; species Penicillium sp. OUCMDZ-019. The sequence goes on from WTTZ01000011.1 coordinate 338,136, forward strand.
AGGCAGCGCCTGCCTGATTGCTTGGACGATCTGTCATACCAAGGGTAAGATTCGAGACACGTGACTGCGTTTCAGTCATTATATCTTTAAGATTCCGCTTGTCACCTGAGATAACAGGAGACACCCATGGCGCACCCCTTAGACTCGACGGAGTAGGAGAGCTTGGTTGCATCGTTGCCATAGTGGATGTAGAAAGGCTTCCAGCGGGGCCAATTTCCAAAGATCCGACTTTATCTCCCAGAAAACTTGATTCACCCAAAGAATCGCCCTGACTTAAAGAAAGAGGAACAATCGAGGGCTGCGAAAGATCGCCTAGGTCATCTGCTGGTAGGCTGGTCATTGGAGCCTTGCCCCTACGAACTGGACTCGGCGACATGGCAGTCTCATCGTCCATTTGAAACATGAGGTCATTGATAGATTGTCGCCCCTTGAGTGTCGGGCTTCCTGCAAAAAATCTTGGCTCACTAGACTGGGTGGTCTTCGCTTTACGGACAGATGGTGACGGTGTCGCTTTGTCGACCAAGCCTGCTCGTATCTTCTCATCATATAGCTCGTCTTGGTCACGACGCGAGCTTAGCCGCATCGAGTCAATCCTCCTCTGCCTATCGATTTGGAAACGTGTGACCAATTCGGGGTATCTCTCAAATAAAGGTTCCTCAGAGTTACGACCACGAGAGATAGGATATCGTGCAAGCTGATTTTCTTGACAGATCGCGTCCAGCTCATCCATCAATTCCTCTTCCAAATCATCGAGAAGCCTTGGTTTTGTGTTAGACAAAAGAATTAAAAATAATAAGAACACGACTTACCTATTTTCGAGTAATGCTTCAAGATTAAGACAAATATACTCCAACGCAGCTTCCTTGAATTCTGTCACCGTGCATGGCGCAACGACATTGAGCAGTTGACAAACATTGCGAGTATTCACTAATGAATTATGAGTAATCAAATTCTCGGAGATTCAAAAGCAGATCTGGATACTCACCAAATTGTCCTAGCATTTTCTGGCAAACTTCGGCTAGTCGATCGACCATAAGCTCGTTCGCAGCGAACATTACGTCGAGAATCAAGTCAATAAAATCATCGAGACTGTTGTACCTCACGTCATCGAAAAGTTCATCTTCCGTGTCCCCATACAGATAACGAAGGACAAAATCAAAGATATGTGGTTCCATATGTTCAAGGTCGACTGTAACGACTTCCTCCTGTCGTCTAGAATCAAGCCATCTCCCACCCGAGCGACCGTAGAAAAGGGCTTCGAAGAAAGGGCATCTTTGACAGAGTACATGGCTATGAGCGCGAGCTGTCGCATCTTTTAATCGTATCGTAACATTGCTACTTTCCAGAAATGTCGGGTCGTTCAGGGCTTTGTCCAAGTCATGATCTAGTGTGCGAGATGGTTCACCCATGACTCGGGCAGCTCGTTCCAGAGGCCGTATGTCTAAATGTGTAGCAATACGCATGATCTCAGTGCGAACCTGGCGATACCGGTAGGCATTAACTGAATCATGCCTGACATCACGCCATACGTCCAGTACATCATCGGTGTAGAGAAATACGACAAGGTTGAACAGCGAAAGAAAATCAAACCCTTGTAAGAGCACTTGTATATTGCCCTTCTGGTCGAATCCCATGGTCATAAAGTCAGGCATTGAAAAATGATTCGTTCGTCGAAAGTCGGCCAATGCTGCTCGCAGGACGGTACTCCGGCCAGAAAGAATAAATTCGTGAACAGGGATTTGCACATCAGATACCGTAGTTTTCAACCAAATCTTATCCGAATCAATGCTTTGTACAATACGCTGAATTTGCGATTCAATATCGGGCGAAGAAGTGATTGCCGTCTTAATCTTGGCTATCTGATACCTGACAGCGGTAGGATCACCTGTCAAGTCGGTTTCAACCGAGTCTGACAAAGACTTGACTGGCAAAAGTTGGAAAAAGTCATCCCAAAGGGAGGACGGAGAAACAACAATTTGTTTCTTAGTGACGTCGCAGTCTCTCTGAACGGCGGCGAAAGAGCCAAATGCGTTGCTCCTGACTGCAGTGACCCTTGAAAGACCTGATACGCGGACGAATTTGTAGTCTTTTGAGTTGACTTCTTTATTGCGAATTCTCTTTTCTTTCCTCCACGCCGATCCGGAGGTTGTGCAAATAATGATAGAGCCATCCTGACCAACATCAACGTCATGTGCGGTCATATGAGATTTCCTTACAGACCAAACTCGTTCTGGTGTTGACAGAGAATTTCGAATCTTCGCAGGATTGGTGGTTGAAGAAGTGATGGAAGTATTGTCGGGTTTACTGTTCACTTTGACGCTGTAGACTTCGCCAAAAGTGGACAACGCGCAAATAGTATTCCCACCGGCAGTGATTTTGATAATGCGATTTGCCGTGTTGCCGTACCTGGTAGCCAAGAAGCTCTCCTTTATAAAATATGAACTAAAATCCAGAGGGAAAATAACTCTAGAATAGCCGTAATGTGTAAAAACCCAAGTCTCGCTAGTTTCGAGGAGGACCGCGGTAGCCCTGTCAATTGCAGAGACCATACGAATAGGAGAGTTGAATAGAGATACCCCAACACGTCGAGGAGTAACCTGAACTTCAAGGGAACGAGCGTCGGAATCGACTAAACCAAGCTGTCCCTCGTTTTTCCCAAATGTATACAGGCCGGAAGCACTGAAAACAACGGAGTGGACTGCAGAGGCAGCAGCCCCAAGTATGACCTCACGTTTGAAAGGATTGAAGACCTGCCGCGGTGTACTTTGGATTGGTGTATCTCTCTTGTTGTTGGCCCGCGGCAGGTTGTAACCTAGTTGACCGTATTTGTTACTTCCCCAGGTGAATATTTCACCTTGCTCCGAAATAGCAATCGAATGATCCTGGCCAAGGGCAAGCGACACAACCCTTTTCCCAGCGAGCCCCCCTGTCTCAATGCAAACAAAATCAAATCTGGTAGCTTCATCGCCCGTGCCCAGCCGACCACCGGGTCCAAAACCAGCCATGAAAAGATTCGATTCCGGGTCGTTTGTCAAAACTGCTGTGTGCAATTTGGACATGTAAACGTCTTGAATGGAAATGGGTTTTGATGCTATCAAAGTGGGAAGATTATCCTGATGCTCGATATGATCCACCAATGCTGTTGGCTGTCCTTGGCGGGTACGAGCCTCTTCTCGCTCTTGGAAAAAGCGCTGGAGTAAATGACCAGGACGGCTCAAGGAAATCCTTTCGGGGAAATGCCGATCATCTTCATCTCCTAAACCAAGGTTCATGTTCTTGTTGCTGCCAAACGTGAACACTTCATCGGCTTGAAGATTTACCCGAGGCTTCAGTTGCGCCTTTGAAAGCATCCCATCTTCCGTACCATCACCGCCATAAACGGAGTTTTCAGCAGATGAGGCATCGTTATCGCTTTCGACATCAAATGCTCCCCCATCTAGGGTAACAGCTTGCTTGATATCGCGGCCAGTAATGGTCGAACCGTAAATATCAAAAGGACTGTTCCCTTCACGGTCTTTAATCTTTATCAAGCTTCCACACGGGTATTGAGTAGTGCTAAGTACGCTGAAATCCGTAGCTCCTCGAAGGTCCCTTTGCATCAAAGCATGCGCAATAGCTACATTTCCAGAATATAAGGCTCTGTGCAGTGCTGTCCATCCACTCTCCGAGTCCTGCGCATATATATCAACGAAAGGAAATTCTAACAACGCATTCGCGAATTCAATAGCTGTCGGGGTCGGAGATGAAGCGACGAGGTGAAGGAGGGTACGTCCGTGCTGATCGCGAGCGTTCACTTGTGTCCGAGACCAGGAACTTGGATTTCCTCGTACGTATCCTCCGCGATCGGTAAGTGAATTACCCGGGGGTGTTCCCACGGCCTTTTTGTTGCGCAACAAGGCGCTTGGAGATGATCCATATGAAGAACTTTCTATTTTCGGCGTAATGTTTCCTCCGGTCGAACGCTGGCCAGCTGGCGTATTGCTGATGTTTGCCAGCAAACGCTTGAAACTGTCCACATCATCCTGGAGAAAGTACTTTAGAAGCGTGCTACTCATGTGCCACGAAATTGAAAGATAACAGAAATCCTAATCGGCCGTGGAGCAAATTCCTCGCTGTGATCACTCGGGACCACGGCGTATTTAAAGGAGCTCGGCAGGCCGTGGAAAGATTCCTGAAGGGACGAAGGGGATGCGACGCGTATGCCTGACTCTCGTGTCCGCCTGAAGGTGTGGTATATGGAATTCAAACTGCTGATGGAATGAAAATATGCGTGGGGTGGCGAGACAGCTATCGGCGATAGTTGGAGATAGTACGTATGCAGATAACTCTGAGTCAACGCGGCTGTGAGTCAGCTCCGAGGGAACGGTGATGGACGAGGCGATCCGGTCGGTATATGTATGCGATACAAACAAACGAGGGCGACAAGGGGTTCAGACGTTGCTTTCGGTCTTGTCGCGAGTTCTTCTTGGGCGATGCAGTGGATGGTGATTGGATGGTTGGCACCCCGTGGAAGTCGCGGCTCGCGCAAGAGGGACACTGGAGGAAGGAAGGCACCGGGGCCGCGGGCAGCCAATCACAGCAGCCACACCCCTCCATGCGATCCGGTCATTAGTCGGACTGCGACTTCCAACTTCATATATTCATCCCATGGTCCGATCTCATCGTCAAGCAGGGAAATCGAAAGAGTCGGTGCTTCTTATGGCCGAATCCCAACTAGAGTCGACAGCCACGATAGAAGGATTGTCGTCTGTGGGTCTATTGGTTCTGGTCTGGAAGTATACGCTGTCAAAACTTGGATATTGATGAGTGATGTCGTACGCAGGCTTGATTATGCAAGATGAATGTCGATTGACCGCTCCAGATGAAAATTGCTGATGATATGTCCCAAAGTATGATGCGAGGTCTGCATGACCGCCATTACCACGAAATCGATAGCGATGCAGCTAAAAACGCGCACCACGATAGTCATATACTAATTACACCTGGCGCCAGACAACGAGCGACAACAATCACAAACGGCAGCGACGATACCGCCTTTTTGAAAAAAAAGAGAGAGACAGATAGAGAGACCACGCGACAAGTCGAGAAGCAACGACGCCAAGCAGACCCTAAGGACCTTGGTCAATCAATTGGCTTTTACCGTACTAGCCTTTTTTTTCTCTACTCCTTCAGAACGCAAATGGTGTAGCACGAACAACAGCAAACGCCCATTGTGCAGTAGACTGTCGAGAGCCAGAATGCCAGGGCGTCCACTCGGAAGCTTCAGACTGAGCTGGGCTTCCGTCTTATAGGACGACGAGCTTCTGCATGCACGGCAAGGTGGACCTCCACATGCATTGTGCCTAGTCCATCGTCTACATAGATCGCGAAGTTGACAGGGCATGTTCTAGGTCATTGTCATAAATCTGTGAGATGTCAATTCGCGGGCGAGCATAGCGTCCCATGCCTCTTTTCGCCTAGCCGTCCAGACTTGGAGAAGCCGAGGAGATTAAGCACATAGTTATCGTCCATGATATGCAAAAGCAGCATAAAAAGCGTACATAGTCCAAAGTAAAATTCGTCAATGGGATATTTCACGTGATAAGCAACTAGCCAGGCAGGTTGGCAATTTTGAATTCGCTAAATGACTGACGTGACAGGGCCTGTATCATTACGACAGGGAGCTGGTGCCTGCATTTTCAGGATGGCCGGGCCGTATCTGTAATACGTAAATTACCGGGAGCGCCCATGCAAACTGATCAGCCTTGCGCAATCTTACGATATCGGTAGTGTATATTACGGGTACCAGGCCAGTTCCCCGTGCAATTCTTCGTGCGCCTCTTGCCAAAAACCAGAAAGAAAGAAAGAACGAAGACAAAGACTGCACTGCATCGTTTATGTGGCTGTCAGTGTCGACAGTTACCACTCGCGACAGGTGATGCGAGGAGGAGGATCAGGCTGAGGAAATCAGTGGGCCGGCTAAGGGCGTTAGTGAAGATAGCTTATTCGCAGCGACTGACTTGACCGCCTAGACCGCATCGAGTCACCAGCGTGCGTCACAGGTTGCGGTCCCATCCCAAGTCCCCCCAGTGTGTTTTCACTCCATCTCCCGAACTCGCCTCTCTTATCTATCTATCTCAAGGCGTTCTTTCTCTCGCACTGACGCTCCTCTTCCATTTCCTCTTCCTCTCTGCCTCTTCCCCCCCACACACGCAACGCTCTCTTCACTTTTCTCGTTCCCTCCGCCGCCATGCATTTCTGAACTGTGCCGTTTCTCACGTTGTGAGGAGGCACCGTTCTTGCCCTCCCGTGATTGGGTCCGCAGCTCTGATGCGGAGAAGCTCTTGTGAGGCTATCTACGACTAACACCTCGCCCTTCTGATTGTTGCCTGAATGACCAGCCAGTTACGATGTCTGCTTTTTTCACTATATAGATTAACGTCTGGGTACTTTTCTTTTTCTTTTCTTGTTCGCTTTTCTACTCCCCTTCCGAGTGTCGTCTATCGAGACCCTGGGCAACAGCAGCGGTTCCCTATCTATCGAGATCCCAATACTCCAGGGAGCATGGCCACTTTTTGGCAGCGCTCAATTATCTTTTTCCCCGCTTGACTACCATCTGGACCCTTGGTCTTTTTCATCTCCAGTACTTGACGTCGTGGACAAATCGGCGCATTTCAATTATATTACACTCTCTCGGCACTGCTGATCGTCATCCCGAACACATACAATGCATCAGCACCCGCGATCACCGTTGCCGGCACGACAGCCAAGCACATCGTCACCGAGATCAGGAAGAGGGGACGGCTTGAGATCTCAAGATGATGACCGGCCGGCTTCCGGCCAGGCTTCGGACACAACTAGGGGCCTGGGGATCGACGCAGGAACCGACACCACCGCTCCCGGGAAGGAAGCCATGGCCAAGCTCAACCAGATTATATCAGTGCGTTTCTTGGGTGTACATGGGTGATTTTGCCATTTCGTGCAGTTGCTAACCAGTGGTGTCCCTATAGAATTATCACACAAAAGCTGCGCTGATTATACTGCACGCGAGAGCTGAACTTCCTCCAACTTTCATCAAAGGATCCGACACACCGAGAGTCAATCGTTGGGTAAGTATACATGGTATTATATCTAAGACAAATTTACAAGTAAACTAACTTGGATTTCCACCACTGTTAGTTCAACGTGGACCTGGACGAAACCGATGAATATCGGGACAGCATACGAAAATGGAGGACTTGCGATGCTACCGATAATCGACCGCCGCCCATGATAATCGAGACGTTTCTTGATGCAAAGTCCTTGACAAACAGTCAAACTCTCGTTCTCATAGACGAAAATGGAAAACGCTGGGATGTCGTGGGGGCTTTGGCAGCGTCGCAGAATTCATCGGTGAGGGGCAAGCCAAAGGAAGTCGTTCTAGAAAGATGGAAGGTTGAGTTGGGCGAGTCTTCAACGAAACCACCCCCTGACTTGGGTTCTATACTCCCTACCGTTTACAAGAAAAGTATTGTTTTGTTCCGATCATTACATGCATATGCGAGGTTATTGCCAGCTTGGAAGGTTGTCAAACGTGCTGGAATTATGCGCACAAACCCGGCTTTGAAGATCAGATATCGAATCCGTGAAGCTCGTAATGCTGATTTCACTTCGACCGATGACAGTCTTACGCTGTCTTTGCAATCTGGAGTTGATAAAGTCGTCGACACATATTCCTTTGGCACAACTGATTCACCGGCCGGGCCCTTCTCAGTTCAAGTAACCTACCGTCTCAATGTCGATTTCCGAGTTGATGACTCGGAATCGCTTCTCAGTTCTCGCTTCATGGGCGCTGATGACAATTATTTCTTGCCGTCCTTACCCTCAGAAGATCCAAGCAAAATGCTCGCTCAAGAATCGGGCTCCCTTCCCTCAGGGCGGCGAGGCTTAGAAGACCCCGATCGTTCTCAGGCCTATGGTAGTCTCTCAACGTTTCATCAGGTAGGGCCGACAACCGGGGCCAGTCCCATATCAACATTGCGAGCTGCCCGAGACTTGGGTAGCACCTCTCCATCCTCGGCCTCCCCTCCGCGAAAACTACTCTCTGCTGCCAAGTTAGGGCCCGTAGGTCGTCTGGTTGGGGAAAGCACCAGCGGCATGGGTCGACGCCCATCGATTTCACTACAGCCTTTCAAAGCTCCACCGCTGTCAGCATCCCCATCACTCGTAGACCCGCCTCTCGGCGCGTCCCCACGAGCGAATGCTAGTCGTATAGGGGTAGCATCAAGTTTGAGTGATCCTCGAGCTATGCCGCCGCCAACAGTGCCGGCCTCAGCAGGGCGCAAGGTAGGCCTTGAACAAGCAATACCATCATCCGCATCCGTCTCCCCGAAACCTACTCCTATTTCAAGATACAGCAGCTCTTTTAGTCATCGTCGTGGCCGGCTATCATCTGGTGGTACTACTCGTATTGAAGAAGACAACATTTCAAGCGGAAAAGCAAGCGCGACGTCTTCCGGTGCTCCGCCTGGCTCCGGAATACTGGCAGACCCCAGCGCCGCCAGCGGTGACTCCATGCACACGGACGATGAGAATATATCCGACTTCCTCAAGATGCTTGACTTGAAGAAAGATCTCCTGAATCCCGTGAAAGCAGCTGCAGTCGATGCTGCAACTCGAAGAACATCTGCCGCACTGACTCGATTCCAAAGGATGCGTGATACCAACGCTGCACTTTCTGACTCAATGTCATCCTCTTTCCTTCTCCACCGTTCCTCCAGTTCATCTAGCCGGCAGTTATCCAATGTTCCCCCAATGATTGCTGGCACATCGATATCCACAGCTTCTTCTCCAGGGAAACCCTTCTCTCCTCATACCCCCCATGCGCCCGCCATACGCTCCCGATTAAGTTCCAATAATATTGTGAGCTATGATAGGGAGCAGGAACCTTCTCCTCGACAAACAGGTGTCGAGCAACATTTCCAGCCTGAAGTGAATCCAAGCGACGAAACAACGTATCGTCCTACTCAACCGGGTGCCAATGTGATTGACATACCCAAGTCTCCCGGTTCTTGTGCACCGGTATACCGACGGTCGAGCTCTGCTGCTCAAAGCCGTCGTATTAGTGCTGGTGGTGCCGGTGGTGATGATGAGGAGATATTCCCTTTTGGAATGCGCAGCCTCTCACTAGGCGCAGAAGACAGGGCCCATCTCAGCCTGGGCGCTCGGGTGCGTCAACAAGAGTACGAGACTATGGAGGCGAATCCCGAACAGCCAAATGCGGAAGCAGCCCAGCCATCTGATGAAGCCGGTAATTCTGCTCTGCAGGCATCGTTTCCTTTCCGTGAATATAACACGCAGCGTGGAGGGTTCGCATCTAGTGCTGCCGCCACATCAACATCATCAAACCACCCGTACCAAGCACGTTTCTCTCACAGCCGAGGCCGAGGCTCCTCTGGAGGACCACAATCTCACAGTTCTACCTCTAGCAGTTTACCACGGGGTAGTGCTATACCGGCACATCTCACAGAGCGAGAAAGAGAACGTGAGGGCAGCGCAAGCGGAAGCAATAGCGTCACGTCGCTCATGGATAACCGACGCGGAACTAGTCGTCGCTCGGGCTCCGGACGCTCCCTTGCCCAACACGCAGCAACGGCTTTTGAAGAAGATGAGCCACTGTTGTTTGCAATGAGCGACTTCGGCGCCTCACGGCGGAGTCTCGAAGAAGGTAGACGGAGTAGTGTTGGTGGAGATTCAGGGGCAGCCTCTGGAGGATCCAGAAGGGGCAGCGGACGACGAGGCGCTGGTATGCCGAACTTTCACCCATGGCAATAAGAAGCCTGCAACGACACTTTGCTTAATTCCTACCAACCTACCTGAGCCTTGACGCGCATTTTTCAAGATTCAAAATCAACACAGCGGATGAAGACTAGCTTTCAACGACCTCTATGGGCTCAAAGCAACAAACCCGAAGTCAAGCTCCCCGCAGAATACTTTAGAGTCGACAGACTCTTATAAATGCTATCAGTCGAAGCAGTCTCGTTTCTCTTAAGAACGAACCTTTGACGACATCACACATATAGACTCACAATGAGCAGCTGCAAAGCCATTCTCCAATCCCAATGATTGCTTCACTTTATAATACAAGACCAATCAACAGTTTGAAGATTTTGAACCTTTTTTCCTTTACCTTTTCTCTTCTTTGTCCTTTTTCTTCCTTGCAGATCCGTTCTTACCCTCGATCTAGCATCGATCTTGCTCTCCCCTCCTATACTTCAAGGGCTATATATATTCATACTGATATCGATTCCCTCGAGACTGAATTGGGTACTGCGTACATCATTTTGGACTTTAATCAACGTTTAGGTATCATGTGCTTACAGCGTTTCTTTCCCACCGTTCAATTTTAGCAACTTACGCTACTCGTTACACGTTTCCCGCATTTCAATTTCTTCACTTTTTTTGTTTTTAACTTATCTTTTTGCATCTTGGGTTCTGGTGTTTTGGGTCTGGCTTATAGGCTTTGTTCTTTCTTCTTGGTTTTGGTGGGTTCCTTTTTTTCTTTTTCTGTGAAGTGTTTTATCTTTTGGTACGTATTTTTTGTTTGGAAAAGAGAATGAATGGATATGGATGGATCAAATTCTAGGGGCGGTTTGGTTTAGTTTGATGATATCCTCCTTTTGAAAGGCGAAAAAATACAAGTTTTTATTATCATTTTATACATATATTTATTTATTTTCAAGGGCTTTCTTTTTCTTCTTTCTTTTTGCTTATATATCCCTGTCTAATGAATTCGACTACGTGGTAATAGATAGCCCGCTATACGATGGGATGGTTCTTGGTTGAATAAATATCATTTCATTTTTAATGCATGCAAAAGAAAGAACCTATTAGAAGAAGGGTATCTTGGCTCTATATAATTTTGTAAACTTTTCCCCCGAATTAATGGTGACAGTGGCAAATGCAATGAAAACATCCCAAAATAAAACATTATCTTGCCAATCATACATACATGCTATGTTCACATCTCACATCCGACGGAATGTATTCCCCGACGCACTTCGTCGAGCCTTATTCCTGTAGCTAGCAGCATCCGAAGAATCTCTAGAATTATTATTATTGAACCGCGACTCCTGCTGTGGTTTGGATCTTGATGAGGAAGGCGCAAATGTGATTTCTTGTTCCCCGACCACACTGCGTCGCATTGTCCGCTTGTCTTTGCTGACCCTATTGTTGCTGTTGCCCATCTTTTGAGCAAGGGATCCGAAGGATCGGTCTCGGCCTGCTTTCCCTCTTGACGCTGCTGCTGATGTTGAGGACGATGATACTTGCATCTTCGTGTATGGTTTTCTGCTGCGTTTGTAGGAGATTTCTTCTGCTGCTTGTTTGGGTTCGCGTCTGGATGGCTTGTCGCCTTGGTCGCTTTCGGATTCATCGTCGTCATCGTCGTCATCGCTGCTACTAGGGAGTTCGTCCTCCGCTTCTTGTTCGACGGCCGTCAAACCACGTTCTTTGCGCTCAGACTTTTCAATAGCTGTGCTAGGGTTGAGCATTTGGAATTCGAACGAGTGTTCGTCCACAGCGAATTCCTCGTCTTCGAAAAGTTTCTGGAAACGACTGTCACCCAGCAGACCCTTCTTTTCTGTTGTTTCGGGAGCTGCTTCTGTGGCCTCTTCAGCCATTGCTTCGTCGCCTCCTTGATCCAGGACACGCTTGGCGTTGCGTCGCTCTGCCTTCTCGGCTTTCTCGAGAAGTTTCTCGGCAAGCTTCCTGTTGACCTTGACGGCGACCTTCTTCTTGCCTCGGATACGGCTTTCTCTTTCTTGATCAATCTTATCTTTAACTCGCTTGGCGCGCTCTTCCTCCCAAATGTATGGGTTTGTGATGAGGCGAGCTTCTTCATACAGGCGCTGAGCCACGAAATAACCGTGCATGTATGGCCGCAGCAGATTTGTCCGGCCAATAAGATGTTCAAGGTTCAGCGTTCGTAATTGTGGTACTGTCAAGAACTTGTAGTTGTCGTAGACGGAAGACGCCTGGCCGCTCGTGAAGGCCTGAGGATCGTTAGGATCTTCAGCCATCTCTTCCACGAGGTTGTCCAGGAAGGAGCACCATTTCGGCGCAGGACCAAGCTGAGGAATGAAGAATGCGTGTTGTTGCCTGCCTTCGTTTGCGGTCAATATCATTCCGCTGTCTGGGCACCAGGCGACACTGTTGATGTCGACCGCCGGCTCGACTGAGGTCCATGGTGTGCCATCTCGGGGATCCCAGAGTTTGATAATCCTCTTATCGGAAGAAAGAATCTTAGGTTCCATTGTCTGTTCGCGTGCGTTGGAGGATGATTGGAGGAATTTCAGCGTGTGTACGGGATATCCATAACCTTGGTCCTTCTTTAGGAATGGAACAGGCGATCGCAGATCGTACAAGTGAATGAGACCATTTGACGACCCTGTTCCCAGCGTGAGGCCAGACCTGTGAAACTCCAATGCGGTGATCTCATGTCGCGCTTCTCCGGGTTGCGATTGTGTTGGTGGCAGCAAGATCCCGGCCCGACCTCGAGCCCTCGAGTCCCATAGCTCTACTGTACCAGTCGATGTTCCGAAAGCAAGCAGATTATGACTTTCCTCGGCAATAGCACCTGTGTTGACCGCGCCAGTATTGATACCGCCCTGCAATGCACCACCACCGGTGGATGTAAAATCGTCTCCTCCTACATCGACTTCGTAACTGCGCATGTATCGACCGGCTTCCAAGTTCAACCGGAAAACCTCACCAAGCCCATCCTGGTTGACGCCAACAGCGGGAACGAGGGCCTCAGTGGACTGTCTATCGTAGAGCAAATCCCGCCCATAGCGCGGTAATCTCATGGTATAGTGACATCCTGACGGCGTGTGAAACTCGAGGGACCTATCTGCCTGCAGATGTAGGGACTTTGAGTAATCGGAAGAGAGCAAAAGGAAAGTTGTGTTTAGTGACACTGTATGGCGGGCATAGGATAATGATAGGTGAGGCAAATAGTGGGTGTGAATTTGCGGTTTGTATGTTCCTAGAGGAAAACTTTTCAGTTATGATCGGAGGGGGAAAAATAAAAAGCAGCATACCTGTGCTCATAACCCATTGTCCATCTTCACTGACACGAATACATTGGCTCGCTTCTTCGAATTCAAAATCCTGCAGTAGTTCCACTCGATTTGCAAATTCCGGGTCGTTTTTCAGACTGCGCTTTCTCCGCCTGGCAAGCCATTCTGGCAGAGGTCTTGCAGTTGATGAGCCGGAGATGGTATATACCGGAACCGAAGACTGAGTTGAAATTTTCATTTTGGCGCCCCAAGCCTCCTCCCACCGGAAAAAGTTTCGAGATAATAAGCTGTTCGAAACTTTTTTTTTTGAAGTGGCTCGGAGATAACGTGAGATGATTAGAGAAAAAAAAAGTAGGGCCCGATAAAAGATATGCCAAGATTCCCCACGTGATTAAGCTCCCGATTAAGGTGATTGGGTGCGTTCCTGCCTTCCGATGACCTCGATCAGTCGGAGATGCATCCAGGACTGCCAGACTGACCATATTCAAGGCTTTGCATTTATCAAAAGACGCTGTTATGCCATTTCAATGCTGGCAGTGTGCTTGTGGGCTGAGTCAAAACAGTTACTAAGCCGAAATCCCTCCCACAAGACAGGCTATCAGTATGGAGACACGTCCCCGAGGCTCACACATCTAAGCATTTCGTGCACGCTTGAGAGGACAGCCCAACTCATCTGATTATCCCCTTCACTGTTTTTGTTCCAATGCATTGCGCTAGCCACGTCGCTAGAAATGCGATCGTATACCGTTCATCTACGCCTTTTTTTATACTTAGTGAGTAGCCTGGATTATTTGGCGTGGGAGCCATTCCGGCGGTGATAATGGACTTCCCCGGCGATGCCATCACCAACATCAGTGCCATTGTGAGTACACTCTCCTATTCGTACTACCTTGCAACTAATATCATCCGCAGAATGGCTTCTCTGTAATACACTGGAGAATATACACTGAAGAAGCCGCTATCATCGGCAATCCATCTTCCGAAGCAGCCCCAACCAACGGCTACACCATTCTCCGGCACCTAAGCAGGCTAAAAGACTTAGAGATTCAATTGCGAAATCTTGATTGCCTGGTATCATGTTATCCACGACGCCTTGGTCTGTGGATTTTCTCGCCCACTCCGGGCTTTGAGAGCTTGCTTCCACTCACTAGGGAGTCGACAAAGTTAACTATTGGTGCATCGTCACTAAAAGGTGGGTTTGATTGTCTAAAAGTAATACAAAAGCTCCTCACTAATCTTTTCATAAAGTCTCTGCCTCGGGCAGCATCGCCGCTACAGATCTCATAAGATCTCTCTCTGCTGATGGATTAACGTCAACTGGGGGCACGCCTGGGCAGTCTAGAGCACCGGGCCCAGGTGCTAACGGGCCGAGATCAGGCGATGCATACGCCATCTATGCATCTCTCATGACAGCCATTGCCGGAGCCATTGGACTCCAACTCACCAAGCGTCACAATGCAATTCCTCTGGGCACTCGGACTTTTTTCACGGCCCTAGAGCGGAGTTTCTATGATAATCCAACAATACTTAATGATGATGCGGATTCTATACCCGCCCTAACCACTCTACGAATCGAACTCGTTCAGGCTGGGAAGATTATCGTGGCTCTGCATACTGTCCATCAAGATGGCATTTCACGTCTGGGAGGGCCTGGCTTTACCAAGATTAGCCCGGCGGACGTACAGCCAAATATTGATGTTTGGCTTGCTCCTAATGGAACCGTCGCTCGAGTGATTTCTGCCGATACGACACTATCAACAGCGTTTGCTCCCAAACAGGCGAAAAACGATGCCTCTGCACGCCAGATCACAGAAGCTAAACAAAGAGTTTGGAAAGCAACGGTCTTGGAATGGATAAGCAATGTTGGGCTTCCAGTCGATTCTTCCGAGGATGAACATTGGGTTGAAGTGGAAGTTTCGGAACCTTTTTACGCGCGACTGGCAGCTGAGCACTTACGTAAAATGGATGACGGTCAATCATCATCTCCCTTGAAACGAATCCTTTGGCCTGCTCAGTACTGTTTTAGAAGAACTAAGGTTTCTTCGAGCAGTCATTCTGAAAAGCCCTTTGGCACCATGACTGACAATGAAGATCCGTTGTATTTCGCTGAAAATTGGCTAGAAACGGCTACGTCACGACATGAGAAGGCTACGGGTAGATCTTTGGGAGTTCAAGAAGCGAGTCAAAACAAAGCTCCCTCGTTATCCAAATCCGAAATTCCCGAAAAGATTGAGAGCCTTGCTCGGGCGGTTCACTATCCAGATTTACAAAGCGCAAGCTCCGTCTATCCCACACCACCAGACGGGGCTCTAGTCCCAGGCATCAATCCAGCTATCTCCGATAATCTTGGGGCCGATGGCCAGGATATGGGATTGTCGCATACCTCTGGTTCTGTTAAACAACAGGAACATGCTAGCGAAGACTCCGGTGGCAAGGCCGCTCTGCAGCCCATAAGTGAGATGGAAGTTGGATCTGGTCTTTACGACACCAACGATGATGACGAGCTATTTAGCGGCATGAATGATCGAGACTTTGGAACTAAAGGAATTACAGATGCCGATTTTAGTTTCTTCGATGACGATGAAATGGATGATTTCCTGGCTGACAACCCACCAACTGAACATCCCGAAGACATGCAGCAGCCATCACTACCAGAAGCCGCTAAAACTCAAATGCCTCAAGAAGAGGTCAAAGCAGATCAAGTGGCCCCGAAGGATGAAATAGTAGAACAGTTGATGGAAACACATTCTCCAAATAATATGGAGGTTGAGCCTGAGTTGAAGGTCGAAACCCAGCAACCGCATACTGAACCTCACAATCCAACGTCGAAAGTTTCGTCATCCGGCCTTTTAGAAAAGGTCTTGAGCGCCCCTCTCAGTCCAGTCGATATCAAGAAAATGTTATTTTCGAGGAAAGACGCGAAACAAACTGGTGACACCAAACAAACTTCCAGACCATCGAATCCGGAACCCGAGCGAAAGCAGAGTCGATATAATGCAATCTCATTCAAACAAGGCATGACGCTCTCAGATCAGAAGTACGCCAATGCAGGGCGTTTCTTTTTCATGGCAAACAGGGACAATGCCGAATCTACCAACTCGACGCCTGGAATCCCGACCATTGGTTTTCCTAGAGGGCGCAAGTCCGGACCTCGGACGTTTTCAGAAGAGGGGGTAGCAGAATCGCGTCAAGCAGGCTCGGTACAGTCCGTGCAACGGTGTGACTCAGTTTCTAGTGATGAAACTAGTTTCGATAGTAGCGATGACTACTCTGAAATCGAAACATCACCAGTAAGAGCAACGACCCTAAAGCGAAAGCGACCGCTTTCTGAGGCGGAAAAATCCACGACATCATCCATGGAAAGGCTTTCCATAGCGTCTGAAGCGGAGAGTCACGCTTCAAAAGAAGATACTTCAATATTTCTAGGGAACTTTTTTTCTTCCTTTACCGACTGGTCTTTGGTGGGGTACTTCTCGGCCAAACAAAGCCCAATTTCACCCATCTCGAGTCGCAAAGAAGATCAGATGCAAGTCGCACAGTTGGTGGTCGATCAACTTACTCAATCATCGTTATCTCACAGCATTGATGGCTGGGAATCTGTTCTAGATCTTGAAAACGAACTCGTAAGTCTTCATACATGTCTTGATGATGGCACGGTGATAGGTGAGACCGAGAAGTTGGATTTGAAAACATACGCCTCTCTGCATGATGTTCAGCCAACTGTTGCTGAAACGCCATCGGCGCGGCCCACTCCACAACGAAGAGAGATTAAGGGCTCGATTTCAAAACTACCACCTGCGCACTTGCGTATTCACCGTGGGCGGGACTTTTTAGAGGTTCTGCCGACGTCAATGCCTTTTTGGGAAACATTCGGATTGGCACCTGCAAGTGGACAGAAAGACGTCTCCGCATATTGTATCTGCCCCCAATTTCTGGGTGATGGGGCGGATGCATTTATGACGCGATTAGAGTTCCTCTACTCTAGTTGCAATCTAGGCAAACATGCCAGAGGCGACAAGTCGAAAATATTTGAAAACGGCATAGGTTTGTGGAACATTGCAAAGGGGGATGGATCATACGCGCGGACAATGCAATCATTGCGCAGTCTGTGCGAAGGTTTAGGTATGAATTTATCCAAAGGAACGTCTTTTGTGGCTCTAATTGGTTTATAGGGAATGCATTGTCCAAAGCGCCTCCGATCAAGGAAAATTTTGTCATCTACATAATCAACCCATTCACTCACGGCGCAGCGTTCGCGGATATCTGCTCGACATTTTTCCAGCTCTTTCACAAGTACATTGGCGATGTGGATAAAGCCTATGCCAGGAGTCAGTTGAACGAACTCGTATTGCAAATAGTGCCACTGAGTTTTATATTCTCTCCGACATCACTGGTGGTTCCCACCCAGTCGCAATACGTCAATCTAGCTCTTGAAGTCTACAGCCGATGTCCTCCGAAAGATGCCAATTCCGGCATTATAGGCTACGCACCGCCAGTTGTGCTAGCAAATGCTGTTCCTAAGGTGATTAATTTCAGGGTCACATCAGAACGGTTTTCCCCTTTTCAAGAAGGCCGCTGTCTTCATGTTGCCGTATCACGAAGTGTTGATCAACGTTGGATTAGCGCTGCATGGTCCGACAATTCGGGATCGTGTCAAATCACCATGTCATACTGCGTGCGCGCTCGGGGGTCGAATGTCAATCGTATAGTGTCTGAAATACGTCAGGAAATTTGGGAGGCTACAAAGGATCTGATGGAGCGAACACAGACCAGATGGAAGGTCTTATTAGTCAGGACGGAGCCTATTGACCAGGAAGAAATTGATGGTAAGTTTGCCTCTTTAATATTATGCTAGAAGAAGATGTGTGCTAATTTTACCAGCATGGACTGGATTCGCTGAACGATATAATCAAGGAAAAACGTTGTCGGTGGAGTTGACTCTTTTCAGCGCCAATATTGCACCTGGTCTCCGTCTAGAACTCCCTGCAGGCCAACTTCAAGCCAACGCGATGAATCCTATGACATCGACTCCGGTGACTACTCCGTACGGCGGGGTCGCATCACCAGACCAGATCGGAGTCGCGACGCCGGCCAGCGGTGGATTTGGCAACATGAATTATAACAACGCAGCAGTGACTCCTACGGAAACACCATCTGGAATTATTGACCCGGATTCCGATGCCGTCCTTATTGATGCATGCGAGGAGTCATGGACAGTTATTTTATCGCACCGACTAAGCAACTCGACGTACATGACGGAATACAAACCAGCGCTTGTCAGTGGATATCTACTCCGTAGAAAAGGGCCGAATGACAGCCAGGGGGTTGCAGCGATGTCATTGAATCTGATCCACTCGTCACGACCGGCAGCTTTCCACGAGGCGGTGCTCAGAGAAGCACTGGGCAATTACCGCGACCTAGCGACTTTGGCTCGTGCCAAGGGCACTCTACATGTACAGCATAATACTTTGCCATGGCATATTGCCACGGCTGTGAAGGGACAGGAGTTATTGAGTTATGTTTTATAGAATGTATGATTGGACGAGATTTGGATACTGGATGCATACAGTGGATTGATATAGGTCAAGATTTCAGATTTCTTTGCTTTTCATATGTTCACATACCCAAGCATGATTGGTGTATTGCATGAGCGTGTACATTTGATCCGTCTGCATATCCTTCAATTTTACCTTTTTTCTTTATAAAATCAATACTTGGGCTTCTAATCGATCAATAAAGGGGTATCAAAACACCCATAACCCTTAACAACACTCATCTCATCCACGCCGACCTCTTTCGTCTTGAACGACCAGCCTATAGCCCTATTCTCAATTATGCAGCACGACTTATCATCTTCCCCCTGATCCCCTTCCTGAGCATCCATCCAAAGACATCCCCCAAAAACGCCCAACTCCGACACCACCTCCTCAGCCACAATGCCCCTTTCCGACGCCATCAGCACTCCATACACATTCCGCGGAGAGTTGATCCTCTCCATGAGAATATAAGCGTCCCACAGCGGCGAAGCGGGCGGTAACCCATTTATAAAATTTTGAATTTCGCCAGAGTCGTATGTATTGTGCCCGCCGCCTTCGAGCGAGACGGGTTTGAGGATGTATCTGCCGCTGCTTATATCCAGTCTATCCTCGGCTTTGGCCTTGTTATAGTCAAGTCCATATATATTAACAAACGTCTCCCGAATCACATCCGCTTTACCAGGAGCGAGCCAGCGTTCCAGAACCCCCGGCGCAGTAAGGGCCTGCTGTACTTTTTTTATTGTAGTAATATGCCCCAGGACAGAAGGACACTTGATTGCGCGCGACATTTCAAGCCTGATGCGCATCTCTTTCCCAGCATCATGCGCATACTCGTGCGGCTCGTAGCCGGCGCGGTGGTAGATTACCGAGACCTCGAGGGGAGTTTTGTTTGGGGGTATGTGAAGTAGAAGCTCGCCTGCTGGCGTGAGAGTTGTGTGGCGTAGGACGTCTTGCCATTCGAGTCTGTATGTAGGAATTGGATTGTCGTCCCAGTTCCAGAGTGCGTATTCAATGGGTCGCTCGTCGGCGATGTTGAAGTTGTTCGGTTGCACGATCATTAGGACTGCAGTAGAGGAAGCAATGGCACTGTACGGCTTTTGTCCATATGTTCTGTGTGCTGAGGCAAGGAGAGATGCGATGCCGTGTATGGTGTTGTTTTGGGGCAGGGATGCCACATCGATTGATTTATCTGAATCCTCAGACGGAAAGTCATATACGCCCCTTCGCGCGAGGTATCGGTGCATATTAGCAACTTTGTTGGCGTGACAGCCTCCGGCGCAGGAGTAGGAGTTGAATTCGACCTGTTTCAGGCACACGTTCCGTGTCCAGGTCTCTTCTTCGTCGTCTTCATCATCGCTGATGCTCTCAGGCTTGGTATGGAGCATATAATCCGAACGGAACACCCCCGCATGCACCTTCTGCTGCACAAGCCCTGGCGCACTACTCCGGCGTCTCTGCACCTCCTCGTACACACACCACAGCGCATCAACCAGCGGCTGCGTGCCCCTCAACGGGGCCGTGACGGCATACAGCCAGTCCGGATCTGCAGCGAGCTTGCAGTACAGTTTATTGTATAGGGGCTGCAGATCATCAACGGCTTGCTGGAACAGCTTGCGAGGGAACAGGGTCGGGAACACGCTGATGCCGACGGGCTGGAGCAGGACGCTGTGCTGTGTTTCGTGGCCGATGACTTTGATGAGCGAGCCGTGGTTGGCTTGGTAGTCTTTGATGTGTGTGGTGATGGTGTGGAAGTGCGCGGGGGAGAGGTTGTCGGGGGGATAGTTGTAGTTGTTCATTCTACATATTTCGAATGCTGTGGTATATGGATCTACATAAATAATGTCGCTCCGCATGATGCCACTTTATGTACACTAAATAGTAAATCCGAAAGTGCTAGCCAAGTTAGGCTAGCTTCCGTTTGTTAAGCAGCCCATAGCCAATAATATTAGATGTAGAGACCCACATCTTTACCTTTAAATATGGGTCTTTGGACTACAGTTATTCTTCGAATTGTTTATTATTATAAAAGCTTTTCTATCAATTCCATGAAGTAGTAATAATGATTTGCTCTAGAGGATGCTAGAGGAAGAAAGCAAAGACTGTGTTTTGGAACCTGCAGGTTTCTAGAACGGATTACAGGAACATGTTTCAACGAGTTCTTATAAGATACCATAGTCTGAACAAAATGTTTCTTCGATCAGAAACAGAGAGACAAAAGTTTCTCAAGGGACATTTGAACTCATACTAGGAGCGCTCAGATATGTGGAAGAACTTGCTCGGCTCTAATTGTGGTTTATTTCACTCATTGGGAGAGTCATGAAAGCATATTGTATTGCCGGAAAGACTCTCAGTCATACCTAGGTAAGCACAGAAGGGGTGTTGTATTTAAAGCAAAGAAAGTTTGCTCTATATTCACATTAAACTATGGGAAAACCCCGATGGGAGAAAAGCCCATAGCAAAGCAAATATTCCGCGATCCAAACTCATCCCTGATACCTGAAATCAAGGAGCGATTCAAACATTTCAGCAGGGAGAACAGTGTCCAGTGCTCCTTTAGAACCCCTTGGCGAGGTCCCGTATTCAAGGTGGGTTACTTTGGCAGTAGGGTCGACGCTATCCGTGTAGAAGGCAACTGTTGTACCGTCGAAAACGACCTGGAAACCGCTCGCTCCGTGATGGCTCACAGAAAAGGTAGGACGGCGCTTGTTCAAGGTCACGTTCTTCAGTTCTTTGCGGTTTTGTCCCCACTCTTCTGAAGATTTGCGACTGTCAAGAACGACTATGTTGTTCGCCCTCCATGATATGTGGAAGATATCATCGTTTCCGTTTTTGAAATTTAACCAGGTGTTTTGATCGGCTCCACCAAGATAGTCGGGGTTGAACCAGGTTGGGGTAAAGAGGAAAATGCCATCGGGGCCAATATCTCTTTCCAACCTGGCGATGTTGTCTTGGGTGAGATCCTTTCGATGTTCGTAAGCCATTGTGAGTGAAAGTCGGGGAGCCTTGTGTTCCATTAGCTTTAGAGGACACACTGAGGGAGAATGATTCCAAGTAGACTGACCTTGATGTGCTTTGGGGATAAACTGACTGTAGCTGTCTTGCGAGATGGGTTTGGATGTGATACTGATGTGGTTTTTTACTTCCATATATAGTTCGATCAAGAGTCTTTGGGCCCTCTGTTACCGGCCTTTTAACTGCTCTGTCGACTCTGTGAGCAAATCTCATCGTCCCTTTAGGGGTAACAGAAGTGCAGATCATGCAAAGTGATGATGTCTCCGCTGCAACAGACTGAATATGGATGGCGAAAAGAAGTACCACATGTAACGGTGCACCGCCGGAAATCGTCAGTGGTGATGTCTGCATTGCAAGGACCTGAATATGGATAGTCAAAAGAGGTATGCTGTGTAACAGCGCATTGCCGCAAACTATTTGCGATGATGTCTCTGGAATTGGATGGTCGAGAGAGGTATGTTCTGGCTACAAACTGTTTGCAATGATGTCTTCACTGCAACAGCTGGAATTGGATGGTCGAGAGAGGTATGTTCTAGCCGCAAACTGTTTGCAATGATGTCTTCACTGCAACAGAACCGAATATAGGCCAGTCCCACTCCAAAAACGATACCCATAGGCCCTACTCGACTTTACACAGATCTCTCACAGAAGACTGGTGCGAGTCAGACAGTAGTAATCATCGTCGTCGTCAAAGACTCTCTTGGTTTCCGCATCAGTCAGAACCGAGACTGCGTCATGACGGCAGCCCTTGCAGTGCAAATCGCTCTCATTGTATTCCTTACACAAACCTGAGCCTCGTCAGCATGATCTACATGATCTGCATGGGTAATTTGAACTCATACACTGCGGCAGGTTTAGTAATTGAGAATTTCAGGTCTACTACCAACGCAATTGCGTACAGATGATCACAAATATGAACAAATGTACTATATGGAAGCGGAGCATAACTTCCTACCTATATGTTCTACACCAGGACACATCTATGTTGTCACTGCCATGTCCATATAGACCTATTACGTACATCTTTACTGCATGCAAACGAATGCAGCGACCAAACCAAGAGAGCCCCGGGCGGCTCAGTAATGTGTGCTCTCCGCCAGTTCTCGAATAGCCTTATACTAGTTCAGCTTTAATATCAGGAAATCAAGGAATCTGTCAAACTCAAGATGTCTTTAACATTTTCATAGAGCGTGTAAAACTCCAGTTATAATAAGGGTGTGTTCTATGTGTCATGGAACACCATTAGATGTAGATCTTCATGACATGTAGTG
Organism: Penicillium sp. OUCMDZ-019; assembly: GCA_011750695.1. Lineage (NCBI taxonomy): Eukaryota > Fungi > Ascomycota > Eurotiomycetes > Eurotiales > Aspergillaceae > Penicillium > Penicillium sp. OUCMDZ-019. The sequence goes on from WTTZ01000011.1 coordinate 360,993, forward strand.
GGCCTACCGCATGCCGCACGCCATATGCAGGCATGTACCATGACAGGAATGCAGGCTCGGCCCGTTGGTTAGGTGTCAGCAAGTTTATTGTGTGCAAGAATTTTGACAGCGGAAAAGATCTCCGGTGTGGTGAGTTGTAAGTGAAGAATACTCTTCGAGTGTTTGGGAATCCTACACATTTGAGTGAAATCAACGTTTATGCGTACGAGGCAGAAGCGTTGGGCGTGTAGTGCCTGGGTATAGTGTCAAGTACCAGAGACCTGCGCTAGGACACGCAGCGTTAATCAGATACATGCGTAATAGGTTTAGGCTCACATATTGATTGCTCAACATAATTCAATCTAGCTTAGTCAATGATTAAGGCTCTGTTCTATTCTCTCGTAGCAAGAAATACACGTGATCAGCCGGATGCCAGTCCACCGTGACCAGAGGCGGATGACTGACTGAATTCAGACTTGTGATGGAGGGAAGAGGAAGAGTCGAGAAAGACCGGGAACGTCTTCGAAGTGACTGTACTATACAGTACGAAACAAACAAAACACTGTCAGGTTTGTACAATACCTCAGAGACCAGGTGGAGGCTCGCAGGCAGCAAGTATGTAAATCAGCAAGTATGTTAATCACTGTCACCTGCAGATTCTTGCCACCGTTGACTAACCTACTCCGTAATAGAATGATTAGCAATCAACGAGTACGTAGTCGCAGCACGCAAGAAATGACGCATGGTAAGGAAGGCATTCTAGGAACGGGCCGGGCAAGTCTAGAGATGCCTCGGAATAGCGTCATAATCATAAGAAAGGTAAGCAGCATCATATATTCGCACGCAGGTACGTTGCCTATCATCGGAGTAAGCACTGGTCTCACTGCCCCAAGGCAGACTCCAATAGAAGAAGGGCAGAGCTCAGCTGAAAACTAAAGTCTTAGCCGAAAATCGGTCTAGTTGAGGCTCAAGCCAAGCCAAGGAAGGAAGCGTCCTAGTCAGGGGTTAGTAATCAAAGTTATGATTATGACACTGTGTTAAGTAACTTACCTTAGGTGCCTAGAGTAAAGGAAGACATCTGTTCGTATTCACTGCTTGACTTCAGCCACCGCCCACTAGCCACAGTCAAGCCACGGGATCACTCTGCTTTCGAGAGTTAAGAAGACTGAGGACAGACAAAGTCCGAGCACATCTTGACGTAAGTTGAGCAAACTGCCTTGACGTAAATTTTACAGAGAGGTAACGTGCCAAATATAACTCGAAGAATAGAAGAAACATGTTTCCAGTCTCAGGACGTGCCCGCCCGCGCACTTGGTAGGCTCTCGTGACGCGAAACTCGCTCGCAAACAAAATAGTGAAACCCGCGAGGGAGATGCGACTTTTTATAGTTCTGTTCGTTTCACGTTGGCACGTCGGAGGATTAGTGGCTAAAGGCCCCTGGAAATAGGCTGTCTCATCGCGGCGGCTATCGCAATTCTGATACACTTGGGAATGTCGTGCATCGAGCCCCAATCAAGCAGCTCCTGCGCCGCAAACCACGGGGTCGGCAGAAACATGCAACGCGTCTATGCGGCACAGTCAATGGCCTGCAGCGTCTCTCCCATCCAACCAAGACGTCGTCGCGTGGCTGGGGAAATGTCCGAGAAGCAGAAGCTCGAAACTCGCGGACCTGCAGTTGCCAACTTGCCAACACAGCCCTGCGCTAGGCTACTCTGGGTTAGCGCTCTTGCCTGAGGCTTCTGTGGCACTGGATCAATCAATCAACGACGTCAATTGAACTGAGAGCTTCCTCTTCTCTTTCGAGCATCTGTTTCTGAAGCATCCAGAAATACCTGCGACACGCTCAAGAGCTCCTGCATCAGTTGCGTATCAGCAGTCGCCGAAGGGTCTTGCCACGAGCAGCACGCAAATCACAGAGCAATGCTTCTATTCTTGTATTCGATGTATTCGATGTATTGAGCGTGTTATACCAGTGCGATACTCTTTTCTGTCTTGTACTCCGTTCTGTTTCTGTTTCTGTATCTTTGTCTTGGAGTAATTGATGATATTGACCTGTGGCTCAGCGTGCCAAGCACTCGTACAATAAACTCTAGATGTCGTATATTAACCACTAGCAGCTACTATATTGATAGGTTGACCAGGGTACTGCCACATTTTGGCTACGGCTAAAAGGCTTGTGCGCCTGAGGCTGAATTCCTGAAGATATCTCGGCCCTATCACGGGCGTCTGTGGCCGTGCAGCCAAGCCACCACTTCTGTCAGACGCAGAGTCATCGTCTGTCGCTGTCCAGGATAGGAATAGCCTTGTGTTTCTCGTATTGAATATTACATCTATATTTGGTATTGTGTATATGGCTGCCTGCACTTTCTGGCGCGTGAACCTCTGTCTAGCGTACCATACCGTATGCTTCCTCCCATTACCGTACTTTACAATATCATTGTCTGCCTGTATTTATCGCAGAGCTCTGGCTTATAATGCACTCATCCCCTCGCTCATCTTCTCTCATCTTCTCTTCAGACAACTATTCTACTTACATACACTTCTACATACTCATCCAAATACTTCAGCCTACATTACTTGCACTTCCTGCTACTACCACTGCACTACTACTCTGCTTCTGCCCACTTGACCTTGTCACCTGCTGTCTATAAACAGCCAACTTCTTTATTACCTCACCAACCGTCAAGCTGTCGCTCCCTCGTCTAGACCGTTTATCCCTAGACGACATCCTGAGGCCTCGCCAAAGACCTCGCAGCGACTCCTTCTACGACTATCGACAGTCACCCACCATGCCTTTCATCGACATCGGTCACGACGAACCAGTCACGCGCGTGCGTGACCTCTTCGACGACGAAACCTTCGTCCTCACCAACTTCGAAACCCACGCCAACAAGTGCTCGCTCTGCATCGATGCGCTCGAGACCTACCGCGAGGGCCGCTCGCTCTGCGACCGCGGCCTGGCGCACGCCCGCGACGTCGCCAACTACGTCTTCAGCAAGCAGGGCAAGGCCTACTCGGTCGTCAACAAGGAGCACAACGAGGAAGTGCTGGTGCGCATCCCGCGCCAGCACCGCGCCGCTCGCCGTCTGCTGCGGGCCATCGAGGAAGGCCTGCGCTTGCGTCGCGACCAGCCCATCGTCAGCTACGACCGCACCTACCATGTCAGCGCCCGCCAGCCTGCCGAGCCCGTCACCGAGATCATCGAGCGCACTCCTCGTCGCCGCGTGATTGTCTACCGTCGCAGCTCGCGCTCGCCCAACCGCGGCTCCTTGTACGAGCCTGACCGAACCGAGCGCGACCGAAGCGACCGCCACCGAAACGACCGCCGATATGTGCGGGTGTTGCGGTGAATAAATCGTGATGTTGATGTTTAAGCAATCGAACTCTTCTTCGCCATAGAACTATACCTGTGAACCGGTCCTGTCGCGCGATCCTGTCATGCGCGACATCCTGAATAACCAGTGGTCAGTTCTGCGCTTCTGCATGCACTGCAGTTCTGTCAACAATGTCTCCAAGCAGACACCCAGACATCCAGACGAATCAGCAAAAGTCTTGCGTTGCTTGCCTTCGCACCGAGCAATACAAAATAGAATCGCCAATTGAGCTTGACTTGATTGAGCTTGAATTGTTGGCGGGATTGATGATTGATCCATGGATGACTCACGCTAGCTGCGGGGCATCCCGCGCCAATCAGCGTCGAGCTATATACTTATTTCCTATGTCCTCTTCAATGATTTGATACGAAGAATAATGTATTAGTTATGTGTTATGTTATGTATGTACTAGTCAGCTAGTTAGTGAATCCACGATATGATCAACCATACAAATCTTCTTGTATAGTCTGTAAGAACTGGAAATGCCAGATACGTACCCCGACGTGCCTTGGTATATGCAAGACTCCACTATCTTCACATAGCCACGCTCGATCATTGCTCAATGCATCAGCACATATTCCGATAGGCTTGAGTGTGAGTCATTGTATGTTAGTGCATGCATGTACTCCGTATGTATGGATGTATTGTTGTGTGTGTAACCAATTTTGGTGGCTGGACTGATCGATATACATTGTGGATATAGATGTATTCAGTCGACCAATCTTTAAAGCATACTGTATCAAACCAATACATATGTATCCAGAATACCCACTACTGTAGATATCTCTGAGCCCGGAATATTCTTTCTGTATCGTATAAACATGCAGATATGACTCACCCACATACCGGAGTATACACGCCCAGCCAATAACGATACTCTGCCCATCGACATACATTAGATATGTTTACATGTACGGATGAATGTCTGCTGATACAGTTTTCTAGTATTTACACGTCTTGTATCTTACATTCGATAAAATCTATCTATTCTTTCAAAAAGGTCAAGATTAATAATGTCTCTGATCGTTTATCGATAATGCGGGGCGAGATAGCCTCAGGCATCAGCTGATGGTCGTTACACACCACCAGCCACGACGATCTACATTCGAGCATCATTTTTTGACTTGTGTAGATTAGATATATGATGTTGGTGCCACGAGGACAGTGTGCATGCTATAGCTGTAAATACGTGGTTATATCGGTGCTATTTTATTCGTGGGTCATATATCAATATCGATGTATACCAGATATGGCAGTTATATGGTCGTTATATGCCTGGAGTTGTGTGGAGAAGACGTCTCTGAGTACGTAGGTTCGTTGTTTTGTATGTACATGAATGATGATACCAGGCAAAGAGACTCTCATCAATTATAGAAGGAGGAGGAAGTACACTCACAAAGTGCGGTGCCCTCTCGTAAGCTACGGCGGTGATTATCGAGATAGGGCTATGGTGTAGTGATGCCTAGGGCAAACAGTGAAGGAGATGCCTCAGGCTCGGTGTGAGAGCTCTTTCCCTTTGTCCCGTCTCAGTCTGACCTCAGACTTCTTTTTCTCTACCCTCTGCCATTTCCAAGATCACGAAGCCTAGGACTACTCCAACACGAAAAATCAATTGGTCCAAAATGGACAACAACCCACCAGCATGGTTACTCCTACCACCTCCACCAAACGCCCAACTTACCACGAAAATATCGAAATTTTACGCAGCCCAACAGGAGAATCCCTGGCTGAACGGTCTTGGTCTCGACGAGGAAGACTTCCGAAAGCTAAAAGATGTCCAAAACACCTATAGTGTCCGACTAGATGACTTGCCTCATGCTCGATACGAGTTCAGAATCTACCTGTTGTGGGACTACGACCGACTCTGGGGAATCTTCAACTTTGGACGCACCAAAGGCGTGTTCCTGGTTGATCCGGGCCTGAAACCCGACCTCGACCACGGCCAGGAATTACCTCTCAAATGGCGTGGAATTGAAACGGACGAGCGTAATATTTTTTTCTGCAACGAGGAGTTCAACAAGGGCAAGATCATCTTCAACTCGACGTATCTTGGCTTTAAGGGCCATTTGGAGTTCATGCACCAGGACGGCAGCGCAGGAGGGAGTTTCGAAGGCCAGAGATGTGCGTTTTATGCCAAGTCGTACTTTAGCCCAGGCCTAGCCCGTTACAACTTGGAGGAGGCCGTGGGGATGTGGAACGTTTATGGCCCTTTGGCGGCAAAGGAGAGAGTTCGTCAGTTCTTGTCTTCATCGGATCTGGCAGCCGACCTTCGCAAGCGAGATGAGGGTGCCGGGGCTATCACTGATGGCAAGACACGCATTAGCGATGATAAAACTCTCAATGGCGATGGCGAAGGAAAAGACGACTTGTCTGTGGTTTCCCAAGAGTCTTTGGACAGTGAAGAAAGGGTTGGCAAAGTCTTCGACAAGCACGGCCGCAGCATCGAGATCCGCTTTCGGTTGGACAGTGAGGGCAATATCTTCTGGGCAAATTTCGACGGTGATTTCAGAGACGTCTTCCTGAAACAAGGCCGTCGTAAAGCCGGTAGTTCAATTCATTCTATCCTAAACTAGGACGGAATAATAGGACGGCCATGTCTATTCTAGAGTTAGGCTTTAGGCTTGTTGGATTACCCCATTGATTATTTGTCATTTTGAATCATGCTTCGAGCATTAGTTGATTTCACTTTCATGTACATACTATGTATGTATGGCTTGTATGCACTCCATACAGCCTGAATCACGCGGCCAGCTGCATATGCTAAACTAGATAGCCAATAACAAATACACCATCACATCGTCCACCATTCAACTTGAGTATACTGACGGGAGCTAGCTTGCATATCAATACGACTAGTATTCGTACTCATATCGTAGCTATATAATATGTCGATCTCGCTTCGAGACTGGCGATGTGATCTGCTTGGTCAGAAGATCAGTTGCACGCACACACAAACACATGATGCTATATCTGCAGTTTGAAAGCTTTGGATTGGTCAGGTCGTGTTGGTGTATCTGTCTAATGATGCATAGTTCGTATCCACAATAATCATGTTGCCTGTCTGTCACTCTGTCTGTGTTGTTGTCCAATGCGGAGTAGATGAGTAGAAGAACAACGACGCTAACACCAATACAGCTAGTCAATATAAATCACGTGATTAGATCACGTGCATTCAATCCCGACTTTGAGTCCGCAACTCCGGAGCAATAATTAATTCGATATCAAAATATCTACGCACTCATTTATCACCACACTGCAGGAGAGGGTTAATTGGGCGCTCAATCCTAGAGGAAGCAATCCTCCGCTCATCGCCTGCAATTCGATTCGATCAATTCCCTGAACTTGCGAATCGGCAGACACCATCTGACCGTCAACTTCTTCAATCAAAATATAAATAATGGCGAAAAAAGGTACACTCTCCTTCTACCTGTTATAGCCTACAATTTGGACAAGAATCTAACACACCCCAGCGAAGTCAAGGACAATGACCGTCCGCCTCATTTCCATGGCCATGACCGGATTCTACAGAACAATGGTTCGACCGCGAACACACCGCCCGCTGAGCATGCTCAAATACGACCCCGTGGTGAGGAAGAAGGTGCTGTTTTTGGAGGCTACAAAGGGCGGGAAGGCGAAATAATTAGTTTTTCGAATTGAATGAGACCGATTGAAAGCGAAATCAAGCCCGAAGTCGAAATAGGGCTAAAAATGTGTGAATACTAAGAAAGAAGCTGGGATAATTGAATCTTGTACGATTACGGCGTTTTTTATGAGGGATTTGTTTGCTTCTTGCAGTTTTTCGTGCGATTGCATGGGGTGAATAGGTGATGCATTATATACCTTCCTACCGAATATCACCACTTGATCTCTAAACAGAACAGCCTGCTACTTAGGTGTTTATACGAAAGCGAAGACCGGGAATAAACAGGTCGACTGACTCTTGACCGATACTGCTGACAGTGCATACTGCATAGCACGTAGATGCGTCCGGTGATACATCGGAGAAAAACAAAGCATGTCAATAGAAGCGCGAAGAAGAAGCCAATATTCGTTCGATCTGCATGGAATATTCTAATAGTCATATCGTACATGTAATATTTATATTCCGACTGCTGATCGGCTCCACTGCTGAAAGAGTCGAGTCCGGCAAACAACAATGGATAATATTATAATAACTATTTATTTATTGTATGGAATAAAAGCATGAAACAGCTGAGTTGGGCTGAAACAGAAAACGTGCGCTAGACATGCGCCCCTAATCGTATTCTCTAGGCAAGACGGAGCATTTCATATGCAGATCGATCCAGCAATAAAAGTGATATTATTACTGCCATATTATTAGTCTCTGACTGCCTGCTAATAACACACAATACTAAGACGCCGCTATGCTGTCTGTGGTTGGCCTGGCGAGACTACGCCGTTAGTTCCCTCGATTCTGAATAAGGGGATCTTAGTTCTTCTAACTGCCTTTTGCTTACTCTTTCTTTATCCTCGCTTGCCCAGTTCAGTCTCCTTAACGACAGAATTGGAGTTGTCCTGTTCGTCTGGCTTCATTTTACCAGCGCAACCTGCTGTGTGTTCGTGCAACGCAGCAGGAGACACCTCACCCACCCCCGCCGCCTCGCAGATAGACTGCTGCTGGCCCCATCGTCAAAGTCACGACTCAATAGCTGACTCTGCATTTCACTCGCCATTCCACCGTACCGTCCTTTCAGGGCGCTGCTCTGCGCTGCTCTGCTCTTGCCTGCCCGCCCGGCCTTGTTTGTCATCGTCATCGTCTCCCGTCGCTAGCGCCTGCTTCGTTCTTTCCGGGAACCATCTCTCTCTCTCTCTCTCTCTCTCTCTCTCTCGTCTACAACCAATCCACCAGCCAGCACCTCAATCAATCAATCACATCCTCTCTGTCGCTACCAGACTCGTCACTCGCCCTTTCAGACCCATCACCTCGGGTCCCTGCATTCAGTTTGGCCTAATTATCTGCGCAACGCCAACCCTCGGGCCTTTGCAATCCAGAAAATTCTACCGCCTTTAGTCTCTCCTCTTCCTTGTTGAGTCGCAGGAAATATCGAGTCTCAGTCTACAGGAATGACGCCAATCGCCAATCGCTCTTCGTGAACTAGGACCTTTGTGCGTGCGTGCGTGTTTGTGCAGGATTCCCCGCATTGAAGTGAGCGAGGATGGGGAATTCGCAGGGAAAGCAGGTGGCCTTCACCGACGAGGGTGAGTATCTGAGGATCGAAATAAAAAGTGCATTTCCTAACATCTCTACAGTCAACCTTAATCATTTTCGTCTCCTCCGTGTCGTCGGCAAAGGAGCGTTCGGCAAAGTCAGAATCGTCGAACGCAGAGACTCGGGCTTGACATTTGCCCTCAAATACATTCGAAAAGAAGAAGGCATGTACAGGAAGATGTGGGAATTGGTGCCTTGCTAACGGCGAATCGATAGTGGTCCGATCTGAAAGCGTTCGAAACATAATCCGCGAAAGACGTATGCTTGAACATCTCAATCACCCGTTTCTGTGCAATTTGCGATACAGTTTCCAAGATATCGAGTACATGTATGCTCTACCTATCCAATATCTTATAATGCCCTGTATTGACTTTCCAGCTACATCGTGGTCGACCTGATGAACGGCGGTGATTTGCGCTTCCACATTTCGAGAAAATGCTTCACCGAGGAAGCTGTGCGGTTCTGGATGGCAGAACTAGGCTGTGCGCTGAGATATATCCATTCACAAGGCATTGTCCATCGCGATCTCAAACCAGACAATGTTCTGCTGGACTCTCAAGGCCACGTCCATTTAGCTGATTTCGTATGGGCACCCTCTTCAAAGCCATGGACTTTTGCTAACTGTCTTTCTAGAACGTCGCTTCTGATTTCAAGCCCGGACGACCATTGACGAGCAAGTCCGGCACATTGGCTTACCTCGCGCCTGAAGTCTACGAAGGAGGTGGATATTACTGCGAAGTTGATTGGTGGTCATTGGGAGTTACGTTCTATGAATGCATCTTCAATAAGGTACATCCATCGCAACCTTCGTTTTTAGACTACCCCGCTGATGATGTCTCTAGCGTCCGTTTGAAGGCCGTAGCCAGGACTCTTTGAGTGAAGCCATTATCAAGGCGAACCCCAAATACTACGTCACCAACCCTGCCGTCACAATTCCGTGCTTACGAGCCATGTCCGCTCTTCTGGAGAAAGACCGTAGCAAGCGAATTGGCGCAACCGGCTTTGAGACATTCACATCACATCAGTTTTTTGCGGAATTAGATTTCGAGGCTTTGGAGAGGAAAGAGATTGACCCGATTTTTACCCCAGCGAGCGATAAGACCAACTTTGACGCTACATACGATTTGGAGGAGCTTTTATTGGAAGAGGCGCCGTTAGAGGCAAGGGCTCGGAGACAGAAGCCTCGCGCCGAGCTGCGAGAAGATGCGACGGCCAAGGAGATCCGCGAAGATGAGCTCCATCGCATCATTGAGACTATGTTCGAGCCCTTTGACTACACGCAGGTTTCATATAACGGGTATGCCTTTCTATATATCTACATTTACATGTTCGATACTAACAGATATAGCCACGCGGCTGCTGCACTGGCAGAAGCCTGCGATCCTGAAGATCATATTCACTCGGCAGGAACGAACACTGGCTCTGGATCTTTACATTCACGACAAATATCACAATCGAATTCGATAAGCGGAACGTCTCCTCCCCAGCACGGGGATATTAATATTAATAATAATAAACACTTTGCTGCTACTCAAACGACGACTTCAGTTTCCGGAGCTCTTACTGAGGAAGAGCGCTTGTCTATGTCGTCTCGCACAAACCGCCCATCAGTAACTTCAGCCCCTCCGCCAATGCCACAGACGTCGTCACCCCAGTCTTTCAGCCGACCACTACCACCATTACCAGCCGGATTGCGCCAGAAGGGAGCCACGCGGAAAATGAGCAAGGGGGGCGGTGTTCAGATGGTCTTGGAAGAAGCGGGCAGTTGGAGCGAGCTTGCGGATCAGAGTTCCACGCTTCCGGCGGAGGGTTACGAAGGGCTTCTCAATAAAGGACAGAAGCCTCCGAATAGCGGCATGCTGGCGTTTCTCAGTCGCAAAAAGGGGCGTGAGCGCAGCCCGAAGCCTACAGAGCCGGGCGTGCTTGGTAAGGAGGGTGCTCGTCATATCATAAACTAGGCTTTATCCTCTGGATGACAAAAGGGACATTTCAACATGACGACTCCAACGGCCTTCTCGATCCGTCACACACTCCGAATACATACACATCTTCTTCCGATCAGACAACACGTCGATTCTTTTCTTTGAAAAGAAAAAAGGGGGCTTTCTCATGGTTATTACATCATTACATTACGACTTCATTTTTCCATTCCGTTTCATATTCTATTCGACTCAGTTGATAGTACTGCTGCCTGACACGGTATACCTGATACTCGCTTGATATTACTCGACTAATACGGGGGGTTTTCTTTTCTGTCCATGTCCACGTCCGATTCACTGTTCATATATGCATGGGGGTTCAGTCTCTTGTCTATACGGCCTTTTTTCTTTCTTTCTTTTTCATACTTCTCATGTCCCGCTAGACGGCGACCCCTTTTTTCTGCGTCATGATGAATCAAATCTGTTGCATACCCCGAGTTCATCCTTTCTTTATGTGACCTGTCGATGTATGTATCTATTTCGTTTCTTTCTTTTCTTTCTTTCTTGTACTTTTACGAGCGTTCGGCATAGTACTACATAGTTAGTATGTAATAGATTCTTTAGAGGGTTACTGTATACTATCTAACAATATAAAATATATTTTCATGATCTTGAAGCACAGTATATAGAGCGAGTTGTATAGATGGTTGCCCGGCAACCGACACGGTCAAAGCCATCAACCAGCCAGACGAGCTTAGTTGCTTGGCACGATCGTCTTTGACGGTTTTTTGCTATTTTTAAATCTTGATCTCTTCAATTGCGTCTCGAAGAGATTCAGGACTCTTAATTATCAAGAGAGAAGAGAAAGACATGGGCTGTCGCTGCTCATGCTAAGCAGTCACGGGTCCACCGACGAACGCGCGTCTGCGTATTTGTTTACTACATACTATTTACTCACTAAGCGCTTAGCTGATTGCTATCATTCCAGAGAAGAGTAGAAGCCAGCACACGTTCTTTACATGCCTATTGAGCTTCCATGGAATGAACGTTGAACCACGCATGCCTGCTTGCTGATCCCACATTCCTCATTCTCAGCAACAGCCATAAAACATAAATGCCGAGTCACTCACGCACCCGAGATCGCAGCTACTACCGCGATCGCGATACCAACAACAACAACGACAATGAGAATTACTACCACTCGCGCCATCGACGGCTGAACAAAGACGAGGGGCGCTTTTATGGCGACGATGACGATAATAATGATGACGACGATGGAAATGACAATGATGATTACAGACGGCAGGACTACCGCGCCGCACGGCGTGAGCGCGGACAGTCGTCACGCGGCGAGGCGCGGGGGTATTATGAGGTAGAAGTGGAGGAGGAAGAAGAAGACAACACTGCGAATCGACGCGGTAAATCAAGACGGAGGGATTCATCGCAGCACGATGAACCGCGCACACCGACAACGCGGCGGGTGCGCCCGGCCAGAGACAGAGGGGAAGAGGACTATGCTCGGAGGACGAGGGCAAGGGAGCGGACGCCCAAAGCGAAGGAATCACCTGCGACGTCGCCGAAGAAGAGGCTCGATCGCGAAGGGTATAGGCGGAACACGAGCCGTGCTCCGCGAGAGGGGAGTCCCCTGAGAGAACGCAGGCAGCGTCATAGATATGCAGAAGAGACAGACCCTAGAAGGGGTGCGGATAAAGAGCGCAGTCGGGATCTGGATCGTGACCAGGACCGCGAACAGCGCAGGCAACAGCGCCGGAGAGAACGAGACCGCCGGGATAGAGACCGAGACCGAGACCGAGACCGAGATCGGGAAGTTGCTGCGTCGCAAAAACATGCGAGTACGGATTCGGCGAATAGTGCTTCCCAGCTTCTCAGCGCGGATGCCCTGGCTAAGTTGAATGATCATTATGAAAGAGAGAGAACGAGAAAAGACGTCCAAAGGGAGGAAGAGGAGGAACAGGAACGGGAGCGAGAACTTGAGCGCGAACGTGAACGTGAACATAAACGAGAACGTGAACGAGAACGAGAGCAAGAGCAAGAGCGGAGAGATCGACGCCGGCAGAGGACGCGAGATATTGCCGTCGTAGAAGACGACGTTTTCTACGAGGATGATGACCTGATTCATGATACCCCTAGGGATACTATTCGAGTAGAGAAAAGACGGCAACGTCGACGTGAACCACCACGAGAGCAGTCAGAACACCAAAGGGAATTGTACGATGAGGATAATGATGCCGACCTTTTGTCGCCCCGACGAGACCAGCAGCGCCGGCTCGTGTCCGGAGCTGTTATGGAAGAAGGACGAAGCCACAAGCTGTTTTTCTGGCGCCGTCGCGGTCGTCGTAATGAAATAGTCGATGCCGCTTATGCGGACGCTGCTGATGTGGCTTATGATGACGGCTATGGCAATGGCAATGGCAATGGCCATGGCCATGATGACGGCGGTGACGGAGGAGACGACTCTTCGTACAGTCGCGAGCTCAAAGACCCCAACGACGACTACTATCGCATGCCCTTCTGGCGCAGGAAAAGGACCTGGATAATCGCCGGAGTAATCGCCTTGATCCTCGCCATTGCAATCCCCGTCGCAATTGTCGAGTCTAGAAAGAGTTCGTCGTCATCGTCGTCGTCTGGCAGTAGTAGCAGCAGTAGCAGCTCATCCTATGGCACATACAATTCTAGTCTTTCAACTATTTCGGAGGATAGCATTCCGGTAAGTCTTTAGCCCATATCAGCATGGACGAGTGCTAACCTGGCTAGGCATCTGCAAAAGGAACGTATTACGACCCATTCACATGGTATGATACGCGCGACTTCAACCTCACATATACAAACGAAACAGTCGGCGGCCTTCCGATCATGGGACTCAATTCAACATGGGACGACTCTGCACAGCCCAACAGCAACGTGCCGCCTTTGAACGACACCTTCCCATACGGAAGCAGACCTATTCGAGGCGTGAACATTGGAGGATGGCTATCCATCGAACCGTTCATCACGCCGTCCCTTTTCTCGGCCTTTTCCAGCGTCGACGGCATCATCGACGAGTGGACGCTCACCACCAAGCTTGGCTCAGAAGCAGCAAACACCATCGAACAACACTACACCACATTCATCCAGGAAGACGACTTTGCCGAAATCGCAGCCGCCGGACTCGACCACGTCCGTATCCAGTATTCATACTGGGCCGTAACTACATACGAAGGGGACCCATACGTCAAGCAAATCTCATGGCGCTATCTCCTCCGCGCGATCGAGTACTGCCGCAAATACGGCCTGCGTGTCAACCTCGACCTGCACGGTCTGCCGGGGAGTCAGAATGGGTACAACCACAGCGGCCGCCAGGGACTGATCCGATGGCTGAACGGCACAGACGGAACGCTCAACGCGCAGCGCTCGATCGACGTGCACAACCAGCTCTCGCAATTCTTTGCGCAGCCTCGCTACGAGAACATAGTCGTCATTTACGGACTGGCCAATGAGCCGCCTTTGCTGGACATCAGTATATCGACTGTGCTCAACTGGACCGTTAACGCTACCGAGGTTGTGCAGGCGAATGGAATCAAAGCCATGATCGCCATGGGCGACGGGTTTTTGAATCTCGATAAATGGGAGTATATGATGAAGGACAATGTGCCGTCCAACCTGCTGCTGGATACGCATCAGTATACCATTTTCAATATCAACGAAATCGACCTCAACCACACGGCCAAGATCAGCCTGATATGTGACTCGTGGCTGCCCATGATCCAGAAGGTCAATAGTACATCTACAGGGTATGTTCCCCCCCTATATCTTCCCCTTCCTCTCAGATTTATACTAATGAAAACAGATGGGGCCCAACCATCTGCGGCGAATTCTCCCAATCCGACACCGACTGTCCCACATACCTCAACAACGTCGGCGTCGGCACGCGCTGGGAGGGCACTCTCGACGGCAGCACAACGCCGGACTGCTACCTCAAAAGCGACGCCTGCAGCTGCACCGACGCCAACGCCGCCGCCTCCGACTACAGCGACGAGTACAAGCTGTGGCTGCAGACGTACGCCGAGGCGCAGTTCGCCGCGTTCGAGACGGCCATGGGCTGGTTCTACTGGACTTGGGAGACTGAGTCGGCGCCCCAGTGGAGTTACAAGCAGGCGAGGGCGAATGGGTTTATGCCGCAGCTTGCGTATCAGCCGAATTTTACGTGCTCGGATAGCGTGCCGAGTTTTGGGGATTTGCCGGAGTATTATTAACTCTTCTCCTTTTCTTCTCCGTTTTTTTACTTTGTTGGGGTGTATGTAGATTTGTGTTTAGCGGAAACTGCATATAAAGCATCTGTCATCATCTACTTGCTAGTGCTACTGCCTAGTAATAAATAAACTACTGTTGTCTATTCATGGAATGGTTCCAATGTATTCGTATTCTATATGTACAATTGGTATAGTAAAAACATATATATACACACACTCATGACTTCGTATACTTTACAGTGTATGCTAAAAATCAACGCAAAATAAACAATAAATACCCCGTCCCGTCGTTCGTGACTGTTGCTGCGCTCTGTCTATTCAAAGACGTCCCTCCTGGCATGCGTATAAGTGGTAGAAAGTTGTTATTGGTCATCCTTGCTCTCGCCCAAACCAGCCGCCATTTTCCCAGTTCCCTGGCACATACGTAAGCGCCTCTCTCTGCGAGTCGGCCTGCAGACCAGAGAGAACGGAATTCACACGTCGAAAGTCAATTGGCTTCATGATGTATCCATCAAATCCAGTGTCAATGTACTTCTGTGTATCTCTCTCGACAAGTGACGCTGACACCGCGAATATAGGGATTCGTCCAAGCGGCTTGGCCTTGTCAGATATGATGTAGTCAGGAGAAGATTGTTCAAATTCTCGAATCATCTTCGTTGCATCCATCCCGTCTACGATAGGCATCTGCAGAGTCGTTAGTAACTAATTTTAAGCACGTGTATTCAGATATACGAACCTGAATATCCATCAGGATTGCATCAAATGCCTGAGAGTTCGCACGGTATGCAATGGCGCATTCTTCTCCATTCATTGTCAAGTGTACTGTATGTCCGGATCGTTCGAGCCGTTTCTGTACAATCTTGCTATTCACCGGGTCGTCTTCCGCAACAAGCACATGAAGAGAACTAAATGGGGATAGCTCTGATCCTGCAATCGGTGATGTAACTCCCGTGTGTGAGCTTTCAGACATCATCGCCACGGATGTTGCCCTCTCCCGGGAAAGCTGCGGTGGCGAGGGTGGTCTCTCGACCTCTGTTTCGTCGACCCTCAGAGCGCTTATTGGCATGCCCGAGTCTGTGACTTGTTCTTGACCAGCGATAGGAGGGGAACCAAGCGGCATCATGCGACGCAGGTCGGCCGGTTGGGGAAGACTAATAGGACCGGGCGTACTTTCTTTTGACAAACTGGATGTTGATTGTATCGGTGAGATAACATCGGAGCTTTTCTTTGTAGCATCGGGGCTAGCAGGATTCAGCTTCTTTGGTTCTGGTGACTCGACTAGGTTGTTGACAAGGGTAGGCTCTTGAATGGCGCTGATGAGACGATCGGCTTCGCTTCGACCACTGCGAGAACTGCCAAAACTGCCACCACTTCGATTACTCTCTGCGCTGTGGCGTCGCTGTCCGCTCTTGGGTCGTGCGTTTCTATCAACTAGCATCACCTCACCTTGTGTCAACGGCGGCGTGGTCGGATTTTCTGCAGCTTCTGGGCCAGTAGCTTCCGCACCAGAAGACGTCGGTCCGTCCGTAGGCACAGGGAATCTTAGCATAATCTTGAAGCGGCTGCCCTTTCCTTCCTCTGACTTCACGCTCAACTGTCCATGCATGTTGCGAATGATACGAGCGACCAAAGCTAAACCGAGACCTAAAACACGATTGCCGTCACCCCCTTCCGCTTCTCGGTCATCCTTGTCGCCGTCTTTGTCGTAATAATAGTTCTCCTCTTCAGAGGACACCTGTTCCAAGTCTCGGAACAGTGCGTCGACGGTAGCCGGCGACATTCCTGAACCAGTATCGTGCACAGCCATTTCGACCTCCACTGACTCGGGGTAATCCGGTTGGGTCGCAGCACGCCATATATCGACGGACACATGTCCGGATTCGGTATGCTGGATAGCATTCGAAATCAAGTTCACTATGACTTGACGAACTCGACGCTGGTCTCCTAAAACAGAATTTGGAAGACCGGGATGAACATTGCAGTTGTACGTGATATTTTTCCGTTTTACCTCGCCTTCAAACATCTCTGTAGCTTCTTTGAAAGTATCGTGGATATCAAACACTTCGTCTTTGATAAGATTCTGTCCCTTTTCAGTGTTGGTCAAGTCGAGCAGATCGTTTATAACGTAAATCAAAGACTTGGACGCAGAATGAGATCGGGCAAGATTCTCGCGAGTTTCAGCATCCAATGATCCTTCCAAAGCTATCTCTAGATAGTTGACAATAGCGTTAAGAGGAGTTCGGACTTCATGAGCTGAATTGGCTAATAAAAGTTTGGTTAGTTGAGTGCTTTGCATAGCCGCCTCTTTTTGACGCCACACTTCAATGAATTTTCCATAAACGAGGCAAAGGACTGCCGCAGTCTCAATGTCGGTTTCTGTCCAGTCTCGCGAGCGACTCAAGACAGTTTCACGCCAAGCCTGGAAGCTCTTTCGAGGCTCGAGATAGGCAGTCGTTCCTCTTTTCATCTCTTTTTCATACGGATTGCCCGCCCACTTGATTTCGGTCAGTTGCCCACGTCTGAAGAACACAATGAAGTCCCGACCTCCAGCAGAGAGAGGCACATATAGCAAGCCTGAGATATGCTTGAAGCCGGGAGGATACCGTAGGTCAGTGAAGTCCTTGCTCACATCTTGAGATGCAAGTACGGAGTTGAGCTCGCGCATCTTCAGATACTCTAGTAGAGCTAAAATTTCTGATGTATGGGCCAAACGGCCCAAAAGTTTAGTCTCATCACGTATTGAAAGAGCTCCATAGTCCGCATCGAATAGCTTCAAAAGATCATCGGACGAGGCAATAATGTACCCTGAAGGATTCGCTTCTGTGGGAACGGTGTTGATCAACTTTCGAGCCTGTAGACGTGATGTATAGGACAGCCTCTCAATATTTCGAGATACGGTGTCACCGATTAAGCGACACATTTTGCGGATTGGAAAGGACACTCGCATGCCCACATCTCCATACGAATGGCAGGATATTAAACCCCACAGCTCGTTAAAAGCGGTCACACTGATAGACATCGAGGCGCGTACATCCATGTGGGCCAAATACTTGATATGAATTGGAGACATTGCTCTCAAGTATGCATGTGTCATGTCCAGAGGTGTCTCAAGATCTTTCACAGCCCGGCATACGAGACGCGCCGTGCTCAGGTCACGATCATATAGTAATCTGACCTTGTTGATTTTGTACAACTCCCTAGCCTGTTTCGGAATATCAGACGCCGGGAAATGTAAGCCTTTATAAAGATCTTTGGTGGCTCGAGGATCTACGAGCTCGGCAACAACCAAGCCATTCCAGCTGCTATCGAACTGATAAATCATGACACGGTGAAAGCCAGTTAGTTCTTTCACCAAGCCCGTTGCCGTGTTCAGAAGCACATCTAGCGTTGGTGCGGCCGAGAGTTGCTCTTGGATTTGAGACAGAATGTTAAAAACCTTCATAGCTGCTGCTTCACCTTTGCGCCTCCGAGCATTCCGTAAAACTCTGAGGGGACGACTTATGTTGACGGTACTGGCCGCAAGTTCTTCGGGTGTTGGGTCAATCTTCAAAGTATCGGATGGCTCCTCTGGGGTGGTTTGTCCCGAGACATTCAATGGGTAAGTTGTATCGTCCTCCAATTCAAACTCACAAACGATGAGATTGTTATTTGCATCATTCACATGTATGGCACACCAGAACTTCTTAGTTTCACCCTCCGGATTGGCAATAGACATTATAAAAACCTCAGGCCCATGTATCCTTGGATCGCACGATTCGTCTCTAATAAAATCAACGTGGTCGAGAAGGTTGTCCTCTTGTTCTTCAGTGAGTATATCAGTGAAACTCTCCAGGGCAAAAAGTTGTTTCGGTGTATATCCTAGCAAAGCCGCCGAATTCTCGCTAACAACACGAACAACCAGTTTCCCTTCTTTTTCCTCCTCCAGTGCCATCAAGACACCAAAACTTTGTACCGCGCCTGGAATGTGGATCGGCTCATCTTCACAGTATTGAAAGTCTTCACCGTTGCGCCCCGTTATTATGGCATGACCGGCCTCAGTAACGATATGTTGAAATCGAGAAGTGATCAACTCTGGTTCGTCGTGCGCGACCGCTGTACTCCGCGGAGGATCATCCCTAGACACGGGGACTCCACCATCGGTGCTTGACGTGAAGCTGCTATTCCCGTCACCCGATATACTCTCGATTACGGGATGCCGTGCGCCCTTCCATATCTCCTTGTTATCCTCGACTATGCCCGCCGCGCCTGTCGATTCGGGAGCGGAGCCCTCATGCGCCCGCGCAAGCTCTTCTTGCTCCTTCGAAGCATCCCAAGCCGCCTGGTCGATAATGGAGTATTCGCGCGCCCCTTCCTTTACTGGAGATAGAGGCCTGGGCGACTGTTGTTGCCATTGCGGCGGCGGCGACTGGGCGGTTGAAGGGTTCGAGACAGTCGGGTCGACGGAGATGACAGACCTGATGGGAAACACGCGGTCTGGTTCATCGGAACTGAGATTAGAAAATGGGGTGTTCAAAGAAGCTGGCAGAGGCTGGCTAGGATCAGATGGCGAGTCCGACGTGGTGGAGGAATCTTGGGGTGCAGCGGGCGTGGGATTACCGGGGGCAGTCTCCTTGCTGGCCGAGTCGCCGTGGGGTGGTGGAGATGCCATTGATCAAGCGATCCGACTGTTGGAGGAAACGGGAGGTGTTGATAAAGGGCGGGTTTGAGCGCGAATGCGATTTAGCCAGGCATGAGGTATGGTGGCGGGGGTACTCCGATAAGATATTTTCAGGGCAATCATTCGGCGACGTTTCGCAAAGAATGGAGCTGCGTGCGGCGGTACAGGGAACGAATAAAGCTCGTACAGGATATGTGTGTCGCCTTGGTCAAACCATCGGGGCTATTGTCCGAGAGACCGAGGAATGGTGTCAAAAAAAAGTCGATGTCGTTAAGCCACCGGATTAAGTAATGATTATTTCCTGATGGATCGCCCCTCACAGAAGAGGATGCGGGGCTCGGAATAAAGAGCGAAGGACAAGATTCTCGCGCGAAGAGAATTGTTTTTTTTTTTTTTTTTTTTTTTTTTTTTTTTTCAGCAAAAAGCAGGAAGCAACAGGCAGTGGTTCTTCTTTTGAGCAAGCGAGCGAGAGATGGATAAGAGGGGAACGACGAGGTACGTAGTTTGGGTGGCGTTAGTGTTAGTGTGGTGGAGGAAGGAAGCCACCTCGAGATTTCCCCAGGCACTCCATACTTTTTATTGCACGAGCTACGGAGTACATAGCCGTACATACTTTACATATATGTATAGTATAGTACTGCTAGTATATACTCTCTCTATATACGTATCTACTTTTATTCTTAGTTATAGGAAGCACCCTCCTCTTCAAAAGACAGCAATTCAACACTCGGATAAACCAGCGGGGAGATTTTTTTGCTGCCACCAAATTGCACATGCGCATGCCCCGTGGGACCATAACCCCAAGAATGGATATTGCACGTGACTCCGCATTGTGCGTGATTTCAGTACTCAATTACCCAAAGCCCTATATAATACATTTTGCTCAGACACAACTGATAAGATAATTTACATCTAGCTGCAGCAATACGTACATAGCTACAAATGTAACAGAGCGACATGAATACGTACGTATGTATCGTGATTAGGGCTGGTTCCTTGAAGTTGAACCGTGAACAGGCATTAGCGCGCCGCAAAACAAGATTGACTCGCGCCGCTAGTGGAGTACAGCCAATGGGAGAGCTCCATGTTCTTCAAGAGTGGGGCACTGGGACCTCATCTCTCTCTTTTTTTCCAGCCAATCACAGCGGAGTATGCTTGGAATTACTCTCACGTGATATGCAGGGTCTGATTGGCTTATGTGATATACTTAATTGTCAGCAATTGGAGTGGCTCGTAGACTGACGCATATGTATTCTCAAAATAAGAGCAAACAATAGTAATAAGTACAAAGAAAAAGTGCCCCCAACCCTAAGCACCGGCCGACATCACTATCCGTGCCATCCGTTTATACCTACAAAACCAAAAATTTACCAGGCAAAGAAATACAAACACCTTAAATGAAAAAATGAAAAATGAAAAAATGAAAAAAGCGAACAGTTTATCAATCCCATCGCCGCCCGTATACCGAATCGTCCCCTCGAGTAGGCTTCTGAGCCTGTTTCCGCCTTGCGTCCTGGGAGCTGGACTGGCTGGAAGGCAATGACCAGCCATCGCTAGTGCGAGAAGAGCCGTATTCTTCATTATCGTCGTCTTTAGAGACGAGCAATTTCGTCTTCTGCGTCAAGTCGGGTGCACCCCGCTCATGGTCAAACTTGGATTCTGCATCCCGGCCAAAGAGCGCCATCATGTCACGCAAGCCGAGCTTGCCAGCGGCCATCTTGCCTTCAATCGTGGCATTGGCGAGTTCGCGTTTCCGTTCCTGGAGCTCTAGGATTCGCTCTTCGACGGTGCTTTTGATGGTGATTTTGTAGATTTTAACATCAATTGTTTGGTTGAGTCGATGGACTCGGTCGATTGCTTGTTCTTCCACAAACTAGACAAATCTGGTCAGTGATCTGGTTTTTGAAGCAGTAAAATACAAGACTTACCGGATTCCAGAACGGCTCCAGAATTACTACTCGGCTGGCAGCAGTCAAATTGAGACCCAACGCTCCAGCTCGCAAACTGCACAACAGAATTCGCGTGCTAGAGCGGTTTCGTAGCTGGTTGAGACTGGCCTCGCGAAGATCGTTCCTCATACTTCCATCATAACGAGCATAACCAAGATTTGCACGTTTCAGGAAAGGTTCGATCTTGTCCAGCATTGTCGTGAATACTGAAAAGACAATAAATTTATATTCTGGTGCCTCTTTTCTCAGGATTCGCATTAGGGCTCGAATTTTAGTGGATGGAGCAATTTGAGGTCCGTCATCTTCCTCGTCGTCATACTCATCATCTTCGTCGGCAGACTCGTTTGAGCTCGAAATACTGACGACCTCATCCTCGTCTTCGGTGTTGGAGTCTTCTGAGCCGATCCACTCTCCGCCCTCGGCATCCTCGTCGTCAGAGCCTCCGGCCTTGCCCAAAGTCAACGACGACGGTCTCTGGCTTTTAGGGACAACCCAGTCGCCATCGTCTTCGTCCTCATCGCTGCTGTCTTCAATGACTCGTCGGTTTCTTCGGACACGTGCTTCGCGGGCCTCGGAGTCACGCTTTACGGGTTTTGACTTTCTGTGGCTCTTGGACTTCTTTCTCTTTTCCGTCTTCAGATCAACCTCCAAGTCCGCACACTCGCCGCATCTGCTAGCTCCAGTCTTTGATTCCTCAGCGGTCAGTTCTACCTGGCAAATGTCGCACTTTTTGCTGACAACGCTAAGGCCACCGAAAAGATCTGCCACTTTGTCAAGATCGTCGTCCTGCTTTGAAGCCTTGGATTGTTTGCTGACGTTATTTAGCAAAATATCTTTGTCTTCAGCTAGGTCGCTCTTGACCAGATCGGGGTGGTTGCACGCTTGACGGAGTCGGAGCAACATGACCAATGCACTTGCGTAATCAAGTTTAGACCCTCCCATCATTTGGGACAGTCTTCTATCTGTTCGTTTCTCCAACCGCTCGTAGAATGCAACTTCTGCGGGGGTAAAATCGGCTTCGACCTTGATGACTTCACGTTTGACGATCTGGAAGCCGGTCGAAGATTTTTTCTCACTGCCATCTTCCGCTTTTCCATCTCCGGGTTTCATATCATTGTTCAATTTCAGGACATCTTTAGTTCGTCGCTTCATGAAAGCTTTCAGATACACCTGCAAGCGTTTAATGGCGAGACCACCGCGTCCATTGCTGAGAGGCTGAGTGATTTGCTCTCTCCATGAGCTAAGTTCGTCGTAGGGCTGAATGCGCAGAAATTTGATCAAGCTTTGTAGTTCATCCAGATTATTTTGCAGCGGCGTGCCCGTGAGGCACCATCGATATTGTGCATTCAAAGCACAGGCCGCTTGTGTGGCTTTGGCATTTCTATTCTTGATCGTATGAGCCTCATCAAGGATGATACGATACCAGTGGACACTGAAACAACCACCTTTCCCTTTTCCGGAAGCAGCATGCTCTGAACTGAGTGTACCATATGTTGTGATGACCACGTCAAAGTCCTTCAGATCGGCGCTGTGTTTGGCCCGTCCAGTTCCGTGATAGACACATACTCTCAGTCTATGCGACTTTTCAATCTTTTCCTCAATCTCCGACTCCCATTGCTTAATCAGTGCAAGGGGGGCGACAATCAGTGTTCCTTTGTCAACTCCTTCCGGGATCTGTCTCTTAGCATCTTTTTTCTCGCCGTCTGTAACCTTTTTCTGCTCGGAAGGTCGAGGATTTGTGAGTATTAACGCGATGGACTGGATAGTCTTTCCCAGTCCCATGTCATCTGCAAGAATGCCACCCTTCGGCAAAACGCCCCGTGTTTTCTTCTGTCCGTTCTCCTTGTCACACATCCAAGAGACGCCTTCGATTTGATGTGGCAGTAATTTAATTTTTAACCCCTCCCTGGTGCCATCGTCAATCTCCTCCTCCTCTTCGTCTTCGTCTTCCTGTTCGGCTTCCTCCTGCTTATCCTCAGTCTTCGAGCCCACAGAAACTTGTTGAAGCTTGGCAGTCAGGTCGTTGATATCTGCCTCGACTTTCTTCTTCCTAGCCCTCGTTTTAGGCTTGTCCTCTTCATCCTCAAAGGCTCCTTCGAGCAAAGCCTTGATGTCTTCTTGTGCCTTGGCTGAATCGATGTAGGAATATGTATTCATCGATCCGAAATCTTCTCGTTGGGTAGGTCGAGGTGCATAGTTACTTGAAAATCCGCCATCATTGTTTGTGAGATCCATAAAATTTTGTAATGTCTTGGAGGAGTTCGACATCTTTGCTGCTGGTGCTGACGGCTTCGATGAAAAGACCGTAGGTGGCGCCTGCTTCGTGGTCCAGGTGAATTGCGACGGACGCGGGATTTCGACGACATCATCGTCTCTTCTTAAAGACGTGAGGGGTCGCTGGCTTGCGTATGTAGAGGGTATGACCGGCTTGAATGGATCAAACGGCTGCTTGAATGTGCTCGGTTTATTGGTATTCGATCCATCAGACGGCTGGGAAGGCACGCGGCTTGGAGGGCGGTGATGCTCGACACGGGGACGGTTGTCTTTGGGGATATTAAAAGGAACTTGCGATTTCGTTTCGATTGATCGTAGAGGAGTTGTCTTTCCGAACTCTGGGTTGGGGCTGTCTTGTTTCTGCTCGTTTGGTTTCCGCGAGGACAAGGGCCCCTTTGGAGGGTTTACTTCGTTCACCATTGTCCTTGTGTTCCAGTCCACGCTGGTTTAATCGTATAGAGACGACCTAAATCATCAAGTATTAGAGCGTGCTCCTTGTGTGTTTGTGACAAGACTAACAAATGGATCGGTGTTTCCTGCAGAAAGTGCCCTCCTGTTGTACTGCGGCAACCCCTCACTTTGGAAGCAGTCGGGTGTCCACTCGTTGGAATGCAATCGATCGGAATTTTAAACGAGGAAAAAACACGTTTCCATGGAACAGTCGCAGCACGACGCGCACTCGAGGCAACAACGCGATAAATAGTCGCGTACGTAGATGGTGCTTGTTTAGATAGCTGGCGGGCTAAATTTCTCTTTGTTATCGATTGCGGCGTTGATTGTTTGGGTTTGCCGGCGGGGTGCCACAGCAACGGCTTACATACACTAAGATCGCCATATTCTAAGCAATATCACTTCTTCACTATTACTAGCATATCTTATATATAACAAATGGATGCAGAAAAATAAAGCCAAGGAAACGTCACATCCTTATCGTTTGAACGCTATCAAGCCGGAAACAAGCAACGATGGAGAGCATATATTGTATGCATCATTCTAAACCTCCCCAGTTACGCTTTTGAGCAACTCAGGGACTATCTCACTGGCATCACCTTCGAAGAACCAATCACCTGGTTCCAGCGCATTAGCTCCTCCAGGAGTATCGTTTCGGTCCATGTTGATAACAGCAACTCGGGCGCCCTTATCCCGTGCAATATCAACATATCCCGCAGCAGGCCACACCTTGGAACTGGTGCCGATGACCAGCATCAAGTCTATTTGAGGGGATGTTTCTATCCACTCATCAATTGTGTCGAGTGTGCGAGAAGGTAGACTCTCGCCAAACCAAACGACTCCCGGCCGAAGCAATCCTCCGCACTCGGGGCACTGCGGCAGGTCTTTTACCTGGAGAGTAGGTATCGGAACGACGGGGTCCGATATATCCAATTCTTTCTTTGCATGTTCCTGATCGGGCGTAGCAGAAGTCATTGCTTCATATAGTGCCTTGGTTGCTTCTTCGCCGGTCTTGTTGTCTTTTGAGGGCTCTGGTTGTACACTTTGAGTTGGGATTGCAAGCGCTGGGACAAGCGGGTCTGTAACGTCATTGTTTGTCGAGTAGTTACAGTAGAAAGAAGTGCATCGGAAGTCATTCAAGGAGCCGTGAAGTAGGTGTAATTGTTCTGCAGGGTGATCTGCTCGGGGCGATAGTCCTACATTGAGGCCTGTCAGAAAGGGTTTCAAAAGGCTGGTAAGCAGAACAAAACTGACCATCTACATTCTGACTCAATGTTATAAAATGCTTGTTCTTTTTTGCCAACTCAGCCAGAGCGTAATGTGCCCGGTTGGGGTTGGCCTTCAGAGCCATATGCCTTCGGTAGCTATAGAACTGCCACACCAATCCCGGGTTCTCCTCAAATGCTTCAGGCGTCGCGAGTGACGTGGCATCAAAGGCTCTCCACATGCCACCAGCGCCTCTGAAAGTAGGGAGTCCAGAGGATGCTGATAGTCCGGCGCCGAGAAGCGCGAGAATCCTTGTGCTCCTCTGGAGATGTTCAGCGAAGGACTGAAGGTCTGCTGCGGGGATTGGAGCCATTGCTTCAAGTCCCAAGTTTCGTCAAAGTTGAGCTGGATAATATAATATAAAACAAGTGAGAGTATATTGCTTTTCGATTGCTACTATACCTTACTCTCCATCCCAGCGCTTGGAGATGGAAGGAGAGGGGTTGTTGCTGCACGACTCAGCCTCGTCTTGGTGCTGCGACTATGTACCTAGGTACCCGATCCTTCGTGTGGCGTTTTCCACTGAGAGGAACAAAGAAACTGCCTGGGTATTAATGTTCGCACAATATTTATGACTGGATGTAGCTTGTATTTCTGATTTGCAGTTCGAGTTTAAAAAATCTTCCATCCATGGATGTCTGTTTTAGGCTGCTTGTTTTCCCCGCACCCCGCGTCAAGTATACACACAACTACGAGCCATACTATATACCCATTCTGATGGATTTATACCTAGGCATCACAGAATATAGTGTTTAGATGAATTAAATAAGAAAAAATAAATATGATCTCCAATATGATCGCACTGGTGATCATTCGTTCTAAGGTTAATGCTGTTCCTCCCCTGGTAGCTTGACACGGACAGCCCCCAATGCATATTGCTCGCTCTGCTTGCTGTACCCATCGACATATGACCTGATATACTCTGGGACAGCCTCTACTTTATTATCAGCGTTCGGAATCGGATCTCCCAGCACCTCATACACGGGAACGACCCCGGTCCAGACACGACTTGTCACTTCTTCATTCTCATAGTCTTTCTTCTCGTCCGACGCTCCGCCATCACGGATCTTGCCACTGCCTGCAACGATCCTGACCTTCAAGATCGAGGTGGCAGCGATTTCACCTTTATCTGGTGGAGTGCGGCTATTGTCCCATCGATTTGGAACCACGGAATCCGTGATCAATTTCAAAGCCCACAGTTTTTCTTCCTCGTCAGTGACTAGTTGAGCATAGCCGTGCAGGATAGCCGAACGATAATTGTAGCTATGGTTAAAGGGCGTGAGTGACAGCACCAGCCCGTCGACCTTTGAGGCCGATATACAAACGGGCAGTCCTTCCTCGGAGTTGCGTGCAAGATTCGCCATGCGAGCACTGACATAGCCGTGGATGTAGCAGTCCAAAGGCTCGCCTAGATCGGCCGAAGGATACTCAAAAGATCCCATCTGCCCAATCATGGGTATGGTGGTTGGGAACGGGTCTTCTGGTCCTGGGTTGAACGAGACATGCAGCACTTGGCTGGCGTTGATAATGGAGTGGATAGCCTTGACATCGTACGTTGCTAAGGTTTTGAATGGAGAAGTCAGTCATCTCACAGTGATGTAGCAACTGACAGTGATATATACCTCTATGAGCATAACGCTTGACTGTATTCACACTCTTCTTTGGATATGTCAATGTTCGGCCCATGGTTGCTCGATAAATAAATATTGTTCAGATGAGAATGGATGATGAGAAAGGGGAAGTGCTTCTGCAGCCACCACGAGTATTTATACTTTGCAGCCTTGACAAGTATAAGTTCAACACTATGACTTTACAAAGGGAAAGGGCGTAGGAGTCACTCGTACTTCTATGTACATGTACGAGGGCTGTTTGCTTCAACGTCTCTGATTGGTTCGTACCGCCGAACTACAACTGCCATAACAGGATTAGTGGGGGATGAAAGACGACCAATCAGCGTTACTATGATTACCCGATAGCCCCCAATTACTGATTTTGACACTTCTGATTAGTCTAGATCGCCGAGGTTCAACTGCCATGACAGGACTAGTGTGGGGATTAGAGATTGGCCAATCAGCGTTGCTGTGATTACCTGATAGCATTCCATTGCCTAAAGTAGTTTAGCGGGAGGCTACTTTCCTAGCCAAACCATATGATTATCGATGGACAAGTATCGGATTCAAGAAAGGTAACTGTTTGCGCAGCTACTTTTTACTATTTTTTCATCATGTTAAAACGCACGCCGCTCTTGCATCAGCCTTGGCGTCGTATCTCACACATCCCGCGTTGCAGCACCCACTTCCGCCCATCGCTGTCGAATTGTTTTGGTGGTCGCGACCGGAGTTCCCTGGGAAACAGCAGGACATATGCCTCCATCTCGGCCGCGGAGTTGCAATTCGGCCAACCTCTGCATGAAACCCATCCTCACTTGCTAGATCCTGGCGAATGTACGTTTGAACATCTAGTCTTGCGGCAATTCATGCTCATTGTTGTCCATGCTCCTTTTCTTGAACTGAGATCAAGTTCACTAACAGTATATAGTAACACCAGGAATCACCGCCCAAGAATACGCCCATCGTCGCTCGAGACTTGCCAATCGATTGCCTAAGAATGCAATTGCCATCGTGGCTGCAGCCGACGTGAAATACCGCGCCTCCGGTGTTTTCTACGAATACCGCCAAGACTCGAACTTTTTCTACCTGACGGGTATGCGCTTAAGCTTCTAACAGGTTGCTGGGTGGTCATAAGCTAAGACTGGGATGATAGGTTTCAATGAACCCGGCGCATTGGCTATCATAAGTGAGTTTACAATGGTGATCAACGGGTATTCCGATGTGTGCTGATGGTGGTGTGGAATCAAGTCAATGATGGATCCGGAGATAACCATCTTTTTCACCTCTACGTGCGAGAGAAGGACCCCAAAATCGAGCTATGGGATGGTGCACGATCAGGAACTCAAGCGGCAATAGACGTGTTCAATGCGGACGAAGTGAGTTGGATCGACCTATACATGCTACCAGGGCGGGATTAATGATGGGCAACAGACCGGCGATATTGAACGGATCAAGGAGCTTATCCTCCCAATCCTGTCCGAGACAACGGAGATTTATACAGACATAAAGTCTCTTACTCCTGCAGGGTCCTCGATATCTCGTTATTTATACGGCAGCGAAGCACAATCCGACATCCAGAAAGTCATAAAAGAACACAAAGTCAAACCTCTCCGCCCGATATTGAATGAACTGAGGACCTTCAAGAGTGAAAGCGAGGTTGTAAATTTGCGACAAGTTGGACGAGCCTCGGGACGAGCATTCACGGATTCAATGCGCCAGAACTTCACCACTGAAAAGGAATTGTCTTCGTTTTTGCAATATCAATTCCAGGTGAACGGCTGCAGTGGCAGCGCTTTCGTTCCTGTTGTGGGAGGAGGACGGGTATGTGGGCACATAAACATTGAGACTAATTCTTGCTGATTAAAGACAGAATGCCCTTAGCATCCACTATACTCGGAACGATGACATTTTGCGGTATGTAATCAAGTTCTACGCCTAAGATCAGGGAATATATGCTAATTACACTGCTAGCGATGGAGAGCTTGTGCTTGTTGACGGTGGCGGTGTATGCATTCTCCCCCCTTATATTCGTTTCGTACCTAATAAATGCGCAGGAATACGGAGGCTATATTGCAGATATCACAAGAACATGGCCGGTAAATGGCAAATTTACTGGACCGCAGCGTGATCTCTATACAGCTCTGTTGAATGTTCACAGGAGTTGTGTGGCCCTCTGTCGTGAAAGTGCAGGCTTATCCCTCGACCGTCTTCATGGCATTGCAGAACAGGGTCTTAAGGACCAACTGCAACAGTTAAATTTCGACGTCTCTGGTGATGTATGATAACAAGTGCTAATCCTGAAATGACTACCTGCTAACATATACGAAAGGCTATAAGGACCTTGTTCCCGCATCATCTGGGCCATTACGTTGGCTTGGACGTGCATGACTGTGCTGGTTACCCAAGAAACGTTAACCTGAAGGCAGGACAATGTATTACCATTGAACCGTATGTTCCAGTCTACTGTAATTTAAACTGCAAGGGTGTCAGGAAGCTAATATTCGATAGTGGCATCTATGTCCCTCACGACGAACGGTGGCCGGAGCATTTCCGCGGCATCGGTATTCGCATTGAAGATAGTGTTTGTGTGGGCGATGAGAATCCCATCGTGCTTACAACAGAGGCCGTCAAAGAGGTATTGTTATGTGTCCGTGAAGAGAAAATACTAGATACGATACTGACAATGAGTAGATCGACGACATCGAGGCACTTCGGTCGTAGACTGACTATATTCAAACAAAAAGGGGAGCAAGAAAGAGGCCTTGAATGATACCCATCTCCCTATATCTGTATATACATCAAACACCATGTATTCTAGTGCATTTGACCAGCATTTTATCTCATTGGACTGTCGTAAAATAGTACTTGTTGAAAGCTCTTTGAAGAGATCCGATGAACCTATTGTTTTGGCCCTGTCGTGACGCGTTCGACAAACTGATCGAGGATACCACAGGCCTATGCGTGAGATAGACATAGAATAAGTAGATCGTAGTATTCATTGCATATTACCAACACGTCGTAATATCACATAGCCATATTATGCCATGGCTGCAGACGACGCGGGCGAGTTGGAATGTGTTGTTGAGCGGCGGCGGGCAAGTCGCGCTATGGTTGGTTGTCCGGGCTAAGGCTTTTCTGCCAAAACAACTCGCGGAGGCTCCACCAACAACAAGCTTGCCTTCCCGCTCTCTCAGATCTCTCTTCTCTCTCCAACCACACAGCGTCCACTACCAGCCTTCTCTCGACCACCTGGACAGCCTTGATAGTCTCACCCAAGCACCCTCAGACTATCTATTACAGATCAAACGTGTCAATTGTCTCGTCATCTTTACACTATGGTTCACTAGACTCTCATTGATCCTTGGAGGGCGTGTGGTACATCGCGTGCTCTTCTTGTA
This sequence comes from Penicillium sp. OUCMDZ-019, assembly GCA_011750695.1. NCBI lineage: Eukaryota > Fungi > Ascomycota > Eurotiomycetes > Eurotiales > Aspergillaceae > Penicillium > Penicillium sp. OUCMDZ-019. The sequence continues at coordinate 391,349 of WTTZ01000011.1, forward strand.
CCAGCGAACCGTACCCCTCCCTTGTTTGGGGAGTCTTTTGCTGTTGACATCTTTATTTGCCATCGGATTCTATTCATTACCATATGGCAGCAATATTCGTACCCCCTTCTCCGCAGACCTCGTTCGCTATGACTTCACGACGACCACCCCTCGCCAACGTTCCCAATGCCGCCAACTCGCCTCACCGGGTTAGTAATTCAGCTGCTGGCAAGCGGGCTCGCCCCAGGTCTCAGATGGACCTGGCTTTTGGTCAGCCGCCTCCCAAAAGACAAGTTGTGGGTCTCGAAGACGTGCCTATGAATTTCGGCATGCAGAAGCCTGCTCCCCAAATGAGCTTAGCTGAGGAGAACAAGCTGTTCTCCCGGCGGCAACGGCATGCTCAGGCAACTCCCTTTGAGAAAAGGTTGATGGCAGTAAGGGACCAAGAAGACGGAACATCCCAACAACATCAACAATCCAGGGCTTCAAAACAACCCGCCGAGAAACTGGATAATATCAGACAATGGCAAAGACACTACCGAAAGGCCTTTCCTGGATTCGTATTCTACTTTGACAGCTTACCTGCAGATGTTCGCAGTAGAAGTCTTCGGGAAGTGCTGGCATTGGGTGCTGTGAGTGCCAACCCTTCCCCCTTTCTTCTAGTTCTGCTACTGCTTGTTGCCAAACAACTATTGGAGTCTTTGTACTGACGATGTATATTTAGCGCGAGGAAAGGTTCTTCTCCCGAACAGTCACCCATGTTGTCACCTCGCGTCCCATACCGGAGGTCAATGTCCCCAGCCCGGTTGAAATATCAGAAAATGATCACAATTCCATTGAAGGCCCAATCCAGACGGTTAATCCAGTCCTTTTGGAAAGAAATGACAACCGAAGAGACCATGGGAACAATACCGACGTGTTGTACCGTGCACGACAGATGGGCATGAAGATATGGGCTATGGAAAAGCTACAGCGAATGTTGGCAGCTATGCACGAACCGGATGCTCCCACTACTTTTACCGGCGGCCGTGCCGGTTCTTTGAATACCAAGGGCCGTGGAGAGACGGAACTCTCGCAGGTTCTTCGGAATGAACGCCTGCATGGACCATCTGATCGCGACCCGTCTCAGTTAATGAAAGATCTGGTTCTTTTCCGTGGCCCGTTCATTTACATTCATGACGTGGACGAGAAGACTCGACCAGTGATGGTGAGAGAGTATCCCAAAGTGGCAAAAAGACAGGATGGCACTTGGCCACAATTTCGCAGCGCTCCTCTCGGCAAATGCCCCTTTATTGAAGAAGCTCCAACCGAGAAGGAACTGGCTCGCATGAAAGAAGAAGACGAGCAAAGAAACGCGGCCGCTGCGGAAGCTCCTGTCAGGGCAGAGAAGATGGCAGATACTACGAAGGCACCACAGAAACAGAGTGTAGAACAATCCCGCCGACAAGATAATGAAAACAAGGAGGTTCACATGAAAGAGGAGAACGATACTGCACCAGCAGACCTTGCGGATACACTCAAACCATTCCCAGCCCGACCTGCTCCACCTCGAATGAAGTCGATAGCCCATTCGATCAAGAATCCATTGCACAAGATTGGACATTGGCCGATGATTCGTGAGCCAGCCGCTTCTGGCGTGCAACCATCCAACGTCACCTCTGCGATCCGCTCTCAGATGGTTTCGTCTGCCGCTGCTGCTCCGGGTGCGAAGGCAGGGTTGAGTAAGGAGGTGCACGAACTGAAACGGAAAGTTCTGGAGAGAAGCAACGGGAGCATGACAGCTAGCACCAATACTTCATCACACAGACCAGTAGATGCTCCGGCGGCAAAGGTTGCATCTGGGGCTTCGGCCGGCTCAAAACGCCCACTAGAGAAGACGGGCCACGTCCAGGAAGAAGACACAACACAGTCCGAAGATAATGGCAGTCACACTACATCACATACACATGCAAATGCAGACCGCAAAGGTGCACCACAGAAAAAGCCCGTCAAAGAGAAGCAGCGCGATCCCAAGCCAGGTTATTGCGAGAACTGCCGGGACAAGTTCGATGATTTCGACGAGGTATGTTTTTTGGGCACTTATTAGTAGTAGTACATGATTGAGGCTGACCTTTTTACAGCACACCATGACCCGAAAGCACCGCAAGTTTGCGACGACGCTATCTAACTGGACTGAATTGGATGCCTTGCTAGCGAAGCTTAAGCGTCCTGTGAAAGAAGTATACTAGACGACATGATGAATTGTGATTGTGACCTGGCTATCCCATGCCATGCCACGCTATGTGAGAGTGGGTTGTTTCGATGAATAATTGTATTCAGACATCTCATCCTTCTTGATTTTTATCGTTTTGAAACATTCGTTCTATCCTGTCTTTCTGTGTTCAACTTCGATTCTTCCCAACTTGGCGGTAATCATTTGCATCTTTGCATTCCGCTGGTACATTTTCTGAGCATTTCAAGGCGTTTTTCTTTCTTCTCCTCATACGTTTATATCCCCCTATACTCCATACTCTTTCCTATAATTATTTATACAGTGAAATCGAGTCGATTCATAACCAGACAATGTCACAATACATTGTGCAATACTAGATCTGCACTAGCCCGTAAAAGGCACTGTGCCTGTCAGTGTCAAACGTTGCAGCCTGAATTTCGCGGCCTGCAAATGCACGCCATAAGTGGGGCGCGCAGCCGGATTATTCGGTGCTTCCGGTCCGGACCTCCTGCAAGCCCGCGCTAGTCCGCATACAGCAAAGAGACAAACGGGCAACTGAAAAAAAGAGAAGATGCTCCATCCTACGCCGCATATACCAGCACAGTACTGTTGCAGTCGTCTGTTCTCTGTCGCGCCCCTTAAATACCACGCTGGCCACGATGCGCTCCTTTATTCTTCAACTACGCTTGCCTTCGAACACTCGAAACAGCGCTGCGAACAATCCACGCCACCGACTGTCGCAGCCGGTCTACGAATGACATCATACTGTCCATATTGATACATTTTGATCTTTTTTCCAATTTGCCCTTTCTACGCCATCATACGAGATGAACTCGTCTCGTGCGCTTCGAAGACTGCCGTCCTCACTCAGGACAGCAATTCAGCTGCCCAAATATCTGCTGCCCGCAACAGGTCTCTCTCTGCTCTCGAAACCCGTCGGAACCGCACCCCTCGCCGCACAAGTGCGATGGAGCTCGCACGCTCCAATGGGACCGTCGACGTCTCACGAGACACGAAAGCCAGTAACAATAACTACGTTGCGGAGCATGTACAAGAAGGGCGAGCCAATTGCCATGCTCACGGCCCACGATTTTCCCTCGGCGTTTGTCGCTGATGCAGCCGGAATGGACGTCGTGCTGGTTGGCGACAGTTTGGCCATGGTGTCTTTGGGCATGAACGATACAAATGCGGTTACTCTGGACGACATGGTTCTACATTGTCGCAGCGTGACAAGAGCGGTCAGATCGGCGTTTGTCGTAAGTTGATATATCGTTTGATTTTCTCTTTTCTTTTGTCACAACTGTCAGCGGAAGACTGCAGTAGTTCGGTGTCGTGCATGACACGTGCATACATATACATAAACCATTTACTAAACGAAATATGTTTGTCTGCAATGCAGGTTGGCGATCTTCCAATGGGATCCTATGAAGTGACCCCCCAACAGGCAGTTGAATCCGCAATTCGTCTTGTCAAGGAAGCACATATTCAGGCGGTCAAACTTGAGGGAGGCGTGGACTTTGCACCTGCCATCAAGGCGGTGACAACTGCAGGCATACCCGTTGTTGCACACATTGGCCTGACACCTCAACGTCAGAATGCACTGGGCGGGTTCCGTGCCCAGGGAAAGTCCGTCGGCGCGGCGCTCAAGCTCCTAGAGGATGCCTACGCTGTACAGGAAGCCGGTGCATTCATGGTCGTCCTTGAAGCCATCCCAGCAGAGATTGCAGCCATAATCACTAAGAAATTACGCATTCCCACCATTGGCATTGGCGCCGGCAATGGCTGCTCCGGCCAAGTCCTGGTACAGGTTGACATGACGGGTAATTTTGCACCCGGCCGTCATCTGCCCAAATTCGTCAAGAAGTTTGCCAACGTCTGGGCCGAGGCTAAGCATGGGATCGACCAGTATCGCGCCGAAGTTAAAAGCAGGCAGTACCCTGCAAAGGAGCATACGTACGCGATAGATGAGGAGCATGTCGCTGAGTTTCAGAGACTTGTAGATGGGCATGAGTCTAAATAGCCATCTACTCCAGTTGAGTGGTCTTTTCAAGGCTTTTTTTGCATACCTTTTTGCATATCTATCATTTTTACGACCTTATGAGGCGGACTTTTGCATCATATCATACATACCATACGATAAAAACCTTGGTAAATTATGCATAGATATCCTTACGAATATATAAAACATGAATAGATGTGACGAAGTCCTTATTTAGCGAACCTTCTCTTCGTAGAGGTAATATATGTAACAAGAAATTGAAAAAAAAGGGGTATATTGATCTACATCAATCCGAAGCATCACCACTGTCTTCCACATCAGGAGCAACAGCACCTCCCGTAGAAGCAGCCAACGCAGCTTTCTTCTCCCTTTCTCTCTGCCGCTTCCTTACTTTCTTTTCTCGGTTCTTCTTATTCCGCTTCTCCGCTTCTGTCATATTCGCTGCAGGTTGCTGCTGCTGCACGGGTCCGCAGAATGATGCGGCGTTTCTTTCCCGGTTTTTTCGACTTTGTCTTTTCCGCTGCTGCTGCTGCTGGTACCGTCATACTTTTCTTATCTTCTGCTGTCGCGGCTGCCCGTCGTAATCCTTTGTGCTCTGGCTTAAGGTGCATTACGCGCCATGGTAAATGGCAGCCTGGTGTCTCTACCTGGGCCCATTGGAGTAACTCGGCACCTGTTACGGCGATGTCTTCGAACTCTTTTCGCCTGTTTCTTGTTTCTTCTGTCTCTAGTAACCCAGTTTGGTCGCCTGCAGATGACGTGTTCATCAGGTCTGGAGTTGTGAAATAGTAGTTCCATCCTCGGAATGGGACGACGAAGCGGCCATCTTCGAGAGAAGGGGGGTTATCATCTATTGGCGTGGGCGAACGGAGTCGTATTTTAAGCTTTTGGACCTTGATTTCATCGTCTGCTTCTGCTTCCTTGTTGTTGGGTATGTCTTTCCCGGTCTTTGAGTTTTCCTTTGTTGACTCCGTGATCCTTTTAGCAGGCGCAGCACTAAACAACCGGAATTCAAACTCCTGTTCGTCATCGTTATCTCCATCTTCCTGATTATTCTGAGCTGCTGCTGCTATGTCGTCTTTTGAATTCACATTCCCCCCACTCTTTCCGTCTTGGTTCGTGTCTTGCGTGAATGTGTCAAAGCCTAGAATTTTTCCAAGTCTGGCACGTGCATCTTCATCGTCGGCGGCTGGGACTATCTCTGGTGAGTTCCGGGTTGAAGAAGACGGCGAAAGTATTTCATCACGACGGATGCTGTGGTGAATTATTCATTAGTGGGAAGAGGGTATGAAATGGCTGTGTTATGGAGAACATACCGCTTTGCCTCTGGTAATTCAAACATTTGTCGCCAACGCTGTGTTTGAAGTCGTCTAATTGTATGTCGTCTTAGTGCGAAGTGTAGAATTCAAGATGGAATAAATTTAGAGAACGCACGCTTTCCCCTTTCAGGACTAGCCTACTTGAGAAGCCCCACCTCGAATATCCCTTCGAAACAACCAGCCACTTGAAAAAGCAATTATATTCTTGAATGATACAAGAATATTATTCTTGGCTGCATTTATTGGCCTCGCACACACAATCCGGACTCTGCCGTCGTGAGAATCATTGTCTCTGTCGAGTACCTACATAATAATCCATCAGGAGACGCGCACGGGCCACTCGACTTCCTGAGGCATCCACCGGACAACAGTTGCAACTGCCGCAACGTCATCTCCCAGCAACAACCCAACCACCGCGCCATGTACAATGAATGAATAGAGACACATATTACCGATACCCATACATTCCTTTGTGTTATGCGATGAATTGATTTGGTCCTGCGAGCGACCCGGGCTAAAGACTTTCTTTCCTTTTTCTACCCTCGCGCCTGATTGTTTCGGAGATTTTTTTTCTTATCGATCGCATCCTGCCCTCGTGCTCGTCCTTCAGGAAGGGAACCCGGGACAATAAACAAAACAACTCACACCAACGCGAAATAGAGAGGGGAGCAGCGCTCCCTGCCAGAAGGTCTGGTAAATGGGTGCTTGTCAGTCTTGTCTAGGCCTTGGACGCCGGGAAGAGAGCGAGGTATGTACACGAGTCTCGTTTGTGAAGCCTTTGTTGCTTTTGTTGGGATTGATCAACTAAGCTGATAAACCAAACAGTCTGAACATGCTCGACTCATAGACGATGATCTGTACCCTGGTGGATACGGATATGGATCTATAAATAATGCGAATCAGCAGCAGTCCGACCCGGAGGATCTGAGGCGAGAGCGTGAGGCGTTAGAGGCGATTTGCCAGCGGGCATCAGAGTATGTTCAATTATTTTTCCTTCGACTTACTTGCCAGATTGAATAACTAACTGGCATTCACAATCAGCAATGTAATCGATATCTGGGCGCTCCAATCCCAGCCTCATCTACAGCCCCGGGCAACCTTACGAAGCAATGACTCGGCTAGTTCTTCACGAGTACCTAGCAACGAGATACGGTCACCGGTATTAGCCGACGATACCACTGTACATGAAGATGGGCTAGCCACAGTGAGATCTTCATCGTCATCGACCATTGGCAAGAAGAATCTGGCGCCTGTGCCGAATAACTGGGGCGAAGTCGTAATTTCGCCGCGACGCAAGAAAAATAAAGCAAGCTCGGCTGAGAGTGGTGATATTTTCGACGTTTTGAAGGTTTAAAAATAAACCTCTACGGCTGTTAATATGCTTATTATTTGGAAAAAGGGAATGTGACCGACGGTTTTATTCTCTGACTCTCGCTCATTTACGCGTCAGCCTCCATGGTTGATATTATTGATATTATTGATGTTTAAAGATGCCCGGTTTCTCATGACCCATCAATCGGTTTGAACTTTGGACTCGGTGTTGGAACCTTTCCTGGGATATCTACATGTCTCTCCCTGACTCTCATTTCCGTCTTTTCTTTATTCTTTTTTTCCCTTCGTCTCCTTTTAGCATTTTTGTCCATTCATCCATGATACAAAGCACTGTATAGTAATGTCGAAAGGATCTTAGTCGACTCCATGTTTTCTTCCCTTCTTTTTGCGTGCATGCATGTCTTGTCAATTTTCATCCCTCGCAAAGAGTGCATAATAATCTTGTGATTAGAGGTATTATTATTTCTTCATTCTTGTTGTCACGATAATACAACCTGATTTATACAGTCCTGTTAAAGAGGAATTCTTATCCCTAGTCACCTACCTAATTTAATAGATGGGTTTGAGTCCGTAACCTTTACACCGAAAAGATAGTTATAGCACTTATATCCATGGATGTATATGTATAGTATATTGAAACGATATAAATAACATGATTTAGTATAGCTACTCCTTGACCTTGACCTTACTTAACCCTCAAAAATCAAATCATGCAGCACCGGCACCTGCCCCGTGACTAGTTACGTACCTACATACACACAAGAATGAGATAAGTAAGAGAACAGAAACAAAAAACAAACTCCGCCGTCAAATATAGCGCCCGCTAGTTAGTTCAAATGATAATAATTCATTCCTCCCATTGGAGGAGTGGTTGGTGTGGTTAGAGTGGCGAAAAGGACCTGAAAGAAATCAATACATAAGGCGGCCTTTCTCTGTTGGATTGAAGTTTTCGATATGCTTCGAGATCAAACGTCGTCCATCGTACCGGCTGGTTCTTCGCCGCCTGATTCATAACTCCCGACGGAGCTCAGTTCGTCTTCCGATTCGGTGTCTTCGCCGCCTTCTTCTGCTGCGTCTTTGCTCGCGTATTTGGCAACATAATCTGCGAGACGGAATTGTTAGGAGACGCCTTCACGGAGAAGGGAAAGATCAAACATACCTCGGACTTTGTTTTCGTAGTTCTTGGGATCTCGCATAATCAATGCCGCGGCTTCTCCGTTGAGTGGGTCAGATGGGTTGGGATAACGCAGTAACTGTGGCAGAAAGACTTCGAAGATGTTGATCATGTCGTACATAGGCGACCAGGTCTGGTTGATGACATCCAGACAGACAGATCCGGAGCTTCAAAAAAAAAACGGTTTAGTTGTGGTCCTTCCATCAGAAGCGTAGAAATGCTTACAGCTCATCGATATTGGGGTGGAAAATGCGATTGACGAAACCGATGCTGGGGCTTTTGTATGGGTATTGATCGGGCAACTCGACGTGAATCTTCCAGTGGCCGCCTTGAAATGGCGCTGCAGGTAAAATTAGCATCCTTGCACAATCTCTTCCCAGACATATAACGGTACGTACTTTCTTCAGGGCCCTTGAAGTGCACGTAGAATTCTTGCCTGACAGATCGTAGAGCTGTATCAACATTTATGGTCTAACGTAGAAGGTGAAAAATTTTCTGACTGCAGAAACGTACACTATCATGGCATGGATTAGCATGTAACTCAACTATAGAACAGTCCGGAGTACTCACTGTTGTCATTTACCAAGGTCACCTCGTAGTCACTCATCAACATCCTGGAAGTCGAATCCATGTAAGTCTAAGTTCCGGAGCCCGAGATTCGGTAATAAATGGATACGTACTTCATAACCTTTATTTCCAAGAACGGAAGAATCAGCATTGGGCATTCTCATAGGTGAAGAGAGCAGGGAGAAAGAAACTTACATCCGCCTCAATTCTCCTCTTGGGACTACTCATTTTGAATAATCGTAGATGAAGGCCGTCAAAAAATGTTACAATATCGAGAACCGTATATATTCCTTCTGTTTCTTTTCCCACCTACGTTCTGTTCTTCGTTCTTGTAGGTCACGAAAGCGTCGGTGGCAAGCGGGGTAGGCGCAACGGAGAGATTGGGTTGAAAAATAGATGACGTACTGACGGTTCGGGTCGGGCAGGGCGCGCAGTTGTGTGTGTTGGCAGACACTGAGGCGTGGAAAAGCAGTGCTCACGAAGACAGGATAGAAAGCGTGCCGTGGATGAGGACCGCAGAGACGGCGATAGAGTGATCGTCATATATATAGGAGCAGGCGGCAGTCGTAATATGCGATAAGCTATCGCGAATTGGGGGGGGGTGGTCATGTGCTCCACCCGCAAGAGTGACTCCTCAGGCAGGCAATGTCGTGCCCGGATTTTCAGGCATTCATCTTATAGCTCCTTCCCTTCGAGTCCATCCATGCCATTGTCTGTAAATTACTACAAATAACGACGGATTTACACCATTTTACATTTCCTGCAAGTCAAAAGGCGTAACATGGCGAAATTGTATGACGTATTATTCTTCGGGCGCGCTAATTCGCCGACAGCTCGTCCCGTGCCTGAAATTTGAATGTGACAGTCGACAATAATCCCGCATCAAAGCTGCCTGCCTGCCTAACTACTACACCATTGCTGTGCCGGATACCAGGATAACAGGGAATCTCTTGCTAATGCTTATGGTGCAAGAGAAGAGAAAATAAACCAAGTGCACGATGGACTCGGGCTCTTCTCCATCCGACGGTTCACGCCGCGACTCCCCGCAGCCCGCGGTGCCCTCTCCAGCACGAATACAAAGAAATAAAGCTGCTGGTCGACGGGACTCGGCCGCCGATACAAATCGAGCAGGGGCAGCAGGAAACGCCGCTACTCCCATTCCGGATGAAGACCATGGCGTTGATATTCCTTTGACCATGTCGGCTTCTGTTGTCTTGACCGGACTACCCCAAGATGCTCACCGAGCGTTAGCTGATGCGGAAGCCGTGGATGTGGGCAAAGGTGTGTTGTCCTCAGGAGATATATATTCTACCCATTTGTCTTCTTTCAAAGGATTTATTCTTATGTGGACAATCTGACTTCATTTCCAACTCGTTCAACTAATACTTAGAAAAATAGTCACCGTGCGATTCCAACCTCTCCCATCGGCACCCATCTTGCGGAAAACCGTGTTCAAGATTTCTGCTTCTCAGAAGTTTGAAACCGTGGTCAATTTCCTACGCAAAAAGCTAGATTGTAAAGACACGGACTCGGTCTTTTGTTACATCAACAATGTCTTTGCACCCTCACTCGACGAAGGGATTGGGGGTTTATGGAGGGTAAGATTCATTCCAGATGGAAAAACGAGAAAGGAAAACACTGATTGTATTGTTTTCATAGTGTTTTAAAAACGAAACAGATGACCAACTATGGGTCCAGTACTCCATGACCCCATTCTTTGGTTGAACCAGTACACTTCTTAATGCCCCTGGTTATCCCAACGTCACATTTACTTATCCCGAGGCACTGGCATGGAAATTTATGCCGTCTTATAGAAAGAATGAGTGCCGAGTCGCTCCAATATGCATCTTAGAGTGGATCTCCTGCAGAGATACGTCTCAAAATATCGATAGACCAAAAATTTGGTGAGAGAATGAATATCGTCACCCTAGTATCGAATAAGGAGGATGGATCGGGGCGGCGCCGAAGGACAGGTATGGAAGATCCAACTCAAAGCTGCTGATATCGTGGTATCAAAGTCGTGAGAGTCTATGAGCAAGGATAATGCAGCTCATTATGGTGGAGAAATAGGTCATCGGGCCAGCCTGATGACGGGTCCACCTTGGTAACGAGGGTGGTCGTTATATATGGTTGGAGGACAAGTATGCATCAAGCATTCCAACGCCGAACAAATGCATGGAGGTATCCCGAAATGACAACGAAAAATGAAAGAATCATATTGAAGACCGTTGTCTTTCAATTCTGATTGGGGAGAATAGTCAGCGGCCGTCTTGAGAGTGACCCGTTCCGTTCCGATAAAATACGAGAAGGATACCACTTACTTTATGCCTTGTGGTAATGTTCCAACGCCCTCTGCATGTCTTCCAGGCTGGTCTTGTCGCCATACGCATCCATTAACTGGGCATTTCGACGAAGACGTTCTTCTTCTTGCATGGATTGCTGTTGGACGCGCTTCTGCGCATCCTGCATGACGGTTATCCCATAGCCGAGACCCAGCACGGCGATTACCGGAACACCTCTGTTCGAGAGAGAAGATGTCAATATATAAATAAATAGATATTATGCACACACAGACCCGAAAAAGAGAAGAGAAACCTACATTTTCGTCAACCGACCGAGCCGGACGATCTGCTTGGGTGGGTGGTTGGCACCGTGGCCTAGGGGTGTTTGTCCACTCGATGACGCGAATTGGTCCATGTACGATGTATGTCTGCCGAGACGGGGATCTGAGAATTCTTTTTCGAAAAGAACTTTTCAAAAGAGAATCAAGGAGGAAGAAAAGTTGTTTTGCTCGAGAAATTATGCAGAAATTAGGTTTGGTCTTGTTCGCAAACAGGGAGGACCGAGGCTATATACCATGTTGTAATGCCATTAGTATACACAGCGAATACGTACAGCATAGCATGATTGTTACGAGACGAACATATGATGCGGGAGTGGAGCATCTGACGCCTGAGCCAGGGGCTGTCATTGGCTACCCCTCTCACAATGCCACCGTCATCGCTGTTTGTGACCGTATTGGCACCGTACGAGTCCGGTAATTTATTCCATCTTTCAATGCTCCATCGCTCCGAGGCGATAATCGGAGCCGGGGACTCCCCGCCGGTATTTGTCGTGACAATTAACATGAAGTAACCCATAAGCCAACACAAATTATACTAAATAAGCCTTACTGCTCATACCAAACTTTTTCCCGTTTTATTATATTTTCTGACGCCTATTCTAGCGTGCAATAGATGAGATGGCCATAGATTGATCGCGTGCATACTCCTCAATCATATGTAAAAATACGTACACAGCATTACAACTTCCCCGCAATCAGTCCAAGTGGAGAACGCAGCCTAACCGCCATTGGGTATAGCGTCATGGCACGGCAACAACAAAATCCAGTCCGCGGCTTCCAGTGACGCAACTACGTCTTATCCCCAAGTCGCATGTTGCATGACCTGCCTTCATCCCTGCAGGACTCAGAGACAGACAGTCAGTCAATCCGGATACGGGAGTCTATAACATGTCTGCCGACGAAGATTCCGAGTTCACAGGACAGACGAGCGATGGCCTCACGCGACTTCCTCCCGTTGCGACCGAAGAGACGCCCCTCCTGCAGGACGAGCGTCCAGCACAGCCACAGAGAGAAGACACCGATGGAACGCCAATCGCCAAGGAACCGACAACGCTGGAGCTGATCCTCGTTCTCGGCAGCATTTGGGTGGGAGTATTTCTTGCAGCGCTGGACGCTACCGTGATCGCTACTCTGTCCGCGCCCATTTCCTCGTCCTTCAATTCCCTGTCGCTGCTATCTTGGATTGCAACTTCATATTTGATCTCCAATGCCGCCTTTCAGCCCCTGAGCGGCAGATTGACAGACATTTACTCGAGGAGAGCAGGGCTCATATTCTCCAATGTCTTCTTTGGGATCGGGAATTTGATATGTGGTCTTGCAACTGAAGAATGGGTGATTGTGCTCGGTCGCGTGGTCGCTGGAGTCGGCGGCGGTGGCCTGACGGCAATCTCGACGTTTGTCACGTCGGATCTAGTTCCGCTTCGACGACGAGGTGTGTGGCAAGGACTGGGAAATATCTGCTATGGCACTGGTATGGGACTGGGTGGTATTTTCGGTGGCATGGTCAATGATTCACTTGGTTGGCGATGGGCGTTTCTTATCCAGGTGCCATTTGTCGTTGTTTCCACCATTCTTATTTGGTTCACTGTGAAAGTGCCCGTCAAGGAGACAGACAGGTCGCGCATTAAACGGGTAGATTTCTTGGGAGCATTTACATTGATAGTCTTCCTGGTTTTGCTTCTACTGGGTCTCAATGCCGGTGGAAATCAAGTGCCCTGGAACCATCCACTGGTTCTTACCAGCTTACCTTTATCCGCCGTGTTTCTGGTGATTTTCATCTATGTCGAAGACAAGATTGCGTCTGAGCCTGTCATTCCAGTTCGCCTACTGTTGAACCGAACGATAGGATTTGCCTGCTTGACGAATTGGTTCTCTACGATGGCAGTCTTTGGCTTACTTTATTACGTGCCGATTTACTTCCAAATTCAAGGCTATTCGCTCACGGCTGCAGGTGTCCGCTTGGTCCCCGAAGCTGTTGGTACAGCTTTGGGTTCTCTGGGTTCAGGAATGATCATGCGTGTTACCGGTCGCTACATGCTTCTGAACTATGTGACCATGGCTTTGATGGTTGTTTGCTCAGCACTATTCTGCACCTTCGAGCTCAATTCCCCATCGTGGATTCCCATTCTGGCTCTTTTTGGTCTTGGACTGGGTTACGGGGCTATGCTCACCATCACACTAGTCGCACTTATCTCAGCTGTCGACCACCACTATCATTCTGTCGTCACTTCGGCCTCGTACGCGTTCCGCAGCACCGGGAGCACAATTGGAATCACCATTGCTTCAGCGGCATTCCAGAACGTGCTCAAAAAGGGACTGTGGGCCCGATTTGGTGATCGCGAAGATGCAGACGAGTTGATTCCTCGTCTACGAGATAGTCTCGATGAGATCTGGAAGGTTCCTTTCGACTGGCGACAGGGTGTTCTCGAGACTTATATGCTCTCGCTACGGGCAATCTTCTTGACACTTTTCGGCGTTACCGTGCTGGCTGCGCTGGCGAGTCTTCTCATGAGACAACATACTCTTTTCGCGAACCTGGCTCGCCGATGAGCAGAATAGAATACCAATATAGAAAAAAGGAAGGTATACATATAGATCAAATAAACTTTTATATATGTATATATATATATATTATTTGTTAGTCTACCTGGGTGCACTCTATATAACGAAGACCTGCGGCATGAAATCGGCAGCACAAACCCACCTTCGGGTACCCGACACTTATGTACTCTTTCCCGCATCCTCCACTCCGTACGGAGTAGTACATCTCTAGTCTACGTCCAATTTCCAAGAGCTTCTCGTTCGTACACCGCAATTATCTCCCGAGATCTCTATCGGCTCGGTTGCGGAGCCGATTTTAGTGCGTGCACGGGCTAAACCGACTGAGTCACCATGGGCTACGGCCATGCATACCCCTGATTGCCCGCTAGTATGCAAGCTTTTCGCCTTACGTTTGAATGTATATGCTCTTTTGTGTATTGGATTAGAAAGCACGCCGATTAAGAAGAGTCAAGAGAAGCGACAAGAGGCTCAGAACGATCTATAAATATACAGAGCTTATTTACTCTCTCTTTGTGAACGCTCCAAAGGCAGATTTCCTGCCTTGTTTCTGAAAACATGCTGGACAGGCTTCCATTAGAGGTCATGCACATGGTTGTGCACTATGTCAGTTCCCTGTCCCTCCAGCCTTGACAGTTCTAATATTCACTAGTTATGTCACCTATATGACCTCGCCAGCCTGTCCGAGGTGTCTAGACACATGCATCGGCTCATGATGCCGTTGCTATATCGAAAAGTTGTCATCTCAGCACCAGAGTCGGCTTTGCATAAACTCGAAACACCTCTTGCGAAAACCTACTTTAAAGAGGATGGATCCAAAGATATCTTCAATGGTTTTCAGTTTGCTAATGACCTAGAGCTTGTTGCACCGGTTTGTGATCGGCGAAAGCTTAGGTGCCAGGACAATTCAGGAGACCCCCCGATCCCAACTGACCTAGATGAAGAGCGCCTCATCCATGAGGAGTTTATGGACGTGCTAGCTACTAGCTTTCGAAACGCCCTTTTTCATCTCCCCGACAATTCTTTAAAATCATTTTCGTATGCTGCCTCCGCGTCTCTGTCTGGTCGAGCAGTGCTAATAGACAACAGTTGGCACTTAGGCTGCTGCCTCCCCAGCCAGATACTTGGTAGTTCAGGCTACCTCCCATCCAAGCAAAATCAGATCCGTTCCCTGTCACTGAGTTCTTGGGACGACTGCTATAAATCTGACATCGATGGACTTCCCAAGCTCACAGAACTTCGGTCTTTATCCTGGAAAGGCATAGAACCCGATGAACAACGCAAGGTCCTCCAGATGGTTTTAGAAGCAAATTCCAAGCACCTTGAGAATCTAGACTTGGCAACAACTTCGCCAAATGAGCCGTTGCGCATTAAACATTTATTTGTGCACGACAATACAATTAAATATTACTCACTTCAACATTTGTGCCTGTCTTATATCTCACTCGGATCAGGATACAAGTTCATGACTTCTGCTCTTCGCCTGAACCGATTGCAATCATTGAAATTGCGCAACTGCGAAAGAACACCACAGCTCCTAAGGAGCCTAGCAAGCTCAGGGCAGGGCCTCAAGCTCAGATCGTTTGAGATGGTCTACGACCATGGTATATTAGACGAGAGAAACGAAATATCAGGCCCTCTCATATTGTTTCTGGAATCATTCAAAGGCCTCGAAGAGCTTTATATTTCAATGAAGACTGTGGTGACCCCTATGATGCTCTTCCTAAAGTCGATTCTCCATCATAAACAAACTCTGAAACGTCTAGTCCATCACGATAGGGAACAGGAGAATTATGGCGGCGACGGCGACGAAGATGAAATCTCGATGTATGATTCTTCAATACCTTGGACGCGGCTTGCCGGATATTTTCTAAGGAAGATGGCCCTGGAATGTGTTGGATTTGTTGAATTCCCTCCCCTCGTGGTATGGTTGAGCTTTCCTTGAATTTACTAATTATCCCTCTGTTTGTCCTAACTTGAGGAAATATTTATTAGAGACTAAAACTGGAACCCAAAGCCGCAGAATATAACTTCAAATTCCTTCACTTCAGACTTACTGGAAGGAATTTTTACTTTCTGAACTTGGCTTTGGAATTTATGGACTTAGCGAGAGAACCCTCCGATAATAATTCTCCTATCAACCTGGACCATGACTGCAAGACCTACTTCTGCATGACGTGTCTACTGCAGTTTGCAGAATGGGCGTTTGGCCCGGATGGACTTCCTAATTTAAGGGTCATCGCTTTTGGTGACTTTACACACGGCGCGCGTTTCAAGTCGACTCAAATTGTTTTGAGTCGTGATCCTGCACCATCAACGACAGACGCGAGGTCGTCGCCTCACCCCTTTCACTTTGTGGACCGACACGATCACACACGCGTTATAGATCAATTTGATGGTGCACGTCAGATGTTGACTGCCTGTCCAACGGAGGAAACCTTTATTTACCACATCCCCGGCGATGATGATACTGAGGATGACGAGACAGATGACAGCGAAGAAGATGATAGCGAGATGGATGACAGTGATATGGATATGGGCGACAGCGACACGGATGATGGCGACACGGATGACAGCGACACGGATGACGGCGACACGGATGACGGCGACACGGATGACAGCGACACGGATGACAGCGACACGGATGACAGTATAAGCCACTCTGCCGATTCTATGGGTGATCATAGTACTTGAAATGTCCTACGCAGACACTACCTCGTCTTGAGAAACTCAGACAAGGTTCATTGGGTGGTATCATATGATTTGTTCCTTCCGGGAGTAAGCATTTGGGAAAGTGCATGAGGAACAAAAAATAGAAGTTTTAAAGATGGTGGATGTTAAGATCAGATAATAATAATAGTAATACAATCAGAGTTTCCGTCCGGGACGGGCCGCATAACCAAACTTCTTGCCGTGCCAAAATCGACTACATCGTAGAGCACCTGCCCAATCAGGAAAATACATGTTATAGACTGCTGTTAGGAGGGATTGATACATGGTGTTGATTGTGTGGTTGAATGCGCAAAGATGGTGGCATCATGGGATTGGCTGGTGTTCTGTGGGCAAGATATGGAACTTGAATGAAGAGAAGATTTACCTGACACTCTTCCTCTTATCAGAAGATGAGGCTTCAATCCAATGATTCAGCATGAAAAATCGCCATTCGGGGGTACTACCAATCACAGAGTCAAAAATCCCCTCTTTGAAAGACTGGATAATACTATTGTTGTTTGGGCCTTCACTCACTTTTTCTCTGTACACCTTGACAACAAATACAGTCTCGACATGTTTATCCTCTTTGCTCAGGCTTTCATCTTATCACACTTTGTATAACGAGTATTTCCTCCTCTGTGTATGAGATGGCGTCCGTGGACCCTGGAGTATCCAGCTTACAACGTGCTTTATGACGTTATAGAAAACATTCACCCTATGCTGGCAATAATCTTGCATAATATTATCTTAGTTACGAAATACAGCATTCTTATTGGGGTTATAAATGTACTAGAAATGTCTAATATAGCATTTAATCAGATAGGAATGAAGGAAAGTGTGTGCACTAACATCTTGCAAAGGCAGTGGTAGGGATATCTAGAATAATCTTCTAATCTTTCTTCTTTTAGACTAGATGATTAGTATATAGTCTATATGACAATTAAGCCATTGGAAGGGTTATATGCAGGGGAACGAGGATCATGATCGGTCCCGTCAGTTCTTTGTACACCTATAAATCCAATTCCAAGGTGATCAGTTTTGACTCACAGATAGCAAAAGAGTAAGGATTCTCCGTGTTTTTCCAGCCCAACATCATGGCCATGGAGATGGCCCCATGAAATGGCGCTTCTGTAGGCAGGTCGTTCATCTTAAGACAGCTGAGCGTCTATGCTGCCCACCATCCAGGGGTGATTTAAGGTCGATCGTCCAAGACTGATTATGATTCGAAGCGTGAAATACAGTTGATTTCCATGGCTAGGAGGTCTTTTGGAGAAGATGCCATGTAGTTTCTAAGCTACGTCTTCCTTCATTGTCCAGGTTGCATATCAAGACTGAGCCACTAAAAATGGAGTCTTAATGGGGCATTCGTAATGCTCTGTATATTAGCATAATTTTCCGACATATTCTGTTGTCAGACATTTAAAGTCTTAATAACACAAAAAACGAGAGAGAAAGGAGAGAAAATGGACTAGAGTGGGAGGAAGAAATGATGAGACTTGGTCGTAAGGAAGATCATATGACAATATCAAATATGCCTGACGGCCTTCAGGTTGACTTATTAATATAAAACAACATTCATTCAAGGTCCAAATGCTAAAATAACCAATAAGATTATGATTGTGCCTTGGCCCTTGCCATATGATCTATACTACAGTGCCACCAATAAGATTCTTCTTTGGGCCTCTACTGCCCTTTGCTCCGTACAGCTTGACAACAACGTGAGTGACGTGTCTCGCTGGAACAGAGCATATAATAGAGTATGTGACATAGTATGCAACAGAGTATATAAAAGAGAATCTGCAAACAGAGAAAAAAGTAGAATAGTTGACTTCATCTTTGGATCGCCTGACGTCGGGACCCGCTTTTACCCCGACTACCCAATCAGAGTGAGCTGATTGGTGGCAAACCCAAAAAGTCTCCCGAACGACGGCCGGAGACAACGTTGACCTCGACTGCATTTCTGGTCGAGCGATGGGGAGGACGGTGGCGTGAACGAACAAGCAGCAAGCAACATTACGTGAATTGAATTGGATCTCTTCGTTTATTCTGCCCGGTCAGCAAGGAGAGTATCTTCCTTTTTAAACCGTTGCTCTACACTCGAGGCCTCTTCCGAAATTCGCTGTACAGAATTCCCGACGCGATTGGAACGGTCTCGGTGCTTTTTTTCTGTCTTCATTTTCATTTCTTTTTGAACGCGATTCTTGGACATTATATTTTATAATACATATACACGCTCATCAAACGCTCCTCCGTAAAACGCCGTGCTATAATCGGAAGAACGACTTCATATCGGATACGGGAAACTTACATATGCTGAGGGTCGACCTTCGATCAAACACCCCTGGCATGGCAATCAGCTTGACAGCTGAGGATGTGGCTGGGTCAAGGGAATCAAAAGGGCCGGAGACGCACAACTTGCGAGTCCAGGAGATTCCCGGCGACGTGGAGTCTCCTCTTTCAGACACGTCTGATGGCACCAACCCACTGGAAACAATGACAGTCCCAATAGAGCTTTCACCGGAGCAGATAAACCGTCGGAAACGAGTGCTCATGTCGACCGAGAGTGCCTTTGCTGCGAATTTCCTGCCGCCCCTTATCCACAGTCCCGATATCGAGCTTCGCCTGATTACCGATGAAGAATCTTCAGCCATACTTACCGGCGCAACCAAGGTGCCGCATTACATGGACTCGGTCGATAGCGACACATTTGACAACAAGACTGGATCGCGGAGATGGCTGAGGGCCAAGGCGGCTGAGCTGTGCGAATGGGCTGATCTTCTCATCGTAGCCCCGATTGATGCTGGGACACTGGGCTCGATGTTATATGGTCTCACCCATACGTTGACACTATCTCTGCTTCGAGGATGGGACTTGAAAAAACCCGTTTTACTCGTGCCAGGCATGACTGTGTCGGAGTGGACGAACCCACTGACTGAGCGACAATTGAAGGAACTTGCACACAATTGGCCGTGGATCATGAGGATACCGCCTCTGCTATGGAGCCTGACTGGTCCAGAAAAATTGACACAGCAACCGTGGGAAGGGAAGCGCCTTTTTGAGGATTTACTCCAGAACACCATTGGGCTGAATACCATTTCAGTTGAACACAGTGCAAGCCAGCCAAAGCAAGACGACGCCATTAAAGGAAAGCTTGGGCCTACAAAAAGCAGTAGTTCAATAGCCATTGCCAAACTTGCGGAACAGGCTGCCAAGAAGCGTGATGAATCCCAGAGTGGACGCCCGAGGTCACTACCACTGGAGTTGTGGCTGAACGTTTTTGAAGATCACCTGAGAGACTGGGAAATTGCGAAGGCAGTGGGAATTCCAACAAGGCTTCCTGTTCCAAAGGAGTGGCAGCCCCATATTCTGAAGATGTCCGCTCCTCCATCGCTTGAGTACACAATTCTCCGGGGATCTTTTACGGCTATCACTTCGAAAATCAAAGAACTTACCCCGTACACGCCGTTGCCAAATCTTGCATGCCATCTGATTTTTAAATTTTCGCGCACCGATATATTGACATACTTGTTGGAGAAACACCCCAGTCTATACAGCACCACCACCCGATTTACAAACCTACCATATCTCGCCTCCGCCATATATGGCAACCCAACTATTCTGACCTGGTGGCGCGACTATTCCGATTCATCAACAAAGGAACACAGCGCGGACGCCATGGATGGAGCTTCCCGAGCTGGACATATTAACATTTTGGATTGGTGGCTCTCGTCCGAATTGCCACTGCGATATACCGAACGTGCCTTGGAGTCAGCCAGTGCTGAGGGCCGCGTTGAAGTACTTGAGTGGTGGAAAAATGCATATTTAAGCACATCATCATCACCAGACCCAATCCCTCTAAAAGTTGGAAAATCAGTCCTTCTAGCCGCCCAATCCGGCAAAATAGAATCACTCGCCTGGTGGGACGCATCCGGTATTCCGTACACGCACGCCGAGTCCGTGGCACGCATTGCCAGTACATACGGCCACATCCACGTCCTGCAACTATGGTACCGACTAAAGGGCGCAAAAATGATATTCGACAACCAAGTGCTTGTCGGGGCCACACGAAGCGGGCACGACGATGTTCTTGAATGGTGGCGCACGAGTGGACTGCGCGTCGAATTTAAGACGTGCGATATTGAAGAGGCCCTGGAAGATGCCGACCCGTCGTCTGGTGCCGAGCAGCGTGTGCGTCAGTGGTGGGCACGCAATGGGCTCAATCTGGGCGTGGGTACGAGTGAATGGATGAAAGTGAAGGTGTTGAGTTGATTATATTGATTTGTTTATTTTCTCTTGAATATATATACCCCCAATCGTTTGATTATTATTTTTTCTGGTTCTTCAGAAGCATGAGCAGAATTGTCGACATGGACATGACATAGCATTTTGGGTAGTTAGTGAGTTATACACATATTGAACAATGGGATTGATTTTATTATGAACCTAAGATCTCGCTTCAAAATATGGACAATGGTTCGCTCCAAGATTAGAAACATGGTGAAATTATAGCTAAAAGGTTATCCCCAAAAGACGACAGTGCTCCAGATCAGGCAAATCCGCATACCAAGGGCTCGGCCACTGCAGATTCGCAACCTGATTGTCACTAAACTGTTCAAAGGTAAACCCTTCAAACACCTCCAATGTCGAATTATACCCTCTCACTTCCAAATATTCCTTATCAGGGTTTGGGTTGCCTGTCTTTGCAAACGCCGTCCAGATATCCTGCACCGCGTTGGTATAGTATATATCCTCTTCGACTCTCACGGGCTGATCGAATATGTAGTATGTGCCAAATACTTGGTACAGGTCACCTGAATGACAGCGGTAGTATGGGGTATCTGGTTGTCCGACAGGGAATGTGCAGAGGTCGTAATAGCTATAGTAGCTTAGGGCATAGGCTCGCTGGTGGGTATATGTCCAGAGGCTGTTAAAGGCAGTTGAGTTTGACGAAGAAGCAGCGGCGAAAAATTCCTCGACGTGGCATATCACAAAGCCATCGGTGCCGATGTTGACGGTGGCATTGTAGACGTCAGTATAGTCCTCAGGCACATCCCACAGGTTGGAGGAGGCTATTGCAGTGCTCTGGGATGAATTGATTGCGCCCTCTTCGATTAGGATTTCGAGAGCGGAGGTGGTATTCGTCATGTTTGGGGTGATTGACGTGGCGAGCAGAGATTGAGCCTCATCGGGCATGAAGCCCATAAGGACATTTGCAGGGTTCACATCTCCCTCGCTTACGAGCGAAACTGGCTGGTCGAAGATGTATACGTCGTCGATGACTGCGCTCCAGCCCCAATAGTCTTCGCTAATCTCAAGTAAGGTTTCTGCGGAAACTTGCTGTAGACAGTCGAGCGAGAGACCGGTAGAACACACGGTTTCCAAATAGGGAGACATGGCCACCGCAATTGAACTTTGGTTGACAACATTCCCATCGAGGGACTGCGGAATGGCGTTCTTGAAAAGTCCCCGGGCCTTTGGTGAAGTTAGAAGATTCATGACTGATGCTCCGCCTGCTGACTGGCCGAAGACGGTGACATTGTCAGGATCGCCTCCAAATGCAGCGATATACTTCTGCACCCATTGTAATGCTGAAATCTGGTCTGATAGCCCGTAGTTCCCAGTGAGGACGCCATCGTCAAGACTCAGGAAGCCAAAGATGTTTACGCGGTAGTTGATGGTCACTAGAACGACGTCGCCGCGACTGACAAGGCTGTCCCCGTCAAAGGTTGAATCACTCCCGGTGCCACTGCTTAGTCCACCACCGTGTATCCAGAACATGACAGGCTTCAAGCCCTGAGAGGGAACTTCTCTGATTGGGAGGGTTGGCGTGAAGACTTGGAGATATAAGCAATCCTCACTATTACCCCATGGATTCAAGCCCACGGAATTTCCTTCGAAATCACCTACTTGCAAGCATGCAGGTCCGTACTGTGTAGCATTGACCACCGTGTTGTTCTGTGACAACAATGGCTGAGAATACTCAAATCGCAAATCTCCAACAGGTGGCTCTGCGAATGGGATCCCAAGGAATCGATACGCCATGTGATCCCGCAGTCCTTCGAAAGACACCCCGTCGATAGTGGAAGGTGTTTGGACCCTAGGAAATGAAGAGTAATTGGTATCAACCTGCTTCACAAAAGGAGCTGTATTGGTGCATAGAAATGGAAACTCCAGTGCGTTGCTGCCATTGCTATTGCCAATGCCAATGCCGATGTGACTTGTACTAGTAGTAACCACCGTTCCCTGAAAGTCCACTGGATAGGTTTGGTTGCAAGAGGACCAAAGCAACGACTCCTCTCCGCTATTCAAATCCTGGAGTTGATACTGATAGTAAGCGAGATCATTGGCAAAATCTCCGAATTGACCACAATCAAGCAGCTTTTCGCCATAGGAAGCACAAGCCTCAACTGCCACGTCGTATGTGGCTATTTTATTGACGAGCAATGCGCTAGGCGTCTGCTCATGGGTCCTCCAGTCTCCGTCGTTGTAAAAGAGGACGGTTGCACCGGTAAACGACTTAATGTTCTGGGTTGATTCGCATATCGAGATGCACAATCCCAAGACGGATGTTAGGACAATGAGTTTGTGCATCTTGTCGGCCTCAGAAGATACACAGAGATTCCAAAGACGATGAATAGACGAGATCAACTCGGCTATATACTGCGTCTCTTATCCTTGCTTCCGCTTCCAAAGAGGCTCAAGTTATAGGGGATATTAGCCTGAATCTTCGGATTTTGTTCTTAGAGCCGGTGGGGGCGCACTATCCTACTTTCGCGCTTCGCTCTCGTGCAATGCAACGTCAAACCTAACGACAGTTAGCACCAACAGCACTGGTGAATAAAGTTTTTTGGTGTATAAAGAATTAAATTCTCTTTAAAAGAGGCTATTTAAAGAAGAGCAACGAAATATGTCATGGTCAAGGCTAGATTCACGCAAAAGAGAAACAGAACAGCAGATTGCCTATTTAGGAAATAATTAGCCAAAATTCGCGATGGACGTTGTTATTGTGTCAATTAAAGAAGAATGGTATTTAAAGCACTGTAGATTCTATCTACCCATTTGATGGTTTTGAAAGACTTGCAGCTTAACCAAATCAGATAGCAAATGTCTGTTGTTCGCTGGTGAAGGCATCGCGGATAAAAATCGCAATATTCAAAAATGCCACTAATTTTCGTTGCTGTAAAAGGACAAAAGATAAGGTATATTCAACTAAGCTATGTAGGATGGAATAAATACGTATATTTAGATCAATAAGACTGCAAATCAATTCCCAAATTCCCAACGCCGTCATTTGCACCGCATACCTATATATCAATCAAGGGGAAAATATCCCTTGCTTTGTAATATTTTAGAAAAAGGCTGGAAAGTTGAAGGTAGTCATGTATGAAAGAGCCTTGGAGACGATAGCAAGACCTGAAATTGGAAGATGTTAAAAATATATATTTCGAGAACAGTTTTATAAAGCTTACCTGCAAAGGCAAACGTTATTACCGCGACCTTCGGATTCTGAACCGCGATCACAGAGAAAAGTAAGGAAAAGGCAGTCCAAGCTGAAATCCTCATGCCGAAGAGGCCGTCTAGATGTTGGAGATCGTTGAACCTGTTGGCTGTTTCTTCCAGGATAGATTCGAGGTAGGCTGCGCGAGTCGTGAGCTTTTCAAGTATCGCAAAAACAACTTTGGCGCTCGCGCCTAGGGCCTCTTGGGCCTGAGCTTGTGTCTCGATAGCTTTGGCATGCATTGCTTGAGTTTCAAGCAACTCTCTCGCCTGAAACTCGGATTTATTTAGATGCGTTTCGAATGCGTGTAATCGCTAGGTTATGGTTAGATACGTTGAGTTGGGTTCAAAAATATGGAAGAACGAACCTCTAGAATAAGTGTTTCTTGCTGATGGATCGTCGCAAAACGTCCGACCAACCATTCCTATAACAATCTCAGCAGGGAATCTATCATATATAATTTTATTCAGTACCAGAGCCCCATCCACACCAGCGACCCTCTCCTGAAGCCTGTCCAGCGAAGATTGCACGAAGAGGGCCAGCTGATGATTGGATTCCATGTCCTTTAGATCTTTACCCTGCAGATCTCTCAACTCAGAATTGCGGCGTTCAACATCGTTGTATATTTCATTTATTTGATCTCGTAAACGAGAAATGTCTGTGACGGAAAGTCGCATGCCCTGTACCAGTTAGCCAACAGCTCTAGCGATTATATCGTACGTTGCACACCTGACTTAGCGATGTACTATCTGTTTCAACGTCTCTCAGGAGTGAGAGAACCTTTGAAAGGCTAGTACCTATAATGCTTTCGAAATCATTAAGAAGACCGGCGAATAAAACTTTCAGCCGACCGCGATCTTCCTGGAGCTCCACCGTTAATTGATTTCTCAGCTCGTGTACTGTTTCCACGAAGACCTTGTGTTGAGCATTCTCGGAAGCAGCATGGCGCAAGGCAGAGTTGAGGTTCGCCGTATTCTTGGTGAGAGACTGGTGTAGGTTCAGTAGCTCCTCCTTCTCTATTTCAATGCGTGCTGCCTGGCATATCACAATAGCATTTTGTCTGCTATTGCTGTAACTCGTCCACCACTGAGGTTTTGATTCGAGTCCGCTAAGACATTTTTCAACAACGCCGGGTGTAAAGTCATCTGAAATATCCATCAAATCCACCGAAGACTCGTTATGTATTCTGTCAGGCGCAATTTGGATAGAGGAGCACGATAGGGGAATTGAGGCACCAGCCCCTGAAAGCTCACAGAGAGCAAGTCTTGCCGCATATATTGACTTAACCCGGTCGAGAGTCTTTGCAATCTCCGCTCCTCGATGGCTTTCAGAACTGCCAAGGTCCTGACAAGACGTGAGGAGCTTCATGGCAGCGATTCGACTGCACGATGGAGACGATTTCATTGATTCGAGGAGTTGAATGGCATTAGAGAAGACGCTGTCATGTTGGATTGTTTTCGAGTGAATCAAATTCACCAAGTCCGGGCCCTCGATCGACTTTCTGGGACCTGCTATAGTTTCCGGTCAGTCTTATACCAACGCTGGCACCAGTGAGTGATATCCTACCCTTTCGCATGGATGCTGGGTAAAGATCGATGAACGACGCCCTTGCAAAGGTGGTCAGAGAAAAAGCGATGACATACAAGAGCCACAGCAACATGTTCCTCTGCATCAATGTGACTGGCTAGCTGTCGAAAATGCTCGTTCTTTCGAGGATAGCCAAGTTAGTATTGTGGATGTATTGGGAGACAAGATGGAGTTGGGATCCTTAAAAAGTGTGTAAAGAGAAGAAAATGTTTTTCAAGGTGTCGTTTGGCACGAGGAGTGGTTGTGAGCAGCAAAGGGAAGGTGAGGTTGGTTCATGAGGAAGGAGCAGGTGAGTCCGTCCGCTTTCCAAAGGGTCATCCTGCTCTGCCTTCAGTTCAAGCAAGGACAACATGAACATAATTGTTATTATAAGTGCCTGAATGAAATGAAGGGTGAAATTCCCTGCTGCTGGTGAGTTGTCTTCAACTTTTCGCCTTTCCTTATCTAGACTAGGCCAAATCATGGTTTTCAACATTGTCTGTATAAATCACCGCCCACTCATCTGCTCTTCTCCTGATATTGGTCTGGTTTTAGTTGACTGACATGACCTGTTCCCTCCCAGTTCTTGATTTCTTTTCCAAGAGACGCCGGACATCCCTTTTTACTCTGACTAGACTGCTTAGATGGCCTAGAGACGATGCCGCCGCGACGAGAAGATTGATGGTTCGTTGGTTGAATATGATAGCCAGTGATAAATCATTCACGGTTTCCTAGCTGAAGCTAACTAGCAATAAAAAATACACCATACAAGTCGAGGACTCCTCATGACAAACGGTATTTCTTTTTCTCTCTGTCCGCTAAGAAATTTGCTCTGTCAATTTCAATGTCTTCGAAGCCATTTTGCAGTGTGTCCACCAAACATCTCAATGGAAACGAAAGACGCTGGCGCTCAAAATTACTTCCAGCGGGCATAAGATGCTCCAATCTCAAAGGAACATCTTGGATAGTTGTAAGATCGATTGGATTGTCTAGTGAAAAGGCAGCCTTGTTCAAGATATATTGTTTATCATGATCACTGTACCATAAATATACAGATAGCTCGAAGCTACCAACAAGGCTAATTTGTCTAGATCGATACCACTGGAATATATGATCAGAGAGCTTGTTATGTCTAGTTTTCTGAAAGTCGATCTCAGATAGTCCCTATTTGTTGTTTAAAGTATTCCATTTCTCTTTCTCTTTCTCTTGGACATTGACAAGTATCACAAGTTTGGTATCATTATTGTTATCTGCAAGCCATCGTTTTGCATCTTTATAGAGCTTATTTGTGGTCTTACTAATACCAACTTCAAGAATTACAGTTGGCCATTTAGATCCAGATCTCTTGAGAGACGCATCTGCTTGTTTTGTAGATCCTTCTCCGTCGTCCAACAAACAATCTGATAAAAGAGTTAATTTCCTGTGAATGGCTTAAGTACCCTATAGGAGACATAAGCACTAGGGGGTAGACTTCAGAAAAACACTAACTTTTGCTGCCAGTCAAGAAATACCGCGAGCCAGTAGCGGCATTTAACCTATCTTCTAACTCGCCGAGATGCTTCCTGCCGATTAACCACGTTGCAGCCTCATGCATCCATCCTGGGCCTCCTTTCAGGACAATACGTGCATTCTGTGCATCATACTCACACCGCGGATATCATCACCGACCTTGTCGAGCCAGTTCCAATACTCAGCAGTAGAGACTTTGAACTTGTCAATAATAAGAGAACGCTCAGAGAGATGTCTCAGTTCAATGACATCATCAGCGGAGAGGTCATCCAGTGAGTGAACTCGGTCAAGAATGCGATCTATCTGATCTTGCGTCTCCATGTTGGTACGAATCGATACATCTGGAGGAACTGTTCGACAACTATGGGTCCTGGGTACATTTTATATGCTGGAAGATGACCTTGGGTTCACAAAGCGACTCTTGGTCGGTAGGTCTGCAGTAGCTCGGCCATTGAACGTGACAGTTGAAACCCTATTTATCGTCTTTGAGATTCAGGTCGACAGATTTTGACCAACCGAGTTTTGAGGATGGAGAAGATGTTGATGTTGAAGGGAGAGAGGATGTCCAGATAAAACTTCCTAATTGACAAGATAGAGATATATATAGTTATTATTCATTGTCATCTCTGACACACTTCTGTGGTTCATTATTCCCTGGTGCTTTGATGTCTCCTTTGTTATCAGCACGGAATACATTCTTTGAAGATAAACCTGTTTACTGCCACGTCTTTGAGCCACTGCCAACCACTGATGTTCTCGTTGACAAAATGACTGGCAACCTCATTATCCAGGCAGTTTGCATGGTAGAACGACCAGTCAACTACATATCCGCCGACTGGCTGTATTGAGCTCAGGCATACGGAAGATACTAACCGACAGTTCACGGCTGCCAGTAACTTGATGCGCATCAAAGGCCAGACCAATTTTCCCCTGTTCCAGATACCACGGCTCATTGGCCCTATTTCAGCCCACCCCATTGCTATAGCTGTGGTATGTATGTCCTTCCGGTCCGTCAGCGAAAACCGGCGAGACGCGCACAGCGAGCCTCTATCACGTGATCTTGTATTTAGATATCACGTGACGCGAGACTGCGCGGCGGTGGTTGAGGTTAAGAATAAGAACTTCGCGCGCAGTTTTTTAATAGCAAGTCATGTAATTTTTAGTATTATATTGAGACTCCGCGTGCTAGCAGGGGCTGTGGGCGCGCCTCAAGTTGTAGGAGCTACAGTTGTTTACAGCGTAGCAAGTCACGTGACACATTTTCGGGGAAGCCAAAGAATTTCGATGCTTTTCGGAGGTCAACAACTTCCCCGACGACGTTGACAACACCAGCAACCATGTCTTGCGCCGCCTCCCAACGCTGCCTGGTGCAGCTTTTACGCCAACCAATTCGCTCGAAATCAGTTCCCACGTTTCTTGTTCCAGCTCTTTCCCAGCCATCGAAAGCACGATGCTTCTCAACCACGCCTGCCGCCCGTTCTCGTATCGGCGGTGCGCCCGTCTCAGTTCCCCCAGAGGTCAGCTTGAAATTCATTGATCTCCCACAGACTCAAGTGCGCGGGAGATCAAAGGATATTGCAAAGCTGGCCATTGAGGTCAATGGCCCGTTAGGTTTGTCTACCTTGCTACATTCGCCATGTTCTTCGGGTCATTAACCAATCGGAAATCCAGGCCAAATGACGCTGAACATTCCTCCATTTGTCAATATCAACCACGACGAGGCCGCGAGAAAAGCCACGATCTCTGTTCAAGATACCGAAATTCCTCATCAGCGTGCTATGTGGGGTATGTCCTTTTCCTATCCAAAGTATACCGCAAAGATCGGGATCTAACAAAGGGTATTTATTCCCATGCAGGAACGACACGCGCTCATCTGCAGAATTACATCCTCGGCGTTTCCGAAGGCCACATTTGCATTCTTAGTTTAGTCGGTGTTGGTTACAGGGCAACTGTTGAGCCAACTGCGACCACCGTGGATCCTGAGTACCCAGGCCAACAATTCGTATCCTTGAAGGTCGGATACTCCCACCCAATTGAGCTCGGCATCCCTCAGGGTGTGAAAGCTTCGACTCCACAACCTACTAGAATCTTGCTTGAGGGCATTGACAAGGAGGTCGTGACTCAGTTTGCCGCCGAGATCAGAGAATGGAGGAAACCGGAACCATATAAGGGCAAGGGTATCTTTGTGAACGGCGAGACAATCCGTCTCAAGAACAAGAAGATCAAATAGTTGACTCGTATTTTACTTTGTTCTGCATTTCTTCTTGGGTGTATATTTACTCATGGTATCTGTTTTACGTTCATTCACATGTATTTTAGATTCTTGTCCCATAATCTTTGGACT
The DNA here is from genome assembly GCA_011750695.1 of Penicillium sp. OUCMDZ-019. Lineage (NCBI taxonomy): Eukaryota > Fungi > Ascomycota > Eurotiomycetes > Eurotiales > Aspergillaceae > Penicillium > Penicillium sp. OUCMDZ-019. The sequence continues at coordinate 420,742 of WTTZ01000011.1, forward strand.
TTTTTTCTTTGCTTTTTTTCCTGGGATAAAAAACGCTCTATTTCAAGTTTAGAACAGCCTGCACTGCATCTATGACTTGGTCCTGAAGAGCAGCAGGGGCAGCCACAACACCCTTGTTATCCTTCAGGGTCCTTCCCTTGGTAAAATCAAGACGTTTGCCATAAATGTCAGTCACTTGGCCGCCGGCTTCGCGAACAAGTAGGTCACCAGCCGCGTGGTCCCAAATCTTTTCTTGGTAATCTTTCTTCATAGGTAGACGGAGATAGATATCTCCGGCACCCCGAGCAATCGAGCAATACTTGGCTTGAGAGTCCAATCGCACGCTTGGGGCAGTAATTCCGAGGCGCTGCGCAACTGCAGCGTTGTCGCCTTGATTGGAGTGAGCAGCCTCAACGCCCTCGCAAAACACGGCCTGAGAGACGTCTGGAACTGGGCGCATGAGAATAGGTTTGCTTGGTGAAAGGCCGGCACTTGTCAGAGGTCGGCTCACGGCTCCTTCGCCCTTAACCGCAGAGAAAAGAACGCCTTTGCCCTCTTCATCTGTCTGCTGACTACCGATACCAACTGTGAGAGATTCGGCGTCATCGACCGGAAGATTGGGGCATCCAATGACGCCTACCTTCACGTCACCATCGACTATCAGGGCAAGACAGACTGCGTATTGGCCCCCTCTCAAGAAACCCTTTGTACCGTCGATAGGATCCAATGCCCAGATACGGCCCTTTGCACCACCAAGAGATTTTCCCTGATCGATAACAGCCAGCATTGCTTCTTCATTCTCTAATGAGCCGCCGAGCAATTCGTCACTGGCCGCGTCATTCAATTTGATGTCCTTCACCAAGCCCCAGATCTCTGATCGCAGGGCAGAATCTTGCCTCAGCTCACTCGACTCTTCCTCTGCTACGATCTCGTCATCGGGGAAATTCTTTGAAATCGCTTGGATTATCAGGGCCTGGGCGCCGAAATCGCCTTTGGTGACGGGCGATTTGTCGTCCTTGGACAACTCTCCCTTGGCTTTCTCGTGGAAAACTTTCTTCGTAAGCAGCGTGGCCCGTTGGACAGCGAGTTCAGCGACTCGACGTTCGTGTTCGTAAGTCATGTTTGTAGTGATTCGTGCAATGGTCGAAGAGAATCGGAGGTGGCAGAGAATTGCGGAGAGACGGGGCCGATAACGAGCGATGACGCTTGAGGCCAGGATGAGCTTGCGACTAATCAATATCCTCAGTGCTGCAGTCTAATAGGAGGCACTTCGGCAGTATAAATATCTCAAAGAACAGTAATTTGGCAAAAAAAGAAAAGAGAAGAGCAATGGCACAGACAACACTTGGCGATGGCTGCCAGAAAAATGCGGCACTCGCGATATGGATTTCCTGAAAGGGACTAGTGCGGTAAGGACAGCCAATAGACGACCTCCAGACTCGTAGTTGTCCCGCACTAGGCCGAATTAGATCAACCGCAGGGGCTGGCGGGGGTCGATGACGGCAGTGGTGTTTGTTGCGATCAGCCAACTGTGTTCCTTCCAGCTTTGTCTTCTTGCCAGTGCTTCTGCTCAGGGCGCCCTGTGTTTTGAGCTCTTGTCTGGGAAGGGCTCGCATCGCCATCGTCAATTGTCAGCTTGTGTCGCGTGTCATGACTGGAGTGTTTACGATCAGTACTCCGCACTCACAAGACAGTCTTGACACAGTGTGATAGGACTGAGACCTTCCTAGAGATTAGAACTTTCTTCTCGCAGGACCTCTGATCTGTCTTCTGTTATTTTCTTCTATTAGTTTGCCATTTACTTCCCACATTTATTTGTGGCTGTACGGTGGATATCTACAAACAACAATCACCCACCATGTTCAGATCAGAAGTTAGTGAAGAACCCACAGTCACAATGTTTTTCTTGTTCCAATGAAGAGGAAACACTGATTCAAATTCCAGAAACCGTACACAGCCGTTACCGTGCAGATCGAGAGTCTGACGAGCGAGCAATATGAAGTCGACGACTCCAGTGGCATCGTTGATTTGATAGAGGTCGTCCAGATACAAGCAACCGGTCCAACTGAAGCAAGTCGTGCGTTACGAAAAAAGCTGTGAGTGTGGAGAGTCTTGAAGTAGCAAAATATTTTCTAATATAAACATGTCCTTAGGAAGTACGGCAATCTCCACCGACAACTACGTGCTTTGACGATCTTGGATTTCCTCATCCAAAATGCAGGCGAACGATTTTTGCGCGGATTTGCCGACGAACCGTTGCTCGAGCGCCTTCGAATCGCCGCTACTGACCCCGTGTCGGACCCAGAAGTCAGAAAGAAATGTCAACAACTCTTTGGACAGTGGGCAGCAACTCACAAGGACACTCCAGGCATGAGTAGGATTACGGCTCTCTATAAGCAGCTTCCAAAGAGGAAACAACCAGCACAGCAGGCTCAAGCAAAGGTCCTTAGGGAAACCGCACCCCCAGCAGAGGTACCGATGGGTCATTCGGCCTCAATATCAGTAGGAGCAGGACCTTCGACTGCGTTGACTTCTCCCAAGACTAAAAAGTCCAAACGCTCATCGACGGTGTTTAGCTCCTCGAGCTCAAAAAGCCACAAAAGGTCTAACACCAACTCCAGCACCAGACCATTTAACATGGAAAAGGAAAAGCCCGAGATCCTGCAAACGATTGCCTCTGCATCAGTCGCCAGTACAAACCTTCAAAATGCCCTAAAGCTGGTGAACCGAGAGACGCATCGAGTAAGCGAGGATGAAGATGTCATGGAGCAGTTTGGGAAATGCAAGGATCTTCGACACCAGATCTTACGCTACATTCAGAATATCGAAAGTGGCGATCTCCTTGGTAGCTTGATCCATGCCAATGAGGAGCTTGTTACTGGGTTGATGGCATTTGAGGTACTCGACAAAAGCGTGGACTATGACAGCGACAGCGAAGACGACGAGATTCACCTTCGGGGTATTGACGAGAGTTTCTCGGGTATATCGATTGGGCCCCCTAAACCGGCCCGTCCACCGAGACCGACAAGCATACCGGGCTTTCCTACCAACAACAAAGCATCGCCTTTCAACTTGAATGACTTGGAAAGTGCCAGCGAATCCGAGGAGGAGGATGAAAATAATCCCTTTGGGGACAGAAATGAAGTGCCGACTCCAAGTGTCGAAAAACATCAGCCAACCTGGTATGTATGCATTGAGATATTGAGATTGCATTACTAACAGTCTTCTAGGAGGGAGGTTTGACGAGCATAAGCTGTCCATTTCGATGGCATTTATTCCTCGTTTGTTTCACGGCCGTTGAGAGAAATTGAACCTACATGCATGCATGATATACCCTACTTTTCGTGAGCCAGCACTATAAGAGCGGTGCTCTCTATTCTTGCTACGTTAAATTGCCCGATCTGATGTGCGTTTGACATGATAGTTCTCGGAATCCGAATCATTTTACTGGCAATACTTCTTTTCTTTCTTTTTCTTTCCGGAAACTTCTATATCATTATTTAAATAATCCCTAGGAGAGCAGAGATAATCGATAATATATCATAGAACTGGCCCATACACCCACGGTTATAAAATATACCAAGTCCTGGGATAATACAGTAATATTTTCAATCCCAAACACACGCACGCAGATGGGGATTGTTATTTCTATCAAATTCACAGCCTAGGCGAAAGACTCGACTGCTTAGCATCAAAAACAGGCATGCACCTCCCTTCAACCGAGGCCTTGATCTGCATCGCAACAAACCGAGAGAAGAATCTCGCATGATTAATTCCACCGGCCATGTACCAGAAACCCGGTTCTATACAACAAGTCAGCAATACGGAACGTGAAAGATGAAAAGACGAAGAAAAGTACATACGTCCCGTCGGCTTAAAGGCGCCTTTGACTTCGCCCTCGCTATCAACACCCCAGCAGTCGCCTGCTTTGTCGGCTACCTGGTCGCCAAAAAATTTACGTACGAGATCGCCCATGTTTGCCAGATAGCCGGTCGCGAAGACGATTACGTCTGCGTCGAGATGGGTGTTGTCGGCGAAGGTGAGGCCGGTTTTGGTGTAGGATGTTGGCAGGGAGCCGGTTTTCATTTTTATCTGAAATGAATATGGTAGTATCAGTGAGGAATGAACTTTTGATATTTTTATAATACCAGAAGAGGAAGGGAGAGACAGACCAGTCCATCAGCAATCTTCTTCGTCGCTCCAACATCCATATAATGGCCCCCCAGCCTCTCACAAAGAAGGTGAGTAAGTTCGTCGTTCTTCTCAAGCAAGAAACCAGCTTTCTCCAGGCCAGAGTACAAATCAGGTTGAAATGTGTTTCGTAGGTGACTTGCGAATAGCCCTAGTTTCCGGCTGACGGCGTACGGGTACCCGAAGCATTTTATGTCGCCCATCTTCATGTCTCTTTGGGCTGTGTATTGTGCTAGGTTTCACGTTAGAGGATATAAATGGAATAGATTGAATAGGAGGGAGTACAATCTGCCCATTCCTTGTAACTGCTTTGCGGTATCACAACTATATCAAAGTCAAGGTCAGATATCATGGCTTCTTTGAGTAGAATTCAGGAGATAGGCACGTACAGGTCTTCTTGCGTTGTATAACTGTAACTGAAGCTAGTCCAGCGTCGACCATGTCTTCGGCAATATCGTGTGCTAGAAGAAGTGAGGAAAGTTGGTATATAAAATATATATGGAAAAGATGAAGATAAAAAAAAAAGACTTGCCTGTATTTGCGGTGCCCACCACAACTCCATGCTTGCCTCTCCAGTCGAGGGCATTTTTGTAATCTTTAGAATGCATTACGATTCCTTTGAAGTCGGACTAGAGATTTTCAGTCTTGTCAGCAATTCTTCCTTTTCGTTCTGACAAAAGTCAAAACGGACCTTGTTTGCATATTCAGGGCACAAAGGTACTTGAGAGTTCACACCAATGGCCAAAACAACATGTGAACTCGCAACTGTGACTAACTCAGACTTCTGTACTCCTGAATCCGAGTGAACTTTTCTCCGTAAATGCAATGTCCATTTCCTCGTCGACTGATCCCATGATCCCGACTCGAATGTAGTTGAGAGCCAGATATGAGGCGTCTAGCAAATTGTTAGCTGTTTCTCTCCTTGTTAATGCTTGGTTAGGGCTAAGTAACCCACAAGTCCATATCTCTCACTCCAGCCTTGGATTGCATCCGCCAGGTCGTCTTTGGACAGCCACTGCGGGTAATCAGGGGTAAAGGTTCTTTCGAAGGGAAGATGGGATGATTCCCGAGTTGTGTGGACTGGGGAAGTTAGTATAATATTTGGTGAACTTGAATGACTTCAGGGGGCATACTCTTCGATGAATCATATCGTAACCGCCAGCTATCTCCTACTTGGTCATTACTATCAATGCAGATATACGAGACACCCAAAGCTTCCAGACGGCCGGCTGTGCAAAGACCTGACTGCCCACCACCGATGATGACGCAGTCATAATCGTGTTGCTGATGTGGCTTGTCTGACGAATTTCTATTTCTTGCTGAAGACTCGACAGGATCCAGCCGATCAACATCTGCATAATCGGACAACTGGTCTAGGATAGTGCCCATAACCCAGATCTTCCATTCACCCTCGTCAGGAACCAGACACAGATATCCCAAGCACGAAGCTGCCAGGGGCAGTGCCATGGTGAATGTGAACGAAACCTGTATCCATGAGAACTGCGGTCCTGTCTCTGGGCCTAGTCTGTTGACGAATGCAGTTTCAGGCTTGATTTCGAAAGCTGCTGCTCCTCGCTGTTGGCATAGCGAGCGCCAAATAGGCACGAGGGCCGGGGCAGAATAGAACGTGCGAAGAGTGCTGGTCAGGGAATACATGTCCCTCCACATGGCGTCTTTGGTGAAATCGGTCTCGCCCAATTTGGCCATCCTTTTGTTATTGAATATCTGTTGACATATTGAAGCCGGATTGATATCTAGTGGGATATCCCTCGTTGGCAACGAGCACGGAAGAGTGTCCAGAGGGCTAGCCATTGCACCACAGTTCGTCGAATGAGGGTTTCAACAACAGACAAATGTATGTGTGTATGCATGCATGCATGGCTATGTATCATGGAGACTGGGGTATATATACCTCGAATACCTAGGTAACTGGGGGGTTACACAAATCCGAACGGCCGGTCCCAGGATGAATCATGAAATGGATGTGTCCAAAGCCGGCCATTGGCGTGGAGTGAGTTACATCATAATAGACAATATATTAATAGAGGTTTCTTTCAACTAGCATATGCCTCAGCGCGTCGGGGCCAAGGAGATGTCGTGATTCGTCTTTCTTCCCCGCTAAAGCGGCGCTGTGTGAACGATTCGACATGGAATGCATGAGATACAGCACGCGCGCGCTGTGCCACGAGATAAGACGAATCATAAGACTCTGTTCCAAGGTTGATCTGCAGGGTTTAATGATGTTGCCGATGTACCCACGGGGTGATTGTCTACCTGATTCGTTATTCAAGTCTTCATTTCTTTTCTATATATCCAAGGCTACTGCCTAAATAGGTTCTAGTCTACCCAGGTAGGGGATGGATATAGACGCCTGCGCCCCAACGGCCCAGATCTCAATTATGTTGAATGGGCAAACCTGGATTCGCTCGTATTGTTGCGCTGAAAACTTATATGTATAAAGGAGGAGGGTTGAAAGAGTAACTAGGGTTAGGGCTACAGCCCCCCCGACCGGACAACTGAGCCAAGGTGAGAATATAGGTACAAGCATGTAAGCATGTATGTATACGTATATATGCACGGAAAATGATTCATAACAATATATACAATATAGTTATATAGTTATATACGAGAGAACCGTGATAGGTACAGTGGGTAAGTTGATGCCTGAGGCAGAGCGCCCAGCCAGGGCAAGTTCGCCATCAGCGCCTTCCAAGGTTGGAATCGGACGGTTCCAAGCAACTTCACAAAATATTTATTTGCCCACTGTCTGTCTGTCTACTGGCAGCTTTCACATATCCCTGTATAACCTCGCCCTTACTCTCCCTGCCTGCCTGCCTGCATTGCTACAGCTTTGTTTTCCAGCTGGCACACCCCGCATACCGCTCGAAGGCGTCGATAAATAACTACTCTTGATTTCCCGTTTTCCTCTTCAATATACCCATACCCCTACTTATACACACACACGTATATATAAATACCCTACTGTTTTACTTTATTTCTTCTTTCCTTTCAATTTTTGGACGCGACATTCCTTCTGAGCCACTCGTTTTACCGCCGTCTAACTGCCCTGCGACCCCTCCCCGGACGCTGACCGACTGTTCCTTTTTGCGCCCCGAGTCAACAACGCACAGAGAAATGGCCGACCACGACGCGGACGCTGCTATTGCAGTCGACGAATTTGCCCAGACCCGTGGAGCAGACGATTTGTTCGACGACGAAATCGTTCCTATCACAGGCGAACAAGAAGTTCAGCATGTCGAGGAGGCGCCCGCCGAACCAGAGCCGGAACAGCCTACGGATGTCGCTCCCAAACAACCCACCCCTAGCGCGACAACGACGACGAGACACCGAGGAGGACGCGGTCGAGGGAATGCACCTGCCGATGGCGGTCGTGGTCGGGGCCGGGGACGAGGGCGTGGTGGCCGAGGTAGCTCAGACACCGGGCCCAAAAGAGAACAACATGTCCCCAAGGAAGAGACAACAGAAGCAGAAGTAAAGGATACCGAATCTCCTGAACGGCAGGAAGAGCCGGCAGGTGAGGAAAAGAAGGAGGATGAAGCCGAAGGCAAAGCCGGAAAGGCAGAGAGCGCGCGCGTTCAGGCGGTCCGGGGTGATCGCAGTGGCACTGGTGGAGTCAAGAAGGTATGACTTGAAGCCGGAAGAGACATAAAATCATCGACTAACATTATACTAGCCAAAACTCACCGAGGAAGAATTAGCCGAACGCATGGCGGCTGCTAAGCTCAATGCTGCTAAGAAAGCAGCCGCGCACGCCCGCGCAGAGGCCGACGAAGCCTCGTTTCAGGAAAGAGAAAGAGTCGCAACCATAAAGCGACGCCAGGAACTAGCGAATCGCAAGGCCATGGACAACGAGCGTGAGCGCAACAGGATGCGCAAACTCGGCGCGCAAACAGGCCGGGAATGGGATGCTGAGAAGAAGGAGGAAGATTACAACGGCCGTCGAGGCCAATTCCGCCGTGGGATGCACGGTGCTGTTACTGGGGTTCCACGGCGCGAACACAGCGATAGTCCAGAGCCCCTGGACGAACTGCCCACTGGCTCTCGAGACCGTGGCCGGGGTAGAGGCGGCCGTGGACGAGGACGAGGACGAGGTGGCAGGGGCGATTATTTTTCGCATGTCAATGACCGCCAGGCACCGCAGTCAGCACCGGGAATCAGCAGTGAAAGCGAGTTTCCAGCGCTCCCAGTCAATAATAATCCTCCACCTAAGGAAGCTTCACCAGCGAATGGAGACAAAACCAAGTCGCCTGCATTGGATAGAGTCCTCTCGCCCGACACGTCCTTGTCTCCAATAGAAGGCAGCTGGGCAGAGCAAGTCGAGACAAGCCAGGCGCAATAGTTGATTGATACCCTCCCTGTACCTAGGTATTTGGGAATAACTATGTATTAATACGTACGCATAGCATTATATGTATATGTTATTTGACGATCATGATGCGCTGCACTTATGAATGAACCATATACTGCTAATCTACCACATTGATAGTAATTGTATCCAGGTACCAAAACACGTAAAATACAGTGACTGCAAGCGTCGACTGTTCTGATGCTCAACGCTGGTTGGACCAGAGGCCAGCCCTTTGCTCACAGTGATATCATATCACATGCCGAACCAACCAACAATAAAACCAGAACCCTCAACTTGCTCTGAGCATTTATTCAATATAATATTCTATATACGCATCATCTTTGAATCCGTCCTATTATCCTACAAACTAAAGATATAAGAACAAAATGGTCGCCAGCAAAGACAAAACCACCAAAAACCCCGTCTCCGACCAAGTCTCCAACAACAACAACAATAACAACAACGGCGCAGCAGGTAGCAACAGCTATCTAGGCCCCGGACACACCAGCGTGCTCAACCCAGCCGAGTCCAGCGGCGAGTTTCTGGGTCTGCGCAACCAAAAGGGCGCCGCAGAGGCGCACACGGCTCTGAGAGAGGCCGAGTCGAGCGGCCTGGGCAATAATGGTGATGGCACGTTCAAGGAGACTTGTGAGACGGAGGACCATAGCTTTATGGGACATAAGCCTGGCTCAGAGGGCATCATGGGGAGTTCGTTTTTGAAAGGGGCTGTGGATCGGTGAGTTTACTCCTCTAGTTGTGCATGACTGTATGGGCTTGTGAGCGGTCTGGCTGAGTATTGTTTATAGGTTTACCAAGTGAGATATGACTGAAGGGGAAGGACTTGAAGGACATGTTATTATGCATTTATTCTGATATAATATAAATATTCAACTCAAAGCTGTCTGTGAAGGGCTAGTCTTTTGATTTCGCGGCTTTCCCTCTGATTCGATCACGTAGCGTAACAAGTCTACTTGCCAGTCGAGCTTTGAGGCCGTAGGCGCGCAAGGCCGGCTCGTCCGCAGGAACGAAGCGTCGGACTAGAAGGTTGAAAATGCTTCCGAATCCCAGCGCCATGACAGTACTAGTCAGGATGATGACGTTATACGGCATACTGAAATCCGGCGTTGGAAGCGACAATAGCAAGCCTGTTGTCCGCAGGTAGACTGATGATGGATGGGAGTCGTCTTGGCCCAGGATTCTGATCACAGCCGGTGCGACGTTGAATCCCCTGTTGGCGTCGGGAGGATACTCGGTGTATCGTAGAATAGCCTTTTCGATGTCGTATATGAGCGTGACAGTTGAATCGGCTGGCACTGATAGCACCAGCTCAAGCTGGGTGCCTCTCTCGCGGTCGACGGCAGGTCGATAGTATATTCCCTTGATGATTTCTGACACAGGCAACTGCCGCGAAATGCCGTCGTTGCCAACTACGGTAGCCTGGAGAGTGTGTAGATACGGACGCATAAACCAAGGCAAGGACTCAAAGTAGATAAAATCAACACTTTCAACCGTCGACGGGTTCCTGAAAATCACTCGCATGCCGCCTCGCTCCTGTCCATGCCCAATAATCGTCCGCTCGGCGTGCAAAACCCCCTGTTGCAAAGGGACCTGGGCTTTGACTTCCTCTTCTGGCAATACGAGATCGAAGTCGTTGGAGGTTGACAAGACGTAGCACCTGGAAGTGCCACTCGGATCGCCTATTTCCATTGCCCCGGCTGTCGTAAACACGGATCTTTCCCTAGGCACTTTTAAGCACACTGTTTGCGTGCTGTCGCCGTCTTCATCGGTCAAAGGACAATGTCCTCTGATGGGACGGCCGAATATCTCGGAAAGTGTCCATCCGACCTCCGACTTTTTCTCTAGAGGAAAGCAAGTATCATCGGAGTTATAAGGCTTTGATGGATCGCAAACTAGTTGCTCATGTGGAATAGGACGAGGGATAGGGTTATCTGATATTCTGTTAGCGCGTTTACCCCGATATATATGTTCATACACATACCTCTAGGACGCTTGGATCGATCGATATCCAGGACCATATCGATAGTCTGCTCGATCTCAACTAGACATTCTCCCCCTTCAGAAGGACAAACAGGTCTGACGTCGATAGCCATACTCTGCCACGAGGCATCAAATAGCTTGTGTCCATCAAAGAGACTAGAAATACCCGCCTTTCCTTTGCACGGGAGCATCTTTAAAAAGGGTGTGAGGTTCTCTGTGCAAACCACCTCGCCGGGCAATGTACCGTGAAGAAGATGCAACTGATCGGAGCTCGAGTGGTCTCCCAAAGGCTCAAAAGAAACAACCGGGCTTGTAGTACGCGTCGAGTCGATGAAGTTCATAGAGGCGCAAAAGAGGCCGGAGAGGGACTGAGTCAAAGAGCTCCAATGCGCATAAGCACTGCATAGTTAAACCATCATCAGTATATACGACACAATGCGTCTATACACAAAAAGGAATTAGGGAACGCACTCTTCTTGGGACGCAGCGTCAATCCATGCCCATAGCTCAACACCAGTTGCACCTTCTTTATAACCTTCCCACGGCCTGGTCCCCCAACTCTCGTCATCCCAGCGGCCTGTGGTAAAGCGGACGTGCAGCTCCTTCGTGTGAGCATGCTGGAGGATTTGGCCAAGAGACCGAGGAAAATAGCGGAAGTGTTGGTTCTCGAAAGCAGAGGCGGAGGAGTTGCTGCGGAAGTTGAACGAGGCCAGCAGCGACGAGCCAGGGAGCGGTTGGACGAGGAGCCGTTCGTGGTAGTCTGTGGCGGCGAGGCATTCAACGGCGAACACCGCGAGAGCGGTGAGCGAAAGGAAAGAACACTTCATTCCAACATTATATGTCTAGCGACAAGTCGCTACTGCGTGCAGGGTGGCTGTGAGTAGCATGGACTCATGGAGTGTTAGAGTCAAGATCGCGGATGGCCAGAACTACCCGCCGAGCATTAGGATAGGACAGCACAACGTGGCTTACAGTATTTCATGATATATAATATAATCTTAAGCAAGTACTAGTCTGTAATATTCTATTTACTCCAATTTATACTGATACTCTCCAGCTCCAGCTCGTATAATTGTACCTTTGTACTTTGCTATTTACTACTGACAGCTCCACGAGCTCTGATTGGCCAGAACCAGACGGCCGCCACTAGCGTCAAAAAAGTATCGACTTCGCGACTCTCGCAGTCTCCGTCAACTTCAGCCAGTCGACCAGCAACAAGCCCGTGAGAGCTGTTTGGGCAAAGGAAAAGAATCAAAACCACCAAGAAATATATACTCACTGCTTCAACATGGCGGCCGAGCAGAGGAAGCTGCTAGAACAGCTCATGGGAGGTAAGTTGAGCTTCACCCAGCCGTTCTCAAAGCAAGCACTTGCTGATATCTTCTAGCCGACCAGCTCATGGGCGGAGCAGCGTCTCGCAACACGCAGCTCACCATCACTGATCCCAAGGTCTGTCGATCGTACCTTGTTGGCACGTGTCCGCACGATCAATTTACCAATACCAAGCAAGATCTGGGTCCGTGTCCGAAAGTCCACAGCGAAGGTCTAAAGGCCGAATATGAGGCTGCGTCCACCAGCGACAAGACGAAATGGGGCTTCGAGTACGACTACATGCGCGACATACAAAAGTACATCGATGAGTGCGACAGGCGCATTGACTCTGCCCAGCGGCGGCTGGAGAAGACGCCGGATGAGATTCGGCAGACTAATAATCTGGTATAGTCACTCTTGCTGCTCTGTAATTTTATTTGCATGCTAACGTGGTGCAGTTGAAACAAATATCCGAACACGCCAAAACCATCAACTCCGGCCTCCTCGAGGTATCGGTGCTCGGCGAAATGGGATCTGTATCGCTCGCGATGAACGAACTTTTCAAAATCCGCTCGGCAAAACACCAAAAGGAGACCTGCGAGCGCGAACTAAAGACGTTGTCGGATACATCAGGCCCTTCTGGTCACCAAAAGCTCCAGGTTTGCGACGTTTGCGGTGCATATCTAAGTCGTTTGGATAATGATCGTCGACTGGCGGATCACTTTTATGGGAAAATGCATATGGGCTATTCGGACATGCGGAAGACGTACAAGAAACTCAGTGCAGAGTTGAAGGGAAGACCGCCCCCGGCGAGACATGATGATGGCTATGGCGATGATGGAGGTTGGGGAGGCCGCGGAGGAGGTGGAGGCGGTGGTAGAGGGTATGGACGATCTGGTGGTGGAGGTGGTTATAGGAAGAGAGGCGGCGGTGGTGGTTATGGAGGAAACAGATGGTAATGCATATATGCCTATCGTCTTTATGATTTTTTCTACGTTAAAACTTTTTATACAACCGCATAGCGCAGGCGTCTCGCAGAGTTCAATCCAATTTCCAGATTACTTTTTTTTTGTATTAGTTACACATGTGTGATAGTTACAATACATATATAAGCAAAGGGCAAAACAATTTTTCCTTGACAAGCGCAGTTACTTCATAACAAACTCGGCAGTAACATAGAGAAAATGGCACTGCACAAAGCACAATAGACCGAGTAGATCACATATTGACAAGAGAGAAATGAAAAGAATGCAACATGGGATATCATACTCGGATTACATCAGACAAGCAAGCACAAAACAAACGTTGGACATAAAAAAGGATTCATTCGTATCACTCTGGATGTGAGCGAGAACTATAAGTAAGAGACTATAACCCAGGCTGGCCTTGTCCACCAGATGAAGAGGTGAACTTTTGGATAGCAGTCATCAAGGCTGGATAGTCATTAGCAGCAGCCGGATTTAGTGTGAGGATTTCACGAACAATGTTCAACTGTGCGACATCCGCCGAGGGAGCCTTTTGCAAGAGTTCTTGAATTGCCGGCGCACTAGATTGAGGCCCAAGTACGTGAGCTGCAGCCGCAGGGCCAACTAGCAAAGGTTGGCCTGGAAGTGCAGCTGGAAGTTGGGGTATTTGTCCTTGCTGCTGCTGTGGTTGGATTGGGTGAGGCAGCGCATTCGCTCCTTGTTGCGGAGGCAATTGAGAAGCGGGCGAGTGATTCACAAGCGGTGATCCGGCTAGATTCGTGGACGGTATTGACTGTGAGCCTTGCCGGGTGCCTGGCGAAGGCGAGGCATACTGTGCTTGATTATGTGCCAAAGGCGTGGAGTTCAGCGGACTGGCAGCAGGCATTAGAAGTGATTTGTCCTGACCAGGGTGATATGGTGTCGCTTGCTCGGAGGGTGGAACGTCGATGGTTCTGACTACAAAGACGATGAGGAGCATTCGATAGGGGGTCGGATCTTCGAGTGAATTATTCTCCAATAGCTGAATGAACTCGGGTTTTTCACTTGCGCCGGCGTCGATGGGAATAACGTACGTATCCTTCACGGCTGCTAACTGGTGTTTTCCCACCACTCCATACCTTTTGCGTTCAGTAAAGTAGTTGAACAGCTTGTCGAATCCTGCGCGTTCACTTGGTACATGGGGAGCAGGTATTGCAACCACCGTCACATCAGTGGAGTTGCTGAACCGTAAACCACAGAGATAGTTGCTCGCTAGTTCCACACCGATTCTGCCATCGACGACAAGTGTCGACGGCGCCAGCTGAGGCCAAGGTATTCTACCACTGAGATCAGCACCAGCAATGTGTCTGCCAGTGGCGGTGAATTCGGCAACGCTGCTCATGACTACCTTTCCAAACCAAATATCACCGGCACCACCCTGATAGTCCTTTGGCGAATAGGGGGGAGAATCCACATCCTCATCTTTGAGGAGCTTGTCTATATCTTCGTCTGCCTGGACCCTACCGCCCACAGGAAGAGGTTGGTGTAAATGAGCAGGCACCTCAGGAAATAAGCCTTCCTGAGTTGGCGCCCCGGGAGAGTGGGAACGATTAGCATCGCCATTCTGCGGTCCAGCTGGAAAGTGTTCGGATGGTGGTTGTACTCTATCAGCCGGTCCCTTTGTGCCAGTTGGACTTTCAGGGACATTGTTCTCATCGATAGTAGGGCGACGGACGGCCGTTGACGAAAAGATAGATTCCGATGTGCCCGCTTGGCCATCGCCATCAACGAATTCTTCACCTTTGTGTGTGCGCCTGATCCGCGGCCCTTGATCCTTCATGATTATATGCTGTTTCTCGGCTGCTCTCTTGATCTCTGCATCTTTCTGCTGCTGTTCCTCGCTAGCCATGTCTTGAGAATTCATTGTCGCCAGCGTCGAGGGAGCAAGACTTCCTGTGAGCAAACGATCACGTAACGAGGGATTGTTCTTTACGTTGAACGTGATTGTACGCAGCTGATTTCTGTAGGCATCGTTCGGCTCACCAGCTCCGCCGCATGTAGTCATATACATGGCATGCTCAATTGCAAGACCGAGAGGCCGGCCAACATCGTCCGCCTGTTTCCCGGACGGTAGATTGTAGGTGCCTTGTTTCTGCGCCACGTTGATTTGGTCCATGAAAATGCTGATCAGGTAGCTTGCACTTTTTCTTCGAGCCTGGCTGCTGATATCCTCAGGCTTTTCTGCTACTTCCAGATGCGGCTCAGCAAGGCTAGGCTTTCGAGAGTCTGCAGGGGATGCTTTGATCTCAACGGACTTCCTCGGTTCTGATAGTCTTTGCTGTTTCTGTTTGGGACCCTGTATTTATTCGTTAGTTGCCAAATATCATAGTATGGGTGTGTCTGTAAATACTCACAACATCAGGTGTGGAAGGTTCCTTGTGTTCATCAAACTTTCGTTTTTGAGCACTAACTTTCGCATCTGCATGCGCCTCATCATGGACAGGAGCCGGGGTTCTGTCCTCCACCGATGCAGATGGCGCAACAGGCGTCTCTGAAGCAGCAGCAGCAGGAGTTGATGGCGCACTGCTTTCGTGCCTGATATCGCTTGGTCTTGCGCCGCCCTTCTTGCCACCCTTTTTACCCTTTCTGCGCTTCGCAGCCTTTTTCTCCTCTATTTCTTGCTGTCGCCGTCGCGCAACTTCTTCCCATGGTTTCTCACCACGAGCCATTTTGTCCAGTAATTCCCGATGATTTTCAGGCTTGCATTGTTCGCAAAAGTATTGATCAGGTTCCTGGCCCTTGGGGAACACCAGGCCCATGCAGTCATTATGTTGCCATGCCGAACACTTATCGCAACAGATCATATCCCTCTCCACGTCCTCTTCCTCCTCGTATTCGCCACAGATGCATCGAATGATTTCTTCTTCTTCTTCCTCACTCGGGGCTGGCGTGGGTTCGGCGGACGGTTTCGCAGACTTCTCCCTGGACTGGCTTTTCGCTTTCGTTTTCTTCGAGGGCATGTCTTGTACCAACTCGAGATTCTTGTGCTGGCCTTTGGTGGCTCGTCCCGACCTGCGTGGTTCGTCTGTAGACATTTTGTTAGCGCGTTATCTCACAAGCGATGAAAGAAGCCAAGATGGCTCTCATCTGCCCTGGGCAGGTCGTTCTCCTGCTTTTTCCAGATGAATTGGCGTGCTTACCGGCCATGACTAGTATATTGGTGTAATGAAGAGCAGGTAATAATTCTACGTGTAATAAACAGGCTTGCGAGCCCTTGTAGCACAACACACCACAGCTGACCCAGTGCCTCTACGACATCAAGTGGCTAAAACAATACAAATCGCAATGCTAAGCGTGTGCGCATCCAACCCCCCAGCAGACCAGAAACTACTCAATTCACAGCTGCGATCTGTGCGATAACCACGTGTAGTTAATGCAGTCTGCCCTCGGTGCTCTGGAAGAAGGGATGAACCACTTTTCCGTGTCGCGCAATCCGGTGCTTGGCGCTTTTCTGGTGATAATATCGGACTGGTGAGAGGGGTGCCCGAAAATACAGCTTTAGAGCGATATTTTATGTTTTTCAGCGCGCGTTGATAGAAATTCGCTTAATTGTGTATGGCGAGTGGGATTGTCGTGGGAAATTGGTGTGGCGTGAGGAGTTGTGACAGGAGGATGTCGAAGAAGAAGCTGGAATGCGTTAGCAAGCGCGAATTATGAGAACAACCTAGCGTGGTCTGTCACGTGACCGCCGTCGAGTTCCCCATGCGGAGAACTGCATTATGTAAGCCACGCAAGGGCCCCCAAGGCTTGGCACCACAACAATGGCGCGCACTGCCACAGTTCGTGATAATTTCCTGCACGCGCCACATCTCGTCATAGCCGCGCTTTCGGCAGGGCAACACCTTCTTCAATACGCATTCAACTAAAAGCGCGGAATTCTTAACACGCCCAAAAGATACAAAAAACATTGCTTATTAAAAATGGCCGATGTGCGGTCTTTGCTCCGGAGCGAGCTTGCATCTCGAGGCTCGTCGGGACAGAGTGGGAGCGCTGGAAGGGTAACAAAAAAGCGCAAGATAGAAGGAGCCGATCATTCCATACACTCTATACACAAGAAGTCACGGCCCACAACCCCAGCTCACGCCCAGGCCTCCGACGAAGGCGATATTAACGAGACGAAGTCGGTTCAGTCGAATCAGGGCCCAGAAGATGTCGCAGAGGAAGCACAACCCGGCGCCAACATTCCTGAGGATGCGATCCCCAACGAGCAAACGATCCCGATAATAGCTACCACGACACAAGTTCCAGCGCCCGATCAATCAATTGACGAAGATGAATGGGCAGCCTTTGAACGTGATGTTGTTGCGCCCACTCTTACACCACAAGCCCCTGCAGTGACTGCCGCGGCGGCTGCGACTATTTCGGCAGCTCCCGTGACGGCTGATGAACTTGCGGTCCAGCAGCGAAAACAGAAGGAGGAGGAAGCTAAAGCACGAGAGGAAGACGTTGAAGGAGAAAAGGAAGACGCCGCTCGACTTCTTGAAGAAGAGTTCGAGGAAATGGAGCAATTAGAGGAACGAGTTAAGAGATTAAAAGCAAAACGAGAGGAGCTGAGAACTCAAAATATGGAGGAGAGTAATGACATTACGATTGACGATGTGCAAGAGCCTACGCAGTTGGACGGCGAGGAGAGTGAAGATGACGAAGACGATGCGGATTGGGATGATTGGAGATTTCGGTAATAAGCCGCCTTATATGTGGATGTGACTAGGGAGGATTATGTGACAATCGATGTAATACCCACTGTTTGTTCTACGGCCTTGATGGTTGACGATGAAGATTGGTTCTATTCAGCAGGCACTGTCTTGTATAACTATTCTATGACTTGAAGATGCAATATAGGTACATCAAATTCATTTCACCAAACCTGTTTAAAGGAATCATTGGTTTGCACTACTGCTAGCCTCATCTCCCTCTTGATTTTGGAAATAACTCTTTAAGCCTTCTTTGCCTCTTATTTGCATGGCTTCTTGAATTTCCGCAGCCTCTTGCCGTAGGAGCCTCTTGCCATGAAGCAAATCCCCCTTCAGGCGCCGCTTCTCCTCTTCAACACGGCGCTCTCTTTCAGCTAGAGCCTTCTCTCTTCGATCTCGTTCAAGTCGTTTTTGCTCACGGCCTTGTTGTTCCTGGGCTGATAGGGCTGATGTTTCTTCTTCAGGGGCAGGCGGAAGGGTGGATATATATGTTTCGATCATTGGATCTCGAATCCTTGGAGACAAAGAGATATAGCGTATGTCAGTCAAGATTGCAGCCGGAAGAGCTTCAGTATTCGACGAGTTGTTTAGTTGTTGCAGAGGGATCGACTTCAACAGTGCTGACAAGTCAGATTTCTTCGTGCTTTCGCTCAGTTTCAAGCGTGCAATATGATCACGATAAAGTTTCTCACGATCCTTGTCTGACAATCGCGTGTTTTTCATCTCGTCCTCCTTTCGATATTTGCGTTTGAATTCTGGCCAGTATAATTTCGGCGTGGCATATTCTTGGAGAAAGGCGATGTATGTGATCCGCGGGTCTTTCTTCTCCTCTGTTTGCTTGCGCGCTTTTACCTCCTGTATACGGTCACGGCTCCAGGCAGCGAAGGCTTCGCGCCGTGTTTTCATATTCGACAGCACGGTATATCTGGTATCTTCAATAATGCGACCTTCCTCAATGACTTTCTCCCAGGTTGTGAACGGGTTGATACGAAAGTCATCCAGTAAGTCACAAAAAAGTGCAGTCGCTTCTTCATCGGTCAGAGAAAGCCCTTCCGCGCCCTCTTCCCAGCCCTCGTCACCAGGTTCTCCGTATTCACCGGCATCCAGTCCGTATTCTTCGCCCATGGCTGCAAGTTGATACTCAATGTCCTCTTCGTTAAATTCTAATGGTCCATCGCCACCTTCCTCGCCCTCCATTCGAGGCCGCTTACTTAGCTGATCCTCGTCTTCATCGTCGGTCACCTCCACTTCCTCGTATTCGTCGCTTTCATCTTCATTAACCGCAGCTTCCGCACGGGCATCTTGAATTTGTTCTTCTTCCTCCTGCTCTTCTTCTTTTTCTTCAATTTTTGTGCTGAGATCAGGGGACGGTTGAACTTCGGCATCGCGCGGTTCTTGTTCTTTCTTTTCCCTCTCAACACGATCGAACTCCACCACGCCTTTCAAAACAGCTTCCGGAAACTTCCAATAACTCTCATTCGTTTCTGGATTATGTACAAAGCGCCGTCCGTATTTTGTTTTCACCAAGAGCCAAGGGACGCAGCCGGGGATGATGTGCTTTGATTTCGGGCGATCGTTGAATTCACGATACCGTCGACCCCCGTGACCCTTGCCGCCATCGTACCCTCTGTGATGCTGCGGGAATGCATTATTCCTAAAAGATCTATCTTGCTGATTGGCTCCCACGGACGGCCCATAAGGAGTGGAGGAAAATGGAGGGAGGTTCTCCGGAGTGTACGTGGGCTGGCTTTGCGTAGAGTCTGTTGGATGAGGCGCGGAAATAGGAGCCGCAGTTGGACGTTTATACGTCGATTGTTTAGTTGCTGCATTGTAGTAATATGAATGACCTGTTCCAGTTTGTCAGGGCGCATTTCAGAGAAGAATTGTCTGGCATATTTCCTTACCAGATGGGGCTTTATGTTCTGTCCAGCCTGGTGGTAACGGAGGCGGGGGTGTATATGTCGACTTCAGCATTTTCGTCCCGATAGATTTAACAGATATGACAGAAAATTGAGACTAGTATTGGGCGATATCTGGAAAATGCAGAGTGTAGATATGGTCTAAAGCTTTGCATCACCACATTTTGATGCGATCTGCGGAGTGGTCCGAGCTTGGCGGACGCGACCACCTTGGGTTGCCTAGTTCTTCGGGAGCTTGACAGCTACCACCGCCTTCCTTCTACCTTTCCGCATCTTCCATCCATCCAAGCACCGCAATTCCGAGGATAGCTTTGAGTATCCATCTGAGAGTATACTCTTGCTTCAAAAATCTCCTGCTTAGTTTTTGATCTGCCACTGCCATCGTCACCAGAATGTCAAGACGCTACGATTCACGAGTGAGTTTCCAGCCCTGGGTGTCTTGAGTATTGCTGACACTGCTGTGCACATTATAGACTACGATCTTCTCGCCCGAGGGGCGTCTCTACCAGGTCGAATATGCCCTCGAGGCTATTTCTCACGCTGGCACAGCTCTCGGAATCTTAGCTAAAGATGGAATCGTGCTTGCTGCGGAGAGGAAGGTGACCAGCAAGCTCCTGGAGCAGGATACATCAGCAGAGAAGCTTTATATCCTGAATGAGTGAGGAGTTCATCATCCATGCGTTTAAGGGAATCCGACTGACCATCCATCGCAAATAGTAACATGATCTGCGCTGTCGCCGGAATGACTGCCGATGCCAACATCCTCATCAACTACGCCCGCCAGGCTGCCCAACAATACCTCCTAACCTACAACGAAGAAATCCCATGTGAACAACTTGTCCGTCGTCTGTGTGATTTGAAGCAGGGATATACCCAGCACGGTGGTCTACGACCGTTTGGCGTTTCGTTCATCTATGCTGGTTACGACAATCTCCGACAATTCCAGCTATACCAGAGCAATCCTAGCGGCAACTACGGTGGTTGGAAGGCGACCAGTGCTGGTGCCAACAATGCGGCTGCTCAGAGTCTCTTGAAGCAAGACTATAAAGAGGACAGTGACCTCAAGGAGGCCTGTGCTTTGGCAGTGAAGGTTTTGAGCAAAACGATGGACTCTACGAAGCTGAGCAGTGAGAAAAGTAAGTCAAGACTTTACCTAAACGAGCTCAAGAAATCTTACTAAGTTCTATATAGTCGAGTTTGCAACCGTCGGGAAGACTAAAGACGGAAGAATCTACCACCACCTTTGGGGCGCTGATGAGATTAACGCATTATTGAGACAGCATGGACTGGCTAAGGAAGAGGAAACTGAGGGTTAAGCAGAGAGTATAGACATTTTTTAGTCTTTCTTCAGAATTCAAGACCTTGAACGGTGCATTTAGTTTTGTGTCGAACCGTGGCTTGTGATTTCCTGCCTTTGGTATAACGATGGCAGCCCGATTGCGAGCTCTTCATCTTTGATTTGTCTGTCAGAAGAAGCATCTCGTCTTGAAATATGACGTGGCAGACACCTGTAATGACCGCCTCGAGTTTCCGATAGGCCTGTTTGTGCAGTAAATATGTAGTCCAACCTGAAATCCAAGCTGCTCAGCGCCAGCTTATCCCAGCCGGACACTTCCACGTCAACTGATAGCGTGTCTTATTACATGGGCCCTTGGATTAACGCCCTTGCCCTTCCATGCGAGAAACATTCATAAATAGGCCGCGATCAGTCATGACGAGAACCGTGAGCGAATTTTGCTGCTCCATGCTCCCTGCTGAATTTCCAAGTATCGCCCTTCACAACAAATAACCACGGCTTTCCTCGTGCAAGACTCAGTCAGCATCGCCGAATCGTTCGAATACTTGGCTTCGGGGGACATGGCATAGCTCTGAGGACAGTCGGTCATTGCTGGAAACCGCTACTAACAGCTTGACTGAGCGTGCAGGGAGTTGTTTTCCACCACGTGATACACAGAGGGAGAAGCTGCAGGCCTCACGTGGTCAGAGCTGGGAGTGCTGGCCTGATGTTGCTGGCAGGCACTCCTCGCCAAAACAGCGACCCACCACTCCCAGACCTCTTCGCCTTCCCCGCGTTGATGTTGCACCTCCCTTTCGCCCTGCTCCGTGCCTCAGATTCCATTTTTCCATTTATTTTTAATCATTATGGATTGACCGACAGGAGGCCTCGCTCCGCAGACGTAACGGCCTCGCCCCCATTTAACCGCCGGCTTTCCCAAACGTCCGGCTTGTGTGGTGCAGCTGATACCGATCGCCCCGCTCTGGGATCAGAGGGCGCTTACGAGCAACGAGTCCTAGAGCGAGGAAACACCGGAGGCACCCAAACATGTCACAAAAGAAAAAGTTTTATTGGAAGAGATTGACTCCGTGGATATTATGTTACAAAAAAGCCCCCCCTGAAGAAACAAAAAAAAAGGTCCACCAGCACCCAAGCTCCCTCTGGCACCGGCCGTTTGACCTCAGCAACTCTGGTAACAACATTATGTGACGTCGGAGCAAATGTTTCATCCCAGAAAGCCCGACACAAGAACAAAAAAAAGAAAAGCTTGCGAAACAAATATTCGGTCATTAATTAAGAAAAGCGTCCAATCATCAACAGTGCTCGTAGGAGTTTCCGAAGGATTCCACTCCTGGGCAGAACGGCTCTGCCTGTCATCCATTCTTTTCTTCAAGATAGAGCTTTCCTCTTACAATCCCGTTCGGTCTGGAGCTGGCAGATCTCCGTCTCGAGATCACTGACCAATTGTTGCGAGCGGCTCATTGTGGCCACCAGGCTGCCTCCCTCCCGTCGCCAACGATCCAATCGTTCCAATTCTTGGCTGCGACGACGAAACTTGGTGTCGATTTTCTCACAGAGCCGACACTGCTTGGCTTCATACTCTGTGAAGTTCACCAGTCGCATGCCACATGTTTCGCCGGTACGGTACTCATAGTTGCACTGGTGGGCGAAATTCGTCCAGTTCCAGTCTCCGCAAGCGAACTTCTTTTGGTTGTAAAAGCACATTTCTGGGTCACACCATCAGCACCAGCACCGGTTTCATCTTTGCATTATCTTCTTCACTTACTGGAGAATTGAGGAGCAATATATTCAGACTGCTGGAGATTTGATTCGCCAATGGCCTGCTCTTTCAGCGTGTTGAAACAGGAGGGATTCGCCGAAATCAATTTGACAACGGCAATATATGCTTTTTGTCTCAGGTCGCGGATTGTTAATGAAGATTTTGATATTTGATTTGTGCTTTCAAGCCTTGACAAGTTCTTTTCTGATACTGATCTGAAAGAATGAACTCCTCGACAAGGAGCGGTTGGCCATATTTATGTTTCAGAAGAAAGTCCTATTACACTTGGCTCGGGGAATGTTCTTGTTTTCTGATTGACGCGTGTTCGGCATGGGCTCACTACTTTCCATTCGACGACTATCACTTCGTTGTGCAATGAATGCTGCCCATGTCTTGGTCTACTGCACTGATAGCGGACGCGTCACAAGACTTTGACACCCGAAAGGCATCTAGGTTGCTACCGTCGTCTCACCGGCCGCCTAGTCCATGCATGTCCGGCCACATTTGATGCTATCTTGTCCACTCTTTCTGTCCCTCTGCATCGGAATACCCCTCAGTTTGAGGCAAATCTTTTAGTGTTCGGAGGAAATGTGACCTTGGTGCCTTCAATTCAATGGGTGTGGCTTAATTTCATCGTTTACATCAAGGATTGACCATCGATTGACCCTTGTCCATGGTGACATGACGTGCACACGCTAAGTCCTTCGGAGGGCCAAAGTTTCTTTGCTTTTCTTTTCTTTTTTTTGGGCTTCTCTCTATGAATCCTATTCCCCGTGGAGCTCTACCCAATTGGCGATTACTGGCTACGATGCCACCGAAGTCATTCCCGACATCGCTATGAAAAAGACCTTGGAAGTTACGCAAACATGCAGATAGACCAAGGCCCCACCGCTTTTTGCCATAGGGTTCATATGCATGGCCTCCTTCCCGGACAGGTAAGTGTGCTGCAGAATGACTGCAGGTTGCAAAACTAGGGTTTAGCTCCCGTTGACATTTAGAAGCTCATTTCCAATAGATTTTGACTACCACTGCAACGCGTACCAGTGTTTCTCAATCCTGAATATCAACATCGGCCTTTGGGTCCATGCATGCGATCCGCGTTTTGAATCAAGTGAATGCAATTGCATTTACCATTCACCTCCAATCAGCGAAGACTGTGGACTTCGTGCCCTCACTATGCGGTCATTATCAGCACCGTCATTTGCCATTTCATCTAATGTGACACCTACGAAGTCGCTTTAGCCTCCTTGATCCCGGTAGGAGTCTTGTCTTCTCGACCTAGGCTCGCTACTTGCTTCGTGCCACCTTTACCTAGCGACCAATAATGGACCCCTGAATTGACCCAGCCCAGACGTGGCAGGCAAATTCTTTCAGCTGATCAGCGACAGATGCACTTGAATTGTCCCGCATTGACTTTTGTTCAGGTGCACGGTCTCACCTTTCGTTTAGGAGGCCGGACCACTCGGGTGCACCCATCCTACTTTCAATTCATCATGATACGGGGTTATTTCATGCAACTGCACTACAGCTTCCATGTTCTCTGACGTGGCATGTTGCGTCTGGTCCAGGACGCATGATTGCTAATCTCTGAGATGCATTTTCCCGTCATTGAATACGACAGAAGTTGAGTCATTCAATGCTATTGCCGAGTTAGATGAGGATTAGCTTGCCACATCATGCTGCATTCCGGTGTGGAATTTTTTGGTCCCCGCTTGATGCGAATTGACGGTTGCCTCATGAATCCCATGGGTGTCATCTCACTATTGTCATAATTCGGAGTCTCAAGCCTCCATTCTGATGAGGGTTTTTTCATTGGCCATCTGGCTGTTCTACCCATGCAATGCGAGGTCGTCACTTTTACAAAAAAAGACAAAACTTGATAATGCAAGCAGCACAGATACACACTCCACTCTTAGTGCCACCTCGCGAATTTGCCACAACAAGTTGGGCTACGGGCTATCCGAAGTCTGTCGAATTCTCGCGTTTTTTAATGCTGTCTTAGATTGCTGCATTGGTGACTAATCCATATTGGCATTCTGAGATTTTTTTTCTTTTGCATGAACCAGCCTCATAATAGCTGAAAACGCTTCCGACAGAGTACAGCGAACTCCCAGATATCAGTACTCAGAGCGTTAGATTTGGATCCAACTCCACATGCATCCATCCCATGCACTCGGATTTGATTTACTCTCGTGATCGAGGCATGACGGGACTTCCCGCAATTCCGCATACTAGGCCATTATTAGGGACAAATAAGGTGGCACAGCATAGCTTGCATCTTAATAAGGTGCTGGTGCATTAGCATTGCCATTGATGTACGGCCAGGGATTGGTTTCCAGCTTATGCTGGGCGCAAGCTTTCGCCCCACGGCATGCATCCAATGATCTAACTTTGATCATTTATACGCTAAACTAGGGGCATAGAGAGCCCCCTGTTCATGCCGAAGGAGTTTGGATATGCACTGGATCAATGATTGAATCTTTTCAACCGGGTGGTCAGACTACTTCACCGCTTCTTATCAATCAAAGACCACCAATCGGTATTAATGATTCTTCATGGGCTTCTGCTTTTCATAACAAGGCTGAGGCCCGATCACTGTTTACTTCTAACTACGTGTCATCGGCTTTAACGTTTAGGCCACGAACGCGAATCTTGCAGTGATACAATCTGCAGCGCCCCATCGCAATCATGCAGACTCTCAACTAGCGTTGGGAGGGGCGAGCGGAGATCACAACATACATATGTGCTTGTACACAAAAAAAGACTAGATGATTAGTCGTGCAGCTATCGTCAAGCACATGATGTATGCTCTCTGCATCAATGAGGATCGGAGTCTGAACCTGCCATTTCTGGTAGTCCGTGTAGCTACTAGGCTAATATCATTCATCGACAACATGCATACAGCTGTTCTGGGCTCAGATAACACTCACATCTTCCTGAATTGCGCATGGGCCTTAATATTTACGCGTGCTTGCCATCGAATCGAACTTACTTGCTAGGTCTTGCAGCATACTCACATGTGATACGAGCCTCAACGTGAGTACGCTGATATTTCGAGTGTTTTTTTATTGGAATGACGTGGCAAGTGCAAGTGACACTCCCAGTCAATTTCTCCCCGTGTCTAGAGCCTCCTGCTGCTTGAAATTGCTTCCTCGGGGCGTACAGAACGAGTAATCATTGACTTCTTTGAGTAAGTGCAGTAAAGTTCCCTCTTTTCAGCCTCACGGCTCTCAAAAAGTTGCTCAGACTTGCGATATCCCGTAGACTCACTGGGCGAGACTTCACAAAAAAGCAAACTCTACTAATCACTAGAATCTCCTCTTCTACCTTCCACACTCTTCTACTACAATGACAATTAGTTATTCCCTTCTACTGCTCTACTTCTACGAATTTACATAGTACTTATTTCCGAATTCATACTAGCGCAAGCCAAGTTGTTGTGTTTGTTAAGTTTGCTTCCATCTGCCATGACGTCAAGATGATTGCGAATTGGAGCATTCTTGAGAGAAAGAATCCAACGTTATTTTCTCAGTAAATTGTAACATGTAAAAAGGCATCTCATATCTTTGCTAAATTCTTCTTCAAGCAAAATCAATTACATATCAATCCGAACTGGCGCCGACATGAGCGCTTCTCTTCGCCGAACAACGCTCAATAGCACCTGTTTACGCAGACGAGCTTTACCAATTCCGAATATATATTCGACAAGAACATGCTCTCTCCAGCCCCGGCTTCACTCTATCCAGCCATGCCATCGTCGTAACCTACAAACGACCTCAAAACTCTGGACCGAGCACCATGAAAACGACGTCAATGATCGCATAGGCAAGCGAGATGTGCTAAACCCATCGCGGGCTGAGGGCACACAGACTGGCACCGACGATGAAGTAGCCCACCACGACGCATCCTTTGACCCTTCTAACACGGCGCCGGAGTCTGAGGTTGAAGCGACGGGCAGAGAGTCTGCTGAGCGAAAAAAGACGAGCAATCCGCTCGACGTTAGTCCTGGCAATAGAGAGGTGAACGAGACACGCGATCCTTCTAAGGATCCCCCAGAAAGCGGAGTTGAGAGACCAGCAAGTGCTAGAGGGTGGACTCGCAAGGGCAAGGCAGTGAATCAAGACAAATGATTGAAAGTTGCTTGTATTTTATACGAAGTTTGGCGTCGAATTTATCTCTTTCTTAGTGATTCCCTGAGGCTGAAGAACTCTGATGGTATCCATGGATGGCGGGTATATATTAAAAGACTCTTATCTATACTATGTTTAATCTCCGATTTTCGCGTTTGGAATATCAATTAAAAATGAAAACTTGCGGCTGTAAGATGTATTGCAATAGACAAATTCCACCTTCCCCCAAACTCCAATACTCGTAATTCACTCCTCGCGTCCCAAACGAAGAACATCCGCTTGTTCAACAATCCACACTTTCTCACTGCCAGCAGGAGCCTCACCGGCGAGAGCTTTTAGACCAGCATTTATGCTAGCTTTAGCAATTACATCGGCATCTTGTGCCCAGCTATCTTTCAGTGATGAGTGTAGCTTGCCGAATGAAGAAGCGAGAAATCGTAAAGCCGCTTCTGCTGGACGGCTTTCCTCTCGCTGACCTACAATCAGGCCTGGCCGTACAATAACCGTGTGCTCAAAGCCCAGTTCCTTTGCTGCTTCTTCGCACTGCCCTTTGAGTTTAGAGTACGGTACCATCGATGATGGATTTGCTCCGTTGCTCGAAAGAAGCACATAGACTTTCGCGCCAGCCTCGCGAGCGGCTTTGGCGCATTCGATATTAAGTCCTAGGTCGAGCTTATACTGGTTGTCTAGCCCGCCGGCCTGGGCTCGAGTCGTTCCCAATGCCGAAAGAAAGATAGACGGTGGAGGACTGAGCTGCGAGATTTGACCCGCCCAGCGAGTTGTATCGGATTCGACAAATGTGGTCAATTTTGGGTTTGGGGATGCACCGGCAGCCGGAGGCGTCCTGCGAGAGACAGTATCGATACGAGCCACCGATGGATGAATCAGGAGATTGGTCAGTATGTTGGATCCCTGGAGTGAGCAACAAAATTAGATCAGCACGTTGCGATTGACGCGTAGCCTGCATGAAAGCTTGACGATATGCTAGATGCCGTGTGACGAAGCTTACCACCAACCCTGTGGAACCCAATAGGGCAACCCCGACTGCGTTATTAGCCATTGTCTGAAGCTTAAAAATCTTTGGCAAGATGTCCCTTCGACTTCTCGGGTAGTCGTGATATAAAATAGAGAGTTGAGATAGCTTTCTGGAGCTCGAGCTTGGTAGTACGTATTGAAGTGGCGTCCGAATCAGCGCTGGCCAATTGGGGGCCGCGGGGAGAATGGCTGTTGCAGCCTCAGGCAGCGAAATCGGTCCGGCCTCGACCGAGGAAGTGGCGGCTGACGCTAAACCGTATTTGCACTAAGCTTATCGATAAGAAATTGCGTGATTCCCGCTAGCCGTATTCGGAAGGCGTCCCTGGCAATTTGATTTTGGGGATTTTTTGTTTCGCTGAATCTTCGACTTCATTTCTTCTCTTGTAGCAATTGCTATAGTCGAATTCATACACTTGGTTCCGTCTCAGAACTCCGAGATGGCTAGTGTTCTGGAGCTGAAGGCCATTTCTGGCCCGACCTATCTCACTGCTCAGGATCTCATCCAGCAGGTCACTTATACTCTTTCCGACAAGATTTTTTCATACTCCCCGGAATCGTTCGACCTTGACTCGGCTGTAAAATACTGGGTGTCTCAGAAGGAGCAGAATGCTAACGGCGAGGTCACCGCTGTCCAGTCGCTCCAGACCCGTCAGGGTGCTGGATCAATTGCGTTGGGTTATCTATTCTCCCGCGATTTTGATCTGAAGAAACGCCATGTCCCTCAAGGAATCATCGCCTCGTCCGCTACCTTGACCTATTTGCGATCGTCTCTGGAGCAGCTCTCTCTGCTCTATTCCGTTGCTAACCCTGTAGTTGCCCATGTTGCAGCTGTCGACTATGCTGGCGGACAACTCGTTTCGGATTATGCCACGGCATTGAATTTGGCCGAAGACCTGGGACTCGGCCTTATCTCCAGCTCTTCCGTGCATGAAGCACAGCACATGGCACTCTTTTCTACCCTTGTTGCTACCTTCTTGCCCACCATTCACCTCTATGACGGAGTTCGTGTTGGCCGCGACAACACCCGGGTTATCGATGTCATGGATCAGTCTGGCCTGCATCGTGTCTACCGGGCTGTTCAAGAACAATATGTGAACGATACCCGCACCAAGCATTTAGATGACCAGGGCAAAGTCTTGAACGTCTTGCAAGGCTTGAATGGCGAGCTCGGCACCGATTATGGATTGTTCGAATACCACGGCCATAGCGAGGCAACCTCCGTTTTGGTTGTATTTGGCACCGTGGAGTCATCTCTAACATCCCAAATTGCTCGTTCCCTGAGCAAGCGAGGATCGCGGATTGGAGTGGTGAATGTGCGTGTTTACAGGCCATTCGTGGAAGAAGAATTCCTTCGTATCCTGCCAAAGACTGTCAAGACCGTGGGTGTCCTCGGTCAAGTCCGCGACCAGCAGTCCGTTCAGGAAGAAGGCATCCATTCGGCTTTGTATGATGATGTTCTCGCAGCCTTGACATTTGCTACCGATCGCAGCGAGACCCCGGTCTGCGTTGACATCAAATACGATTCTTCTTACCAGTGGACAATCATCAATGCCGCAGCCGCATTCCAACGCGTGTCTGACAAGCCTATTCTGCAAAACATGCAACAGACAACCCCTCTTCAGCTGTTTGAACAGTCCGGCACGCAAGAGTTCACTTTCTGGGATTTGGATGATGGCCAGTCCTCCGGGGCTGTTGCCGCCTTGGCATCGGCCCTCTCGAAAGATCCCGCCGCCAACGTGACCACCAGCACAGCTTATGACAACTTAGTGCAGGGCGGTGTGGTCCGTTCTGATATTCGCAGGAGCACAAAGATTGTGGATGCTCCATATGCAGTAACCACGGCAGACATTGCTTTTGTTGGAGACATTAAAATCCTTGGAGACATTGATGTTCTTGCCTCTGTGAAGGACAATGGCAGCCTTCTTGTGAGAGCACCGGGACTCAAAGACGACGAGTTGGAGAAGAAATTGCCCGTCAGCTTCCAACAGCAAATTGCCAAGCGAGGCATTGTGCTTTCTATTTTAGATACCTCTGGCATTAGCGAAGCCGCTACCGAATCCGCCACCATTCAAGCGGCTGTCTTGCGTGCTGTCCAGGCTTCATTCGATATCGTCCAGGCCCAGGATGTGGAAGGCCTGCCCCAGGCAGAGGACTTTGTGCGAAAAGTCGAAGTTCCCGAATCATGGGTCACGGCAGAGGTTCCCTCTGATGCGCAAGAACTGCCCAAGGATATCGTTCCCTCTGGTTTCGTACCCTTCGACAAACTTGAGTCGGAACCAGCTTCATTGCTCAAGGATTGGAAGACTGCTGCTAAAGGTCTCGCCTTCAAGGAGTCATTTGGCACTCAGGATGCATTGCGCCCAGACGTGAACACAAAGACATTCACTGTTCATGTTCAAGAAAACCGAAGATTGACCCCGGTGACTTACGACCGAAACATTTTCCATATTGAGTTTGACCTCGGCGACTCTGGCCTCAAGTATGACATTGGCGAGGCTCTCGGCGTGCATGCAGAGAACGACCCAGAAGATGTTATGGAGTTCATCAAATTTTACGGCTTGAACCCCGATGAGGTTGTCGAAGTTCCCAACAGGGAAGATCAGAACATCCTGGAGAACCGCACAGTCTACCAAGCCTTGATCCAGAATGTTGATCTTTTCGGCCGTCCTCCCAAACGTTTCTACGAAGCCTTGGCAGAGTTTGCCTCCGAGGATAAGGAAAAGAAAGAGCTTCTTACCTTGGGTGGACCGGAGGGAGCGGTCGAGTTCAAGCGACGCGCAGAAGTTGACACTGTCACCTATGCTGATATTTTGCTCGAATTCCGTTCTGCCCACCCCAGCTTCCACGATATTGTGCGCATAGTCAGCCCCATGAAACGCCGAGAGTACTCGATTGCATCTTGCCAAAAGGTTACGCCTACCTCTGTGGCTCTGATGATTGTTGTTGTCAACTGGGTCGACCCACGCGGACGGGATCGTTTCGGACAGGCTACTCGGTACCTCAGCGCACTCAAGCCTGGAACCCCTGTCACCGTGAGCGTCAAACCAAGTGTAATGAAGTTGCCCCCTCTCTCAACCCAGCCAATCATTATGGCTGGTCTGGGTACCGGTCTCGCACCTTTCCGTGCTTTTGTGCAACACCGTGCTCTGGAAAAGGCACAAGGCAAGGAGATTGGTTCCGTTCTGTTGTACATGGGCTCTCGTCACCAGCGCGAGGAATACTGCTATGGCGAAGAATGGGAGGCTTATCAAGCTGCAGGTGTTATCACTCTGTTGGGACGAGCATTCTCTCGTGATCAGCCGCAGAAGATCTATATCCAGGATCGCATGCGCCAAACCATCTCGGACATCGCGCAGGCCTACGTTCGCGAAGACGGTGCTTTCTACCTCTGCGGTCCCACTTGGCCAGTTCCTGATGTCACTGCGGTGTTGGAGGAGGCAATTGCTCTCGAAGCCAAGGCACAGGGCAAGAAGGTTGAGCCTCGCAAGGAGATTGAGAAGTTGAAGGATGAAGAACGATATGTTTTGGAAGTGTATTAGACGCTTGTCATGACTACTACGACTGAAAAGATTGCGG
Organism: Penicillium sp. OUCMDZ-019; assembly: GCA_011750695.1. Lineage (NCBI taxonomy): Eukaryota > Fungi > Ascomycota > Eurotiomycetes > Eurotiales > Aspergillaceae > Penicillium > Penicillium sp. OUCMDZ-019. The sequence continues at coordinate 452,004 of WTTZ01000011.1, forward strand.
ACTATTATATAGTTTCGTACGACGATATGTGAAATTTTGTTTTGCCATAGCGATTGCATATTTCTTAATTATGTGTCGTTGCCATGAATAAATAGCATTAGAATGTATCTAGACTGAAAATAAAATTTGGTACATGCACCATATTCATCACATTCATTATACGTATCTATCATAGCGAGATTGTCTTTAATGTCGTTATAAGGTGTTGAATGCAGCCCAGTAATTATTTGAGAGCCTGACGCATCATTTCATCAGTAAAATAGCGCCATGAAACAGAATATAAGAAGTACGGCCGTGGGTTTCTATGCCCGGCCAGTTGGCCCCAGCTTTTTCTTGCCATAAGCACCACCTTGTTCCTTTCTCATCTCCAAAGCTCGCCTATATGGGGGAGCTGTTGGAGGCTGGACGGGGTCGAGGCTGACATAACCTTCCGGTAAAATATATGATGCATCAGAATCCCATGCAGAAAGATCGCCGCAAGCAATAAAAGGCGGAATCCAGCGAGATTCGTGCGGTGGACGATGCGAAAGTTGCTCAGAGAGAGTAAGTTGATCGAGAGCCAGGGTACGGGTCAAATCGTTTGTACTAAGCAGCGTGCTATTGCTAGCATCCGTTGAAACAGGATGTGTAGATGTGATTTGCCGATGCTCTCCTTCATCGCCATCCTCCTCTGGAATATCAAAGCCAATGGTACCATCAGCATTGGGTTGAGGAGTAGCGGCGCCTCCAAACATGGGATTTTGAAGCGCATGAGCAGAATCAAAATCCTTCGGTGGCATGAAACCTTCACAGACAACAAAGGCCTCCAGGCTGCTTGCTCGGCTACTACGCGGCTTAGCAACAGAGACCTTCTCAAACACAGTGCGCAATTGTGCATAAAGGAGATCGACATCGCGGCCGCGGAAGATCTTGGCCACGAATTTACCGCCGGGACGGAGAACCCCGATGGCTAGGTTTAAAGCTGCATATAGTAATTGAGATTGAATATAGATATCTAGGTCGTGAAGACCTGTGACATCTGGCGCTCCATCTGAAATCACTAAATCCACTGGGTGCGGGTGCCGTGATGGAAGTTTTGATTGAGCTTCTGTATTATCCCCGTTCTTCCCCAAATTCTCATCGTAGTCTTCCGGGTCTAGAGCACGGAGGAGCAGAGGGATTGTAGATGGATGTGTGATGTCGGCCTTCATCATAGTGATACCTTCCAATGGTGCCATGGGCTGAAGGTCGATTGCAACGATCTTAACATTCTTTCGCGGCTTTAGCACTGTAGATTCGTCCTCTTCCGGTTCGTCGACATCCTCCTCTTGAGATTGCTTCCCTTCAGCAGTGGCTTCCTCTTCCTTCCTTTCTAATCGTTCCAGAGCCTTTTTGTCGCGACGGCGTTTTTCCAACCACGCCCTCCGCCCAAAGCTCTCTCCTTTGATCAGCACTCGGCTTAAAACCTGGCTCCAACTTCCAGGCGCAGCACAGAGGTCAAGTACGCGAGTGACGCTATCGGGGTCTGCATGAGCAAAGAGGTCGAATTGTTCATCGATCTGGATCAACTTGAACGCCGAGCGTGCTCGCCAATTCTGCTCTTTGGCCAGCCGATAATAGGCGTCGCGTTTATCTTTTGATGCCTTTCCCATTTTCCAAATTTATAGTAGTGTCACGATTGATCGAATTCCATTAAATGCCCTTGAATTTTCTGTTGTCCTGCGTTGCGATAAATTATTGGCGGGGGAGCAGAGAATTTGCTGATAAGATCGGGAAGGCGGCGCGGAGATTGTATCTGCAACTTTTTTTTTCTGCCCGGAACAAAATCAAGCTCCATCTACTCCGCAATCACCAACTAGCACGCAAAACAATTCGCCATGGGAACGAAACGTGAAAGAGAAGGTCGCGGCCTGCCTAGAAAGGTATCGAAAAAGGCAAAAGTACAGGAAGATTCAACCGGGGCCACGGACGCATTTGTTGGCATCGATCAACTCGAATGGAAGGAAGTGCAGCTCCCAGATCGACTGGGTGATGTCGGTGGATTTTTCGGACTCGAAGAAATAGATGGCGTGGACATAGTTCGACCGAATGCCAATGGCCAGATCAAATTTAAAGTAAGTGGCGTGAACTAGGACAGAGAGAACAGTGCTGACTTGTCTAACTCCAGGTTGCGAAAGCGGACAACAAGTCGACAAAATCGATCCTCAAGAAAACCGAAGAACAAGAGGCGACACCAATTGAGCACACCGATGAATGGTCCGGTATCAGTGAGGGTGACGAAGATGTGAAAGCGAAACAAAAACCAAAGCAGAAGCAGAAGCAGAAGACGAAGTCAGAAAAGACGAAAAAAGACGTCACCGATGAAGCAAAGTCAAATCCTAAGAAAAAGCAGCAGCAACAACAACAGTCAAGTGAAAAAGGAGATAAATTGGATGACAAAATACAATCTTTGCCTTTTACGGCTCTCGAAGACGAAGAAGAGGACGGAGTAGATGTCTCTGCATGGGATTCGCTGGGATTGTCTCCGGCGATACAGACAAGCATTTCTAAGCTAAAATTCTCAACACCGAGTACGATTCAGCAGGCGGTCATTCCGGAAATTCTTGCTGGCCATGATGTGGTCGGCAAGGCGTCAACTGGTTCTGGAAAGACTCTGGCGTTTGGCATACCTATCCTTGAATACTACTTGAATACGAGAGGCCAGCACGACAATGCGAAAGAGAACAAGAAAAAGAAGAACTCGGCTGGACCGATAGCATTAATACTTTCCCCAACGAGAGAATTGGCACATCAACTAGCCAAACATATTGGAGAGCTCAACACACATACACCAGCAGCAAATGCAAGAATCGCGCTCCTTACTGGTGGTTTAGCAATCCAGAAGCAACAACGACTGCTGGCTGACGCTGATATCGTGATTGGCACACCGGGAAGAGCTTGGGAGATTCTCAGCTCGGGAACGGGTCTTATTCAAAGAATGTCCAAAGTCAAATTTTTGGTCCTCGATGAGGCTGATAGACTGCTCAGCGACGGACACTTCAAGGAGTTGGAAGAGATTCTAGACGCTCTTGATCGAAAAGAAGATAACGATGAAGCAGAGCAAAGCTCTTCAGATTCAGAAGTGGAGGCTGAAAAGGAGGAATCTACATCATCGAGGCAAACTCTTGTCTTCTCCGCGACATTCCACAAGGGGCTGCAACAAAAGCTGACAGGGAAAAGCAAATTCGTTAGCAACGACCTCATGAACAAAAAGGAATCCATGGAATATCTACTACAGAAACTCCAATTTCGTGAAGAGCGGCCGAAGTTCATCGACGTGAACCCAATCTCACAAATGGCACAAGGTCTTAAAGAAGGAATTCTAGAGTGTGCTGCGATGGAAAAGGTAAGTCTACAAGGTCAACGCGTTATGGCCAGCTCTTTTGTTAACAGTACTCAAAAAAGGATCTCTATCTCTACACACTACTGCTCTACCATCCTGGTCACCGTGTTTTGGTATTCGCGAATTCTATATCGTCAGTTCGTCGCGTGTCGCAATTACTACAGAATTTGGGTATCCCGGCATTAGCCCTACATTCGAGTATGGAACAGAAAGCACGTCTACGGTCTGTAGAACGATTTTCGTCTCCTGCGTCTGATTCCAGCTCAGTCCTGGTGGCTACAGACGTGGCCGCTCGTGGTCTTGATATCAAGGGTATCAACATGGTTGTCCATTATCATGTGCCCCGAACCGCCGATATGTATGTTCATCGTTCCGGACGTACCGCTCGCGCAGGAGCATCTGGCAAGAGTGTCTTGATCTGCGCACCAGACGAAGTCGTGGGAGTAGCTCGACTTGTTGGCAAGGTTCATGCACAAGCAGAAGCCGGTGTATCTGTAAAACGGAACCCCCTCGAATCCCTCGAACTGGATCGTCGAGTCATCTCACGCGTCAAGCCACGGATGACACTAGCAAAAAAGATCACCGAATCCAGCCTGGCCAAGGAAAAACTTTCCGCGGAAGACAGTTGGCTGCGTAATGCAGCAGACGAGCTTGGCGTGGACTACGACAGCGAAGAATTCGAGAAACTGGGCGGTAAAGGTCGCGGTCGCGGCGGGGGTCGCTCGCAAAAGGAGAAGCAAGCCGGTGGTATCACGAAGGCAGAGATGGCGGGATTGCGCGGGGAACTGAAGGAGCTTCTGTCCAAGCGAATCAACATTGGTATAAGTGAGCGATATATTACGGCAGGACGCGTCGATGTCGAGGCATTGCTGAGTGGTGAAGGAAACAACAAGGCGTTTATCGGATTGGTGGATAAATTGGAATTCTAGTTGACACTAGTAGATAGATATGATCTGTCTTTACCTGTTTTAGTTCCTGCCTGGGAGTTAGTATAGAAAAGAATCAATTTTGTACATTCGACATCAAGGCTTTTTGGCGGCACCAACTACCTATTTAGGCAGTTGACCACTGAGTACAGATGCACCAGCCCCAGAGGTAGTAACATGTTCTAGCCGGTTCGAAAAGTAATGATCAAGCAGAGCAAGAGAACCTGCATGGCGATATGTCGACCTAGATCAAACCTCGACACGGATGTGATCCTATTGGTCATTTCTAGAGATTCTATCTCTACTGGCATTGCATTAGAAAGTCGTTAGTCCTGGAAATTGGTCGGTTATTCGGCCTCAGCAGGGAACAGTTGAGGTCTTTCCAGCCTGGAGATAGGCTCGTACCCCCTAATTCTAGACTTCGAGGCGACGTGTGCCCTCATGACTCCGACTAATCATGACTCCATCTTTGTGCTTGGTGTCTCATACTGTAAGATCTGTATTTCTGCACCATGCCCAATGTTGTAGTACGGCGTGCGTGCGCCTTGAACCATGGTACTGTAGCTCAGCTAATCATGGATCGACCCATGGTGGTTTCGGGTTTAACGTCATCGAATTGCTAGCGTCCAGACACGAAGCGAGCCGTACTTCCGTAAGGTTCGGAGACGTGCCAGTGCCATGGCTGTCTTGTCTCGCCAGTGGGCACAAATGGAAATAATTTGCTGTCACCGGGTGAATTGCCCATAGGTCAAGCAGGCAAACAGACGTGATGGCGATTGATGTGGGACTGTCGCATGAGCTGATCAAGCGCCGTCAATGTAAGAGTGGTGTCTAGGCAGGTGCTCTAGGTAGGCTGATGTTCCTCGAAGAGTACGGAGTACGAAGTGTAGAGTACGTAGTTACTCGGTTAGGTAATCGCTGCTTTGTGAAGCCTTACAAGTCAGGCCACGACGCCACGCCCCGGATTTTTGCTGTGGCGTGCCAAGCCAAGCCAAGCCAAGCCTCGTTGGCTGAGTCAGCACCCGCTTGCCCAATCACGTATGTGGCGCCATGAATTGAAGCTATTCGCACATCTCCTTTCGACTTGGAATCCGCCCGGACATCAACCTTGTAATGTACATAATTAATTGCAAATTTGAAGTCCCAAGCTGTCTAGGATTTGTGTTTCTATTAATTTTTCTTTTTTATTCCTTCTTCCTCTCGACTGCGTTCAGATGAACGCGGTTTAACGAACCGACAGAGAACTTGAAGAGTGTTCCAGGTTCCTTGCCCGAGCCACGAGGCAACTGGTACCCACCAGCCAGCATTGGGCCAAACGCTAAATTCTGACGGTCGATCAGGTCTCCATAGAAGTTTCGATCGAAAAGCGAGGATGGACGTCAACGGTGGCGAGAGTGTGAGTGGCGGCACACGCCAGACCCTGGATAGAGAAGGCGCGGAGGCGAATAGTTATACGAACGTTTACCAAGGTCCAACGGCCATCGCCACCGAGAGCATGCAATTGACCAACCAACAACCAGAGCTCCGCTTCGCTACCATAGGCACGATTGCCAGGATTCTCCGGCGCCTACTATACTTGGTGCTCAAAACATCCCGAATATCACTACTACGTACTCCTTACTGCGTAGTGGCCTTGGATTGTCAAATCCCGAATATCTGGGGCATGAACAGGGGTGTTGGTTATAAATAAACGCGGTTTTCCTACCGTCCATCCTCACAACACATACTACTATTTCTCTATTGTGAACAAGTTCTATTGATCTCTGCACTGTTCCCCTCCTCTCTCCCTCTCTCTCTCTTTAATATCTACCCGGAAGGCGAGCTCGCATGGAAGCCGAACAGGTATGTTATGATCCGGTTCCAGCATCAGTGACCAAACGCCGAGTCCAGAAAGAATTGTTCTTGCCTTCGAATTGTTGCGAACCTCTCTCGACGGCTTGATATACTGTGCTCGACCTCGTCGCTGCCCGCCGTGTCTTCAAATCGCATTTATCGCATACAAGAGCAGTTCGAAGCATCGCCGTTGGAATTTGTGAAGGTCAGTCCCGCGGAGATTGGCAGGGAGGAAAAAAGTACATGTTGTCCTTCTGGAAACGCCTATCAAAACCCACAGTGGCACGGGTAACTTAGCCGGACCAGTCTTTTGGATCTCACTCGCCTAGAACATTCGCGATCTCGATAGAGTGGGCTACTCAACCGCGCAACGCCATGCCAAGACTCGCTTGAAATGAACTACTGCCCCGACTACCATCCTTACTTAGCATCCAGCCCTGTCTGGTGCCTTTATTCGCCTCTGGTTTGTCGGATGCTGGAGCCGACTTCAGATGGCCAAATTAGGCAAGACTCGATGCAGCCCACAGCTGTGACGCAGCTAGCACTTCTTTTCTGCTTCCATCCCCCACCATGCTGCACGTCAGGTTTTCTTGTATCATAGCCATGGGGTTTGTTTTTTTTTGCCGCTGTATGAATAGTACTAGCGGCGTCGACAGTGTGATACCTTCCCCAGCAACATTTCTTTGCTGTCGCTGTATGGATCAGGCAAATGTTAAAAGGCCTGCGGTCGGTGGCCTGCCAGAAGGTACTGCAATCGGACCTTCAGATCTGATTCGATTTCCCTGCCGTTCGGTCACTTGATATATCGATTCAGAGATTCGGCCTTCTTGACATTCCAAGCGAACTTGAACGCTTTACGGCAGTTACCGTATCGAGCGAGCTCCTCCTTGCCGGGTCCTAGTTTCAGCGCACATACATTCCTACGCGTCAGTTACGCTGACGGCCGCCATGGATAACCAAGCGGATCGAATGAAGGGATATCGCTTCATTGCGCCCCGGCACGTGGACGTACAGAGGATACAAATGTCGCAACCATCAAATGCCGACGAAGGAAAGACTAAGCGAGCATCGATGGCTTGCTTAGAATGCAAGAAGCGGCGGACAAAGGTACGCGTGATATGCCGTGGTCAAAGTCCTCACAAGACTCCTCATAAGGATGGTGGCCAGTCTTTGTTCAAAACATCCATTGTCTAACCCATATTTCTCCTTCCTAGTGCAGCACCGGCAGGCCTTGCTCAGAATGCGCTACTCACGAACGGGAATGTATCTATGATGAGACTGCGGATAAACGTCGAAAAGAACACGTCATGTCAACGAAAAATCAATTGCAAGCTACCGAGGAATCTCTCGGCTACTACCACAAATTACTGGAGGATCTCTTGGAGTCTTTTCGCTTAGGCAGTAGAGACCAGCTGGACCGCTTGATCGAAGTGATTCAAACCACTGCCAGGAATCAATTGCCTGAAGAACAAGACAGCTATGACAGCATTAGAAACGCCATCTATTACATTCTCTCAGAGTACGAAGATGCGGAAGGTACTAGTGATGTAGAGATTGGTCAGGGTAAGTTACGCTGGGACCAACAGCTGCAGCTCACCTTAGCCTGGTTGATCGAACTAATCGCGCGGCACAGATATAACTTCTTGAGGACATAATCCAGCTCTGCTATTCGTTGAAAGCTATTCAACGAAGAGCAGTTGATAAATAAACGCTAGCCGCGTATCTTGACGCCTACCTCTCCTCCGTCTGCCTTATATTATATGTAGGGCACTGATACTGTGATCTCTGTCAACCGATAACGATCGTCAGGTGCCAACAGAATATCTGATTGCAATCAAAGTTCCGAGACAAGCGGATAATCTACGGTACTAGGGGATCGGCATCGTTCTTGGGAAGAGTCCATGTCCGCGTATTAGACGTCGCTAGAGGAAGCGACCATGCCAAGTGGCGATCTCAAGACAAGTCACATGTCACTGGGAGACGCTGCCGTTTGATCTCTCTTCCCCGGAATCCGTTACTGGAAATTACACACAAAAGTTGAAAGGCAAAGGGCTCTTCGGGCGATTTCTTTCGGTATTACTTTTTATTTAGCGATTCCCCATCAAAAAGCAAGCGAATCATTTCAAGAATACATATTCACTGCATTTCCATGTTTCTGCCGAAGAGGAACGATTGCCCAATGCCAATCCTTTTTCTGTGTATCATAACAAGCCATAAACGCGCAATACTTGGGAATACCGGCCATCAACTTGGCTCTGCTCCAAGATATTGCCATACGGCGAGGGCGTGGACTTTGACCACTGCTAGAGATTCTTCAATGAGAATATATACTTTCTCGGTTCCCATGCTTTCGGGTAATACTCCATATACAAAGGCTGGAGTGTCCAGAATTTTCAGCCAGTGGTACCCAGCCCGGTATAGCCATAAGTCGTTGGCTATTCGCCGATTCAGCCACATCCGCCATCTTCTGGACAAGGGATTTTCTGCATCAGACTAAGATGCTGGATTACTAGCTGCCTGCTGAACCTTGTAGCATGCATCGGGGTGGGAAGCTAAAATACGAACTTTACCTAGGTATGTTCCATGACTGTTTCTGCCTTCAACCCGAAGGCAATCTGATATCCGCTTGAAACGTGCGCGTTTCTGGAATCATGTTCACTTTGATGCCGGCGTTTATCAGTCCAATATTTAGAGTTGGTACGAGCATCTTTTCTGCTGCCTCTGGCCCATAATTGTATCTAATGACAGCGACTTCCGGCCATTGAAGATAACCAAACACGGCCGCATTTGCGCTATAGTAGATCATTAATCTGATGGATTGCCATGAAACTCGCACCTTCAACAAGGCGCGTGTATTCATATGCATGGACCTTTCGTTCTGATTAGGAAGGTAATCCCTGGATTTCCCCTTCTCCCAAAACGGATGGATTGAAGCCCTCCAGGCTCAGCACTTATCATGCAGTTTCCTCCCCATCTATCTTTGGAATTTTCGAGGGGCCAACGCCTGCTCAATTTGCCTTCAGTCTCTTCATCGGTGACTCAACTAAGGGCCATGCTGCCCCGGAGCCTGTCTCTCAATGAATAGGTATATGCATATACGAAGGCCGAAGCGGCTGTTTCCACTTCCATGTCTACTGTGCCTCGACCATGGACCGCCTGTTTCCAGCCGTTCTCGTCTCCCACGGGAAACACATTCATGGCAACCGCTAATCCACACTAGGATATAGGCTTGTGAAAGACACCTTATGCTTCTGTAAATAATGGGCAGGCCGTGTCCCCGGGTGGGTTCGGAGATGGAGTTTGAACAAGCTTCTGGGAGTGCGATGTGCTCTTCTTTGTATGAATAACCATCCCGAGAAAGGATTCTTTGTTCATTCTTGTCATTGTGTACTTGTTTATTTGGTTGAGGTTTTAATTGGTTCCGAATTCGCTGGTCTTTGTTCTCTGTTTTAACGAGTGGTTTGTTCCTGAATGAGCAGGAATGTTTGTTGTTAGGGGAACCCTACCTATCACGTTAGTTTCTTGAGAGAAGCCATCATGGACTCTACTAAAGGATTGTAAAAATTCATACCATTTGCATAGGAATTGCGAACGTAGCTGTCTCCTGCACGGGTGACTCATCGGCCCAGATGCATGTCGGACTTCGGGCCGATCTCGAAGTCGCTCAACAGCAGAGAACAACGCGCGCAGCACAGAGTAAGAGGTATCGTGAAAGACATGGAATTTAGCATGATATTCTATCCCAAAAAATTTCAATTGACAGTTAAGGAAAGCTTGGATACAAAGACGGCTCGCACGTGCTGCTGTGACGTACTAGTGGAGAATTCCCCGCTTGGCTCCTTCTCCAGACTCCATCTCGATTTTTGCGCGAGCCTCAACACCATCGCACTATTCCTCCCTAGCCAATGATTCGGAAAAAGGACCTGCTCGCTCTGGAGGTGTCCTCGAATGAAATGCCCAAAGACAGTTCGGCAGGTCAGAAGCGCAAGGCCTCTAAATCCTTGGACAAAGATACTACTGAGCGTCGGAAAATAACCCGAGCTTGCGATTTGTGTAAAGTGTAACCATCCCCCGCGCAGCCATTGTTGTTCAAATGCGCTGGATGTGGTATGGCTTCTTGATTTTGCTGACAGAGTGACCAGGAGAAAAACCAAATGCTCTGGGACACTGCCATGTGGTCCCTGCGCCAGATTGTCGCGCGCATGCGAGTATAACGCTGTGTACACCAGAGGAACGCCGCCATCTCCACTTCCTGGTCCAGCCTCTTCCCCTTCTACAAAACGCCAAAATGCCATAAACCCTTCGACACCTTCAGTTCGCTCGGTTGACTGGAGGGCTCCACAGTCTCCCAGATCACCTCTCGCAACAACATCATTAACTCCAAAACAAACCCGAAGCCGGCTGCGTGAAGGAGATTCGACATCACTGGCTATCTTGTCGCCGAGAAGCAGCTCCCCCGAACCAGAAGCTACCGATCTAGAGGGCAATTACCTGGGACCTTCCTCGGGCATATCCTTTCTCTCACGGAGCTGGAGACGTTTGAAGCAGGATAATATCTTAGCGACGCCCAAAATCCCGGGAAGTGAACCATCCAAGAATACGCCTGTGCTACTATTCGGCGATCGCCCCTTCTCCGATAAAGCAGACTGGTCTACACTAGAATTACCCCCCAAGGACCATGCAAAGAGACTGCTGGTTTTATATTTTGACTTTTCAATTGTGACGTATCGTTTCCTCCATAGAGGCAATGTAGAGGCTTTACTTGAAATGGTCTATGAGAAAAATATACTGCCGTCAAATTCTACGCCCAATCACTTGGCAGCAAAAGTTGGAGTGATCTACATGATTTTTGCTGTGGGGATACTTGGTGAAGAACAAAGTAATGGGAACGATGAGATTCATCCCGAAAGCGAAAGGTGTGTTTTTTCTCTACCTAGTTATCCTTCACATCTTCGTGACATCAATTACTAAATGCAGGCAAATTTTGTAGTGAACGATGGTATGCTGCAGCCAGGCATATGATGTCAATTGAAACTGGACCGCCGGCCTTGGAGACCATTCAAGTGCGATTGGGGATCTGTCTATTCCTCTTATCGTCTTCGCGGGCTAATCAATGCTGGTATATGTTTGGAACCACCATGCAACTAGTGACAGCTCTGGGATTGCATCGGAGACAACTTTCCAAGACGACACGTGGAGGGCCAGCATATGTCGACCAGGAGTTGCGGAAACGTATTTTCTGGAGCGCTTATACTTTAGACAAGTACTTGAGTGTTATGTTTGGACGCCCACGGTTGCTAAGTGACGAAGATATCGACCAGGATTTCCCAGAAGAAGTGAATGACGAGGATATGTTCCTAGAAACGCCACCGCGAATTCAAGACGCCATGAATGGCATGGATGGCATGATGATTGCTTCTGTCTTGCATTTTAGGTCAGATGGCTCTTTTTATACCCCGGATCCTAATCTCCATGCTGACAGTCGATTTCCAGACTCGGACTTATAATGGGCGAGATCTCCAGGAGGGTGTATCCGATAAAAGCGGCATCTACAGTGGCTCCGTACGAGGCGGCAATAGAACTTGTTGCCGAGTTGCGGGAGTGGAAAGAGAGTGTTCATCCTCTGTTCGGCAGCGTTCGGGCTTCCAGCTTGATACCACCACTTTGTCGGCAAAGTCACGTTTTACAGTTTGCATATAACCATGCCATGATACATGCAACTCGGCTGTTTATCCTCAACGACTTCACTGACTTGACTCGCCGCCCCCTAGTACCTCTTGACCTAGTTACAACCCATGTACAAAACTGTATTGAAGCAGCCAAAGATGTGATGCAGCGAGTGGATACCTTGGCCGAACAAGGGTCCATGCCGGAGTCTTTCTGGTTCACTCATTATATCTGTTTTTGCGCTATTATTGTGGTATACATTTACACAATACAGCAACATCAGTCATCTCCTAGTCCGACGACCCCCAGTGTTTCCAGCACGGCAGACGATGTGCAGGACCTATTTAGCCTTGCAGAGAAATGCCAGATCCACCTGGCAAGGGCCACCCGTAAAAATTGTCCGAGTCGAAGATATGGCATCATTTTGGAAGAATTGAGACTCGAAGTGCACAGGCAACTTTCGCCCTCTGCTACAAATATATATCCTAGTCAGCAACAACTGATAGAAGCTGACAAAGCGGAGCAAAGTTTACAACCTGGAAACAAGATATATCAAACAGAAGAATCCACTTTTGACCAGCCAGCTACGTCCATGATTACAAGCTTAAATTCGTTCCCATATCTGGGACACACATCCGCTCTAGGTGTGGAAGATTCGAATCTTCTGAGAGACGATGACTTTGATTTTCTGAATAGCTTAGATGGGTCTATTTGGTGGACCCAGTTGGACTCTTGGGTATGGGAACTCCGCTTTTCACCATCTTCTTTTCTCTCTCTCTCTCTGTTTCCCCCCCTTTTTAGCAAGAATAGGAGCTAACTGTGCTTGCAGGCGTATTCAAGTCTGAATAACGATTCATCGGAGTTCAATTTCTAAGACCCAAACCACGATACCCCTTGGTTAGCCTCTCGTGCTACACATACTACCATGTCTAACGTTTTCCGGATTATGATTATGCACATGTAATTAGATAATTTATATCAACCAATATTGATTGGATATTGTTGATTCGGCTTCAAAGGTTGTTTGTCAAGACGACACGGCCTGAAGCATAGTCCTTGTATGATCCTTATGACGTCCATATCTGGATTCATTCCTATGCACAGTGAACTTTTCCGGAAGACTTACATGTCATTTAGAATACTTTGCTAGTTGTCTGGAAAAATATCCGAGCCAGTCCATGCCTTCGGCCCGTTTTCCGACGGGAATTCCGCCGGCCCTGCAAAGTTCAAACCCCCACGGCATCTAACCCTAAGCGCGTATCTTGACAGAACAGACAAAGATCTGTGGGGGTTAATAGTTGATGTATGGTGGAATTCTCACAACCTAGAAAATGGCAAAAGACGAATCTGGCGTTGACATGACAATATCTCCTGTGGTGAGAGGCTTGGAACTCGTTTTTCATGAGAAGCAAGTAAGTTTGATAATTCTGAAACTACGCAAGGTTTCTAGATACTATTAGCTAGTTCTAGCAGCCTTTTCTCCGCAATTTCAAAAAACCCCCAATGGTCCCACTTTCCTGGGGAGCCATCGCCTAGTCCGGGGTGATCTACTTTTCCACCATGATGCTTTTCCGAGCTGTGGAGGCGGGAAATATCCACGACATCTGTCTCTTCTACCGCCATATAAAGCATCGAGATGTTTCTTCCCTGTGTATTATCTACTCCTTGCATTCAATGAGAACCTGAACCCTTCAATATCCCTAATCAATAATTTATGCTTCTCTTGTACGAACCTCTTCACGCATAGACAGACCATGGCAGCCATTATACAAAATACGGCATCGGAGGCATTTCACGGAAAAGGATCTACTACTGTCAAGCATGTCGAGACAGTGAAGCCAGAGGAGCAGTCAGAGCCAGAAACGATAGATAATCTAATTCGACACCGCGCCAAGCTACTCGGAGATACTCCTTTGGTGTTCTATCCTCATTCCGGTATTGAATATGTCGGTTATAGCATTCGACAATTGGACGTCTTTGCCTACAGGGTGGCACAGAGACTTTCTTTGAGACTTCCACCACGAAGTTCGTCTTCAGAAAAGCCCATCGTGGTGTCTTTCTTGGGCCCGTCTGATCTCAATTACCTCGTTACGTTCTGGGCTTTGTCTAAACTGGGTCACTCGGTTCTTTTCCTCTCGACTCGTATCTCCCTGGAAGCTTATATATCCCTTCTTGAGAGGACAGAGTCAAAGTGGATTGTGATAGACAAGGAATATCAGAATACAGCAGATGATTTGAGCCAAAGAATGCCTGGGTTGCAGGTTGATTACATTGCTCAAGATGACTGGTACAATTTCGCAATCGACGACAACGAAGAAATTGATACCAATTTGACTCCTACCTTGGACTCGGCGCAAGAAGCAGAATATGTATCTTGGATTATTCATTCAAGCGGATCAACAGGGTTGCCGAAACCCATCTTTCAGACCCAAAAGGCCGCTATTCAAAACTATGCTCACAACATGAACATGCGGGGATTTATCACACTTCCCTTATACCACAATCATGGAATGAGTTGCTTGTTTAGGTCTATTTATGCTTGCAAAAGTATCCACTTGTATAATCCTTCCTTGCCACTGGCCAGAAAGCATTTGCTGGGTACCATGAATTTGAATGACTTCGATGTCTTTTATGGCGTGCCCTATGCCTTGAAGCTTCTCGCAGAAACGGAAGAAGGAATCCAGGCCCTAGCGAAGTTCAAACTTGTTTTATTCAGTGGTTCTCCATGTCCGGATTCTCTCGGGGACAAACTAGTTGCAAATGGTGTTCATCTCATTAGCCAATATGGCTCAACCGAAACGGGCCAATTGATGACTTCTGTGAGGCCCCGAGAAGATAAGTTATGGGATTATCTGCGACCCTCTGAAGCTGTCAAACCTTTTCTTCGATTTGAAGAGAGAAGTCCTGGCTTGTACGAGTCTGTTGTCCTTGACGGCTGGCCGTCAAAAGTCATGTCGAATAGACCTGACGGTTCTTATGCTACAAAGGACCTCTTCACGAAACATCCGGACTTTGAGGGATACAAATATTGCGCCCGTCTAGATGATACCCTTGTGTTGGTAAACGGCGAGAAAGTGATACCCCTTGCTCTCGAGGGCTCAGTGAGACAAGATCCAGCGGTTGCAGAGGTGGTTGTTTTTGGCGCACAAAGAGCCAGTATCGGTATGATTGTGATAATGACAGAAAAAGGCGCAGCGCTTTCAAGAGACCAACTCATCGAACAAATCTGGCCTCGTGTAGAGCAGGCGCAAAGCGAAATGCCGGCCTTTGGACAGCTCTCTCGAGACATGGTTGTCCTTCTTCCACCGGACATCCAATATCCACGAACCGATAAGGGCACGGTGATCAGACAAGCAGTGTACCGCACTTTTGCAGATCTAATTGAGAACACATACAATGATCAGGCTACGGGCGAGCTTCTAGCTCTCACAGAACCTCAACTCCGAGAATTCCTGCTGGAGCAACTCCAAGGTATTTTGCCTTCAAAGGCGCGCGGTCTCTTAAATGAGGACGCGGACTTTTTCAACATTGGCATGGACTCTTTACAGACTACACAGCTACGCTCGATAATAATTCGTCGAATTGATACAGGTGGAAAAGAGCTTGGCCTAAATGTTGCATTTGATCACCCTAGTATCAACTTGTTATCCACGTATTTGGTATCGTTAAGGTCTGGGGTATCCGACAACAATCAATCTGTTGAAGACACCATGCGAGGCCTGATTGACAAAAACTCTATTTTCCAACAGCACAAACCACTTCCAAATGGCTTAGATGGGCGTTATGTTGTCATCACAGGCGCTTCTGGATCGCTTGGATCTCATACAGCTGCCAAATTGGCACTTCAGACTGATACCAGTGTTATATATTGCCTGATAAGAGCAGGATCTATTCTGGAGGCCTATGAACGTCTAATAATATCACTGCGCGAACGACGACTTTATGACGGCCTTTCAGATATTGCCCGAGCCAAGCTTGTAGCTCTCCCTGTGAACTTATCTGACCCGAAATTGGGACTTGAAGAACATACATACAATTTGATCACCTCCCAGCTGACCGATGTGATCCACTGTGCATGGTCTGTCAACTTCAACTGGAGACTCCCCAGCTTTGAGAAGGATAACATCGCCGGCGTCAAGAATCTGATTGATCTTTGCCTGCAATCGCAACGGCCTACCCCGGCCTCGTTCAATTTCTGCTCATCTGTCAGCACCGTTGTCAACACGGCGGAAAATGAGATCCCAGAAGCCCTACCAAAAAGCTTGTCATACGCCCAAGATATGGGATATGCTCAGTCGAAGCTTGTCGCAGAAAATATATGTTTGAGAGCAGCTGAACAGACAGGTCTCCGGGCACGAGTTCTTCGAATCGGCCAAGTTATTGGGGACACAGAGCATGGTGTCTGGAACTTGACAGAAGCCATTCCACTCATGATTCAGTCGGCCAAAACAATTGGTGCGCTGCCACGTCTTGACGAGACCCATCGCTGGCTGCCTGTCGACATCGTAGCGCAAAGTATAGTAGAGCACTCGTTCTCTACATACTCTTCTGGCGTGCTCAACGTTATCAATCACAACAGCTTCCATTGGACGCGCGATCTTATCCCATTCCTACAGGAAGCAGGCTTAGCGTTCGAAGAGGTGGAAACAAGCCAGTGGCTGGAGAAGCTGCGTGCGTCGAATCCAGATCCAACAGTCAACCCACCCATAAAATTGGTGGAGTTCTGGGTGACGAAATATGGATCAGTTGAAGGACCGAAGAAGTCATTCGTATGGCACACTGAGGAGGCTAGGCGATATTCCAAGGCACTTGATGAAACTAAAGGTCTAGGCCGAGATGACGTGAAGAAGATGGTACATTATTTCAATACAGTCTGGTAGAGTTTCGTTGTTTATTTATTGTCGCGGGCAGGGTTTGATAAATCGCGTTTCTTAATTTACATGAATTCACGAAATGATTAGTTACACGAGAAATTCAAGTCCCCCTTTAGATGTCAATCCCGGTGTTTTTAGGGTTTGCTTTCCTGTTCAAGTAACTATGGAAATTTACCAAATTAGGAAATTCGACGCTGCCCTTACTGGCCTCAGGCTTCTTTTTAGGGCTAACGACCCATGTCGTACCGAAAAAGGTAAAGATTATTGCCACTATGCTGAACCCCATTCACTGAGCCAGGTAGTTTTTGTTATCAATACACTATCAATGATACTTCCAATAACCAGATTGTTTAAGCCTTCGATTTTCGAGATCAAATTAAGAAATCATGCCACCAATATCTCTATGCAGAAGACCCCATCAACGAAACTTGTTGATTGTATCACATTTTAGAGAACTATTTTGAGACTATCACTCGACGAAACTTCGAGGACTTTAGGCTTGTAATTGAATAATTGATACGATCAAACCTAAACGAAGCTTGAGGCCAGTCAGCAGAGCATCAAAAATTTCCAAATCCAGTAAATAACCCTAACCCTGATAACTTCCTTTTTGAGAAAGGCTGATTATAGTTGCACGTGACTTCGTGTCGCGCGTTTTCTCGCCACACGTCATCGCTTCTCTTCGCCGCTGCTCAATCATCCTCATCACATCCCCGCAGAGACCAACTGGTCTACACACTCCTCCTCGTCTGGGAACGAACATGCGTTGGTGTAAATATGGGCTCCCGGCTTCAAGCCAACTCTGATGTAGTTCGCAAGAGAATCCAAAGCCGTAAGTATCGTCGTGCAAATCGATTGTCTCAGGAGACCATTTTAACTCAACTGTTCCGACATAGATACGTTTGATGACGAAAATGGAGAGGAGTACGAGGCTTCTGCATTTGGAGGCTTCAGCGACTATTTCCGGCGCAAGAAGCTGAAGCTTCAAAACCGCGATGCGGACATTCGTGCAAATTCCGAAAATAATCCCCCGATCTTCCGGGGCGTCGTAGCCCATGTGAATGGGTACACCCAGCCTTCTCTGAACGACTTGCATCGCCTCATCGTCAGCCATGGTGGGGGGTTCTTACAATATCTCGATGGGAAGACTAGCGTCACTCACATAATCGCAAGTTCCCTAACACCAAAGAAGCGCGACGAATTCCGCAAGTACCGCATTGTAAAGCCGGCTTGGGTCGTGGATAGTGTTTATGCTGGCCGATTGCTTCCGTGGGATAATTACCGCGTTGTTGACGAAGGCGCTTCGCAGAAGGTACTGAGATTTGAAAATGGTGCTTTACAGTCTCAAACCAACGAACGCGAATACAGCTACAGAGATCAAACAGAGAAAAGTTGGTACACGTCACAACTAAAGAAAACGGACGATTCAACGCAGCATCGATCTATTGCAGTGTCACCGGCAATAGAGAAGATCGACGTTACATCAAGTAATCCCATCTCCAATGCAGACACTGACTATGGTGATTTTCCGGCCTCGGCTTCTCCACCTGAAACTACCTCTAAGTCATCGATTCCCAATATACATGATGAACCAAATGATTCGCGTGGAGCTCTCGATGATCAGGTCGATGGATTTGGCCAATCGGACACTATAACAAAGGACCTGAATGTTCCAACGGAACCTCAACTGGTGCGAGAAACTATTCCAGTGAAGCCAGATATGACTCCAGAAGAGTATAACGCATTACTTCTCTCTGATCCCCGTATGAGGCAGTCTAGCGTTGTTAATCCGGATTTTCTGAACCAATATTATCGAGAATCTCGGCTCCATCACCTGTCAACTTGGAAAGCGGAACTAAAAGCCAAGTTGCAAGCAGCTACACAGGAGAAAGCAAATTCAGACAAAAATATTAAACGCCGTGTGCCTGGGGCACGCAGATACGTGTTGCATGTTGACTTTGATAGTTTCTTCGCCGCCGTATCAATTCAAAAGCATCACCCAGAATTAATTGACAAACCTGTCGCTATCGCTCACGGTACTGGTAGTGGCTCGGAAATTGCCAGTTGCAACTATCCGGCACGTGCTTTTGGAATAAAAAACGGGATGTGGATGAAAGGGGCACTACAACAATGCCCTGAGCTTCAAGTTTTGTCCTACGATTTTCCTGCCTATGAAGAGGCAAGTCGTCAATTTTACAGCTGCATCCTTGCTGTTGATGGGATTGTGCAGAGCGTTAGTATTGACGAAGCACTTGTTGATGTTACTACTCAATGCCTGCAAGCTGGTGGGTCCGAGGGACGAGGAATCTCTGAAGGCTCAATCTATCGTGAACAAGCTAAAGCCGATGAAATTGCGAAATCGCTTAGAGACACGATAAAAGACACGACTGGATGTGCTGTATCAGTGGGGATTGGAGGCAATATTTTGCAGGCAAAAGTTGCACTGCGTAAAGCAAAACCTGCCGGACAGTTTCAGCTCAAGCCGGATGATGTCTTGGATTTCATGGGAAACCTAAAAGTTCAAGATCTCCCTGGCGTTGCCTACAGCCTGGGCGGTAAACTTGAAGAAATAGGGGTCAAGCTTGTCAAGGACTTGCGTGATCTTACACGCGAAAGACTTGCTTCTCATCTTGGTCCCAAAACTGGCGCTAAGCTCTGGGACTATGCAAGAGGCATTGACAAAACTGAAGTGGGAGTTCAGACAATGCGAAAATCCGTATCTGCTGAAATTAACTGGGGCATTCGTTTCGTCAATCAGACTCAGGCCGAAGACTTTGTGCAGAATCTATCAGATGAACTACATCGGCGTTTGGTTGAGAATTTGGTGAAAGGGAAACAGCTCACTTTTCGCGTCATGAGACGTTCTGCAGATGCACCGTTGGAACCAGTCAAACATCTTGGTCATGGGAAATGCGACGTATTTAACAAAAGTGTATTGCTTGGCGTTGCAACGAATGCCAGCGACATCATCGGAAAAGAGGCAATTTCTATGCTCCGAAGTTTTGGCTTCACTCCTGGTGATCTACGTGGGCTGGGCGTTCAGATGACTAAATTGGAACCAGTGAAATCAGCAAGCGGCGGTGGTCTTGAGAGCAGCCAGCAGCGATTGAAATTTAAAACATCCCCAGCTGCTAAAAGGCCGATCCAGCCTGCTGACCCGGATCTGATTGACAGTCCCCATAAAGGCGATCGAGCTAGTATCGATGTTGTTGAATCGCTTGATAATCGACCTGCATTTGATAGCTCACTGAAACCTTTGAACCTTTCGGGGACGCAATTCATCATGCCAACTCAACCAGATCCGAAAGTAGTTGCAGAGCTACCTGCTGATATTCGTTCCATGTTGGTGCGCAAATCTCCTACGCAGCGCCGAGATACATCTCCATCTCCCGCACCAAGGCAGCAACTTTTCAGTGGAGGACAACTTCCCTCGCAGTCGCAAATAGACCCTGAGATTTTGAAGGCTTTACCGGAGGATATTCAATCGGAAATTCGAGGATACTACGCGCAACCTCCAGATGAGGGAAGACCTGAACAAGCCCAAGCCCTTCAACCCCAATCTCCACCTCCGCCGCCACGTTCTGTGCGTGCAGCACCTGTCTTCAAAAGACCTACGACACCAGTTAAGAGACGGCGTGGTCGACCGCCTAAATCGTCTGTCAACCCTGTCAAGCCAACCCGTTCAGGTTTAATGCAATCGAACTTCAATTTTACCAGAACGGGCACAGCTGGAAATGCGATAAACGATGCCCGTGCCTCGAACACTGAGGAGACATCCGAAATATCAGAAGACTTTCTAGCGGCTCTCCCTGACGATATACGGGCAGAAGTACTGGAAGAGGAGCGACAGAAACGTCTACGTCAGCGTTCAAACCTTGTTGCATCGTCTTCTCGCAGACCAGCAGTAGCTGCTAGACCAACCACCCCTGCTGAATCTAGTTCTAGTGTCCCTGAGAGGCGACTTCGATTGTCACCTCGCCCTGAACGACCAACTTTTACAACCCAAAAATTGACAGCACTGCCTGATCTACGAGAAGCAATCACTGCCTGGTTCTCCGCTTTTGCGCAAGAGACTCCTTTTGTCGAGGACGTAGATGCATTGGCACTTTACCTCAGACGTGTCATTATCGAGGAACGGGATTTGGAAAAGGCCATTTCGGTTGCTGAATGGCTGGGATGGTTGGTTACAAACGAGGCAGCAGATCAAGCAAACAGTACCATGGAACGAACACAGAGCTCGCCATCTGAAACAACGTGGGATGAAGCTTTGAAAACTGTACAGGGCAGCGTTATTGCTGCATTCGAGGAGAGAGGGCTACCTCCACCCGAGTTCTCGACATAGCTTTTTCTGCCAGCTCTTTGTTGGATGATATTTGTATAGACATTATATTATATAGCCATGCACATATTCACAGATTGATTGTATATAAAATAAACTACTGTTAATTTTCACAGGCACACATATGATCTCTCACATACATAAATCATGATAAATGCCAGTGCAGAGGCATCGGCCAATGACAGCAGAGAATCTTTTTTTATGTATTGCCGGCCCACGGGAGCCACTGGTGGGGCCTGCAGAAAAAGAAAAGCTCTCCCAAGCAACAGCGCTGACCGCCTCCATATCTCCGCTCGCATTTGTTGATCCATTAAATTTTTTTTTTCTGTTTTCCTATCTGGGCCTTTTAACTCCAGTATCTTTTTTTCTTTTCTCTCTCTCTTTTCTCTTTGTTCTTGAACTATTTCCTCTTGATTGTAGATCATCTATTCACACAAAAAAGCGTACAAACAGAATCTTTCACAATGTCTGGAGTTCAGCCTGTCGCTTTCTATGCGCTCGAGGTGCCGCCTGGCGGCATCATGGTGCCTTCACTGCCTCGAGGTGCTGCTGCTATGGTGAGTTCGCCTGGTTTGACACAATCAATCAAATCTATTGGATTTTTCCGGCTGACAGCTTATTGGTATCAAAGCTGCGTTTGACCATGGCCGCTCTTGATCCCGATGCCACGCCTGAATACGAAGATGCCGATTCAAGCAAGCCCGCACGATCCACCCTCAAAGTCATCCGCATTCCTGAGGAATTGGATATGGACGACGAGGACGATGAGGATTACGAGGATGACGATGAAGAGTACAGTGAAGACGACTCTGACGACGAGGAGCTCAATGGTGGGCCCAGCGACAAGGAAAAGGCTAAGAAGCGCAAGGAGGCCGCTGCTCTCAAGGATCTAGAGGATGCCATGGATGAGGATGAGTCCTCCGGATCAGACGAGCCAGCTGATATCAAATCGGTCATCTCTCAGCTCCTCAAAGGCAAGGGCCCCGCTTCTGGAGACGATGAGGATGAAGAGGATGACGAGGAGGGTCTTGAGCTTGATGAGACCGTTGTTTGCACTCTCGACACTGACAAGGTAGGTTTATTTATGTGCTTCATTGTCATATTATGTAACGAGGAAACAGAGCTGATAAGCATAATAGCACTACCAACAACCTCTTGACATAACTTTTGCCGAGGATGAACGCATTCTCTTCAAAGTCACAGGCACACACACTGTCTACCTGACCGGCAACTATGTGATGCCTATTGACAGCCACGACCATGAGCATGACGAGGACGAGGAGGAGGACTATGATGAGGACTATGACCTCTCGCCTGATGAAGATGAGCTGGATGGCATGGATAACTTGGATTATCTCCTTGCTGGAGGTGAAGAGAGCGACGACCTCGACGACTTGGATGACCCTCGTATCACCGAGGTCGACTCCGAAGATGAGAAAGTTCCCAAGCTGGTGGCAGCTAAGGGAAAGAACAAGCGTGCTGCCGAAGACGAGGCTGCGCTTGAGGAGCTCATTGCCAAGGACGCTGCAAAGGCTACCAACGGTGATAAGAAGCAGCAGAAGAAGCTGAAGAAGAACAATGGCGACGCTGCTCCAATTGAGGCAAAGAAGGCTGCAAAGGAAACACCAGCTGCCAAGACCGACAAGAAGGTTCAGTTTGCCAAAAACTTAGAGCAGGGCCCTACTCCTAACGGTAACCAGGACAAGAAGCCTGCTGAGAAAACGACTGGCACATTGGGTGTGAAGGAAGTCCAGGGCGTGAAGATTGACGACAAGAAGCTTGGAAAAGGAGCCGCCGCTAAGAATGGAAACAATGTCGCTATGCGTTACATTGGAAAGCTTGAGGATGGAAAGGTCTTTGACTGTAAGTTGCAGCATTCTGTGTATGGGCATGGCATGGATAGCTAACAAGATTCTTTTACTCTTCTTTAGCCAACAAAAAGGGCAAGCCTTTCACATTCAAGCTTGGCAAAGGCGAGGTTATCAAAGGCTGGGATATCGGCATTGCTGGTATGGCTGCAGGTGGTGAGCGCCGTATTACCATCCCCGCTCATCTTGCCTATGGAAAGAAGGGCGTTCCTGGTATCCCAGGAAACTCCAAGCTTATCTTCGACGTCAAGCTGCTGGAAATCAAATAGAGTCGAACGCGTCTGTTGAGTTCAAAGCCAGATTCTCTAATGCTGCCGATGGATTTTCTTCTGGATGCCTTGTGTGATACTTTTCCTTGCTAAATGGGTTTTCTTTTCGAGTCATCATTTGAAGTGACATTTCTTCATGTTTTATGTGTTCCTGAAGAATCTGTTGCATTTGAATTGGATGAGGATACCAGATCGAGTACGGCGTTTAACATCTGTAATGTTTGCATTTTCTCTTACCTGTTTTCATATGTCAAAAAGTTGGTTCTCTTTTGCGTCTGTCGTCGTTTCATTCCCCTTCTTTCGCTCGCGAATACTGTGTGATAGAAAACGTCAATATGATTGCTGTGTATGTTTATATTCAATGTGATGTTCTGAGTAAGCAATCTGCGTTGATGACTGCCTGAGGCAGGAACTATATGGTCCGCGTCTGCTCCTTCCTTCCTTCCTCATCCTCCTCAATGCGTGTAACACCCATTCTATTTTTCTCTATGAAGAGATGCTTACTGGCAAATTTATCGACGTTACTGAAACCATTGATAGGTCGATCCAAGACTATATTTAACCCATCACACCCCTGACCCGGCTCGGTTAGAATACGTACGAAGGCGTCCACGATGACGAGGCGAAAGACGAAGGCTTCTGACAGTCGCTTGAAAGTCACAGCATCGATCAATGGAGCAGTCCTTCTCGGTGAATATCCTCAAGATTCTGGTGAGAATGCCAGACCGACTTCTGCGCCAAAGACCAGTCCGCAAAAGGAGCAAACTTCAGCCAGACTAGCTTCCAAATTCAGAAGAAGTAGTGCAAAACTGCTGTCGAGGTTGGGATTCTGGAGCTCTGGAAACTTCGATGATTTTTGTAAGTAACTCAGGAGGTGGTCAGGCAATGGCTAATCTTGCTTAGCCACCACGTCCACCACGTCGAGTAGCCCCGCGGATATCAGCACACCAAGTCCCACGAGCAGTTCGGATCTAGAATCAGACAATTTGTTGATCGTAGATGATTCAATCTACGCCTCACTTTCTGATGATGCGCAGGTGAAAGACGAACACCATCAAAAAGGGTCCTCCGTTCCGCATACAGATGCCTCTATTCCAGAGACTGGTAGCTTGGGCCGAACGCTCCTTGAGACTAAAGATGATGTTGGATGCGAAGTCGGGCGAATTGAAAGAACTCCGGTTCTGCCTCGCCGACTATCGCAGAAACTGTCACTCTTTGGACCCCCGACTGTAATTCGCCGCACAAGGGCCAAACCTAGAGCAGCAGTTGTTAATATGGACGGTTCTTGGCCAGTTGTATCACACAACAAACGGGACGAGTCAATTCTAGGGAGCACCGATCCATCAGTTGAAGATTCGCCTATCTTCAGTCAAACCGACTGTCGCAGCTCTTTAGATGGTATATCGACTTCGTTCATGGTTTTATCGTCTGGCTATGAGGAATCTGCACAGAAGCTCCAGTCTCACTCCAGCAGATCTGCTCCATCAATAAAATCGGCGACTATGCCCAGAATTAAGCCATCTATTGTTACAGTGGAAACCACAGCGGCCGCAAAAGTATTCTTCGAGACGCATTTCAATTCAATTTATTTGACTCAAGACAGCCGTGATCAGAGATTGCGGGAGCTCCAAGAACACTTGCGTGTGCTGCCATTTACTAATGAAGAACGAATAGCGGCCCAAAGGGCATGGATTATTCAGGAAAGTGAACATTTACGTCAGTCACGAGTCCTAAAGACTCGATCAAACCGCTTTCATAACCCAAACACCATTTCAACGGCAGGTTATGACATAATTCGAATTCTGGGCCAGGGAAGCTTTGGGGTTGTCCAGCTAGTGAAAGAAAAAGGCCTTGATCGAGACCCGTTAAATCAAGGGAAAGAGGCCAGTGCAGGTCTCGAAGGAGTCAGGAGTAGCAGATATGGCTGGCGATTTACGACCAGGTCAAGTCGTCTGTCAGACAGCAACGCATCACGGAACGTCCAGAGAACAAAACCGGGGAACATATATGCAATGAAGGTTATACGCAAGGCAGATATGGTACGACTTGCCCAGGAAGGTCATATTCGTGCTGAAAGAGAATTCTTGACTGCATCTGAGAGATCGAAGTGGATTGTGCCTCTCATTGCTAGCTTCCAAGATACTAGCCATCTCTACCTTGTCATGGAGTTTGAGGTAGGCGGCGACTTTTTTGGTCTGCTTATCCGACACGGCGTGCTCTCCGAGAGAGACACCATGTGGTACGTGGCAGAAATGATTCTCTGCGTCGAAGAAGCCCATCACCTGGGCTGGATTCATCGTGATGTGAAGCCAGAAAATTTTTTAATCTCTGCATCCGGACATCTGAAACTTGCTGATTTTGGCCTTGCTTTTGATGGCCATTGGTCACATAATCAAGCGTATTTTAATAATCATCGGTACTCCTTGGTTTCGAAATTGGGTATTAATATTCAGGGAGATGCTGAGGATCAGTCCGAGAATCCGAAGTCGCAACAATCAGACACAAATGCGTTTCAGCAAGGTGGGAACGGTGCGAGTGTGCCTCAAGGTGATGAGCGCATGCTTGATTGGCGTGATAGGAACGAAAAAAGACGTTTTGCTCGAAGTATTGTTGGAACAAGTCAGTACATGGCACCTGAGATCATATCTGGGGAGCCTTATGATGGTAGATGTGATTACTGGAGTATAGGGATTATACTTTACGAGGTATCTTCGCACTTGAACTTTCACAAATTGAACATCATCGACTGACAAAGAAAATAAGTGCCTTTATGGTGCGACTCCTTTCTACCGTGAGAATCGAGAAGAAACCAAGCGGTATATTCAAGTTGGTATCCCAGTGCTGTTTTCTTGGCGATACTATTCTAATGCCTTACAGCACCATACTTTGACCCTCGGTTTCCCTCAGGAACGACTAAGTGATCTTATCATATCGTACCACGCAATCGATTTGATTCAACAGTTGCTGCAAAGGAAGGAATTCAGATTGTCTAGTAGGGGATACAAGGCCAATGACTGTGCCTTGTGGCAAGTACTTCGCAACCCAGTCCATGCAAATGCTGCAGACCCCAAGACTTCCCATCACAAATGTAGTCACGTCTATAGCGATGATGCTCGTGACATCAAAGCCCATCGATTCTTCCGTCAAATCCCTTGGGGTGAAATGCTTCGTCATCGTCCTCCATATATACCGGAAGCAAGAAACTGGGAGGACATAAACTACTCTGGTGGAGACAACCTGGACTTCATAGACGTCGTTCCACCACAAGAAAAACGCCAGTTAATAGAAGACGCCTCAATGCCCGAGCCCGATCCGCTGGCCCAAAAAATAGACCAAGGCAACTTGAATGCCGAGAAAGTCGGCGTTGATCAACATACAATTAGAAAAAGGAAGAACAAGGAGAGAAAAAGAGCACGCGATAAAATTCTTCGAGATGCAGTCGTTGGCCCAACAGCTCTGGATCTGCGAACGAAAGCGGCCTTTGTGGGCTATACTTGGCGGCGACCAAAATCTGTGAGGGACGTTTTAGAAATAGAACGTGGTAGGAGTCTGGTAACTGATCGCTTCTAAGCATTCTGTTTATACCCTGGGGTGTTTGGGGAAATATAAATATATGGACCCGTGCTTTCAAACCGAGAGCTCCAACGAATGGACCATTCTTTCTTTTGTTTGTCTTTTTTGCATGCTTTTATCTTTCCTCCTCGCACCAGAGTATCGGCTGTTGTCTGTCTATCGCTAATCAAATGTCATATTCATAACCACTTGTTAAGTAGCGCTGTCTTTGTTGACGAATTAATTCAAGAAGTATAGTGTTAATACAAAAGTATTCTCGACGCAGTAATAATCGATCGACACGGATAAAACCTGATTCTGATCTTCTTTCTCGAAATAAAAAGAATATGTAAGTAATTAGATACATGCCAATCTCTGAATGGGGAAATAAATCAACAAAAACACCAGCCATTCATTCACTCAGTTGGTATACCCGAAGACACAATAGAAACAGACAAGAAAATGGAAGAGGGGAAGGAGAACGCCAATAACACCCACCGTGTGCATGATGATAAGATGTGATTGTTAAATGATCTGATAATCGGATAAACAAAGTATGCTAGCTGCAGACGTGGGGGGTTTTCAGTATGAGAAGTACCATGCATGGATCTAGAAGGTGGACGAGGCAGCCATGGAGAATGCTGTTTCGGTGACGCCATCATCTGGCGGTGCACTGCCATTCAACTTAGGGCAAAGTCTAAAAAAGGAGAGGGTTAGCAATCGAATAGTTTTGACAAATAAAGAGAGGAAGGATGGGAGTAAATACTTTTTGTTTGTTTTAATATGCCCAATCAGACCGCAGTTGGCACATTTTCGTGTCGTAGTTCCACCAGATTTTGAAGGGGTTCCTGCTTCTTCAGAGTCGCCGACCGGTGTCCTGCCTATTCCTTTTTGCTTTTCACGAGCAAATCGGCGTTCTTTATTACGGTTTAGTCGTGTTAATTCGGCTTCAAGTCTGGTAAGAGAAAAGAAACAAATGGTTAGCTTTCTGTGAGAAAAAGTGTAAGGTTCGCTCTGCTTACAGTTTCTTATTGCGTGCATCCGTCTCCTTATCACCCGTCGGGAGTAATTCGGCAAGCCTATAAACATGTTAGTCCGATCCTGAGGGATCAAAATATTGTAGGGTAAGGACGAACTGAGTGTTAACAGCTTCAACACGATGCCGCAGCTGCATGTATTTGCGTATGACACGTGGATCCCAGACCAATTGCTCTTTTTGGTAGATGTTTCCGTTCTCATCCATGAAATCTCGAGTAATTTTCAGAACCTTGCCTCGCTGGCTTCGACTACTCAGTCTGCTGAACTGACTCATACTTTCATCATCACGACGGAAAGATGGTGTCGCAGCTTCTCGTGGTGTGGGTTTGTTGAATTCCTCCTCGTCGTCTTGATCCATATCGCTATCAATGTCAGAAGCTTCCACTCTAGACGAAAGGCTTGCTTTCTGGGAATCCCAAATATGACGGATTGATTGCTCATATGCCTTTTGTTGCCTAGCCACGTTGTAACTATGTCCTCCAGTCTCCTTCTGTTCTCTTTTTTCCATTTTCTCTTGTGCACTCTCTCCGATGGCTTGAAATCCACCTTTCATCGAAGTCTTGACGAAGCTGAAACCTTCCCCCCGACCAGTCGGATCACCTTCACCATGCAACTTTAACATGGCTTTTCCTTGAGATGCCATCGTGAAGTTGCGAGTGGCACGCCACGGCGCCATCTGTTGTTCGAAGCTTTCGCCCTCAGCATCGTCGTCCTCATCGTCGGCACCGTTGGAATGGCCGGTATCATGAAGATGCTGAAGTCCAACTTGCATAGACTCTAGCAAACAGACATCCTCCGGTTGAATCCAAGATCTGATGACTTCTGAATCTGGAATATTCCCAATCGGAACCCACATTTTGGTATCTTTGTCGTGATGAACAAAATCTTTCATTTTTTGTCGATTTTGCATGTCAGAAGACCCTGGCAGGTGTGCGGTGACCTGGTTAATTGAGACTTGCATGTTTCCCTCTTTCTTCATTAGCCGGAAAGTGAGCATCTTCAAGCGGTTTTTGGCGACCGTTGTAACTTTTCGTGAATGCGGCCCAGGGATGTCTGTTGACGGAAGCTGTTGCCCAACGACATAAACATTTTCTAGATTCTTTATGAAGTAATCGGACCCATTGGATTGGGTGGTGCCTCGAACGACCAAAAAGTCTGTTGACTTCGGCTGGTGATTGAAAACGGGAGCGCGATACATGGTGTTGGTAATAGCGGGGACAGTTTCTCCAGGTTCAATGTGTCCGAAAATGGAGAATGGACTTTTGTCTTGAGGCAACAAAACGTTCGTCTCGCCAATTTCGGCTTTTGGGCGAGTGGCATCGTCAGCATTCTTTCGACGGTAGTAGTTGACTAGGCGGTTTGCCATGCCGAAATTGGACATCGCCATGGGGACCTCTTCTGAATATTCTAGCAACAACATGGTTGAGTTGTCTCCCATAGACAAGGATTTGGTCGAATTGTAAAGAGTTTTGGCATCTTTTCCTTTCTGATGTTTTCGTTTAACAACAGGAGAATTCTTAAACCAGGAACTAACCATCGGCCGGAAAGACAACGCTGAACGATGGAATGACCGAGCCTCAGCCGTCGAAAGCTCGGTCTTATAGTATGGCCATTGTAACCGTAGAGCAGGCATGCTGTGCTCGAGAGCGGCATTTCCCAATGTGCTTCTGACTCTGCTTTGATGATTTTCTTTAAGCATGTCATAAGCATCGTCGTTGGAGATATTGTATCGTTTATTGATGCGTTTAGTGGCATTGGCATCCATTTCATCCCGTTCTTGGCCAGGTAAAGCCTTGGGTTTTTGCAAAATAGCCTCGGACCTGGTATCAAGTAACAAACGTGGATCATTCATATCGATAACAATCTTTTTGGAAATTTGCGAGGTTAAGCGTGCGGGGTCATCAAGAAGAGGTATCTCAATGTCGGTAATATTCAAAAGCTCGTGTGGTTCTCGTCCCAGTCTGCGTTTCTTAGTGGGTCGTACATCTTCCATATCGAGTGACCATGTATTTTCGTCAGTAGGTACGGTAGGGGCCTCTAGCAATGGAATCTCTTCCTCGACATCCATGTCTGAGATCTCAGTCTTGATATCCCAATCAGTACACAAGACACGAAGATCTTGCATGGTGACACCTCCAGGGAGTATCTCTGAATCATCATTTTCGGCCTCGAAATTGTCTTCGGATTCCACAGGAGTATCATCTGCTTGTTGTAGAGATATTATTAATCCTTGGTTTTCGAAATCAAAAGCACGCTTATTCCCTTGTCCGCCCGTTTTGAAGACTCTCTCTTGATCCAATGCAAATTCGAGGTTGATTTTAGTAGGTAGAACGGCTTTCGGAGGCTTTGTAGCTTGTTTTCCGAGATAGAAAGCCTTCTTATGACGAAAAAGCTCAACAAATCGCGGGAACGAATCTCGATCAAAATTAGGCCACAAGGACTTTAGAAGTTCCTCGTCATTTTCAGGCGGAGCTGGTATGTGGTCGGGTCCGGGAACTGCGGCCGCGGCAGATCTTGCGAACAGAGCTTGTTGTTCTCTCCAGGCATTCAGCGTTGCCGGGTCCATATCCTCCTCTACGGGCGAGGCAGGTTCCAGAACCTCACCGAAAAGATCGATGTCGCCATCTTCATCCGGTGCGCTTTCAAGCGGTGGCAAGGCGAGGCTAGTGTCTATATCGGGAACCTGGTTTTGATTTAGAAACGCATTTTCCGTTGTCTCTGCCTGGTCAGCGATAGGAGATAACGCCCCATCACCGAATAAATCGTCCACTTCATCTCGACCTTCCTGTTCCGCGGTAGCCTCGTCGTCGCCAAAAAGATCGCCCGAAAAAAGATTGTCTGGATCCAAATCTTCTTCCTGTCCCACTTCTAACCCTTGAACAGCGGAGACGCCGGCGCCCTCTTCTTCGGGGAGGTCATCATCGTCAAAATCCTCGAAGTCAATCGCATCGTCCGCTTTTTCGCCGGTTTCTAGGTCACGTCCCATAAAATCAAACTGACCGCCATCAGGGGCGTTGATTTGAGCCAAAACATTCTGAAAATCAAGGTCGTCGACGATGGGGTCGCCATTTTCGGTGGCGTGAGGCATGATGGGCGGACGGTGTTGACAGTCGTGAGATTCGAGGAAGGGTATGCCTCAGTGAGTTTAGCGTCTCAACCATCCATCAGCATCGCGTCTTCATCACCGTGGCCCAGTCGATCTGTGCTGTAACTGAGAGGAGATTGACAGTAATGTCGAAGGATAAGTAAGTAATTGAAGATGGGAGTAACCGCGGAGCTCGACAATAGCGGTCCGGTGCAGGTTGGTTTTATTGTGCCTTACCGCTTTACCCTTGTGGCCTTTTCATTGGCCAATATAGCGGTTTGCCCAAAGTGTCACTTGCAGTCCGCCGTAGTACTCGTCTTTATGCCGGCAAGATATTTGGCGGTGAGGCACAAGTGATGGCTTAGTTTTAACGTCTACTACTAGAAGCAATGCTTTTAGATGAAGTTTGATGAAGTTTGTAAGCTAAAAGGCAGATGAAAAAGTCTTCAAAGCGGTGATCCACTATGCTCGCTGACGGGGATTCTTGAGGCTTTGCATGGACAGCGAAGTATAGAGCATCTCAAAGGAAACTTGGGTTGAAACTTCTGCAAGGGCAGTCAGTGCCACTGGCATCTTCCGTTTTCTCGTGTCGCGTTATCCTCAATTTAATGCCGAGGCTTCGAAATCTCCATAGTAAGCGCAAAGTGCCTTACTAGAACCCTCGATGCAGTAATGCTTCACATGGATCTTTTTTCCATCGTCAACTATTTTAGCCAACTGTTTAAGGTCTGATGTCCTTGGAAGATAAA
The DNA here is from genome assembly GCA_011750695.1 of Penicillium sp. OUCMDZ-019. NCBI lineage: Eukaryota > Fungi > Ascomycota > Eurotiomycetes > Eurotiales > Aspergillaceae > Penicillium > Penicillium sp. OUCMDZ-019. The sequence continues at coordinate 483,565 of WTTZ01000011.1, forward strand.
GAACAATGTGTTTGGACAGAATAGAGTACTCCTGGTATAGAACGTTCAATGAATACGGTTCCATATAATGCAGGTCGAAAATCTCGTCTGATCTGTATCCAGGACCTGTGAATGACTAGTTAGCAAGCAGCGAGGAGAATGGAACGCTGGGAAATATCATACCTCCCCAGGGAGGACTGGCAAAAATAACGCTATAAGGACCCAGCTCTTTCAACTGATTCTTCAGTATCTCGAAGCAGTCGCCTTGAAACCAGGTAATCTTCGACTCAACCCCGTATATCTTAGCATTGTGTTTGGCGCAAGCTAGCACAGCGGGGTCTTTCTCAATGGCATAGACTCGCTTCCATCGTCCAGACTTGGCGAAAGCTATGCTGTTGCCGCCTGCTCCAGCAAATGCATCTATCAAGACAACTTTCTCCTTGGGGACAGAGGCTGCTATATGCTCTGCGATTTTACTGCGACCACTGTCAGCATGGACGTAGGTAGACACGGAGATGGCAATACGTACTTTGCGATTGGCTCAGGGGTCACTCCAAACCAGGCCTCATCAGTCAGCCAGATACCTTCTTCATATTTTGAGAAGATGCGGTGTCGCTGATACCAGTAACTAGGATTCAAGTCAGCTCAGTTTTCAGTGATATATTTGGTTCGTGTCTTACTTTTGGATGTCCCAAGGGACTTCACCTACGTCGCTGTAATGATGCACCTCCGGAGGCGCAACTTCTTCAGCCGCCTCGCTCATTGCAGTAGGCTATTGGGCTCTCTGTTGGCATGGCAGAACTCATGGCTGTCCAAACAACTTTTGAAGAAGCTGCCTCTGCCCTGCCGGAAGCTGGACCAATAAAGTGGAGCGGGAGCTCTGTTTGCACTGTTTGTTAGCCGCCTACACCCGTTCTGGACAGCTCTCCAAAGCGTAAATACACGCGGGGGAGCGGAAGCAACATCGACAATATTTCAGACATATATTTCTTGCGACAATTCCTGGGGACAATTCACCTTTCTTAAACCATGTTCGGCGCGCTCAATAGGTTCATAGGACGGCTCGACAGCGAGGGCGTGCAGCAGAATGCGAATGGTCCCGGAGACAACTCGTTTGGGTTTCAAATACTCCGCAACAAGGATGCTGACCTGCCGCTGGAGCCTTGGTTTGATTTTATCATTGGAATAAACGGACATCTTATTGTGAGAAAATTAAAAGCCATGTCCTCTTGCGCGCTATTTACTTACAGGTCTCCCGTGTAGGAAGAACCAGACCACAACCTCTTTGTAACGGAAGTCCGCAATTGCGCAGGTTCCAGTGTATCTCTAGAAATCTGGAGCGCAAAGGTATGTAGCAATGATTTTAGATGTCGAATACATGGAGCTATGTACTAATCAGCTTACAGGGCCAAAGGACGCATACAATTTCCATTCCAGTTTCGAAAGAGAATCCCTCATTAGATCTCACATTACAACTCGCTCCGTTATCCGTTTCACAGCACATCTGGCATGTTCTGTCAATACCGTCGCCACTTAGTCCCGCCTATCTAGCAGGTCTGTTGGAGCACTCCGATTATATATTAGGTTCACCAAGTGGCACCCTGCGAGGAGAATCTGCACTGGGCGAGTTAGTCGAGGACCATCTCAACCGGAGTTTAGTGTTATGGGTATATAACAGTGAGTTCGATGTTGTTCGAGAAGTGGAATTGGTTCCAACAAGAGGCTGGGGAGGAGAAGGTGCTCTGGGAGCTGTGCTGGGATATGGGGCATTACATAGGCTACCTGTGGGCCTAGGCGAAGAGGTCGAAGGGCCGGGCGAAGTTGTCTTTGAAACAAGAGAGGACGGGCTTGAGCGGCCGGCCGAGTCGTTTGCGACCACCTCATCCCCTGCAGCTGTCACGGGAAGCTATCTTGTTCCTGCAAACATTTCCTCGCCTCCTCCGTTATCGTCACCCACTGGTGCTTTGAATCACCCTGCTCCTCCACGACCAGGCAAATCAGCGCGGAAGAACCGACATGCAGGCATTTCACCCAGTAAAACCTTTGACGAATATTTTGCTGAAGGAGAGCAAAAGAGCAAGGAGGAAGATTTTACACCTTCACGAAAAGGTACGCCGCTTGCACCGCCGCCAAAGGCTGGAGAAAGCGAAGCTGCTGGACAGACGTAGTGACCTTACGACTTGCATGTGTAATAATAAATGGGATATGTTCTTAATAGTATTCGGCGCAGTGACGGGCCGTTCACAGGGATGATAGGTTGGTGTAGAATAGCAATATTGCATTCATATATCTTCGAAGTAAACACGCCTTGTATGCTAATTAATCACACAAAGGAAAATCTGAAGTCTAGAAAAAGCATATTTTGAAACATGAAACGGTCCACACACATCGGTAGAGGGATAGGTTTTACATAGGGTAGGCAAAGGTACGAATATATCTCGGACCGTACCAAACACGCCGTGCTCAAAAGCAATCATATTATGAAATCATCGGCCCTTTCTCACCCATTCTTCGAGGTACTCTCGGGCCTCTCCAATTTTATCCTCCAACATCACACGACCCATCTGGCTATGAGCCACTCCAGTTGTGTAGACGTGTTGAATGTAGTTATGGGCCTTGAGATGGTTGTCAGCCACTGCTGGTACTTTCTTCTCGTATTCCCAAGCCAAATCAGAGATATTGCGCATAGTCACAGGCAGTAAGCTCCAGGCGGCAACGGTACCGAATGCGAGAGGAGTTGCTGTCCGTAGAATGATTCCGCGATTCCGGGAGACAATCGATCCAGCCATGGCTGACACAATAACGTAGACTCCTCCGGGGAGAATTCGTTCACCAGATTCGGCAGATGGGGCGAGAGATGCAACTGTATTGGTGAAAGCGTTTTCAACGCGAAGCACGCGGGATAGGAAGTCGTTGAAACCGTTCTCCGCGGCCAGAGAGTGCGCATAAAGGAAGAGGCGGGCTCGGCGGATTTGCGCTGTTAAAAGTTCTGTTGGGCTGGAAGTTTCTGCTGAAGATGGTGTTTCTGAAGGAGGAGAGTAGGGGATGGTAGCAGCGGGCTTCTTCGTCGGCACAGGGACCAACTCCTCGGGATAGTCATCGTAAATGGATTTTCTCTGTTGACAGGAAGGAGTTGGTCAATCAGGCAAAACGCAGGAAGGGTTAGGGGAAGCAATGACTTTACGTACGGCATCTGAAGGACTCTCCGCGTAGGCAGTGTGTCGAGGGAATGCAACTATACCTCCAGCAAGGAGAGTCACTGCTATGGGAGCGACAGCTCGCTGAGTACACGCTTAGTATCTTGCTTCACAGCGGACGGCAACAGGAGCGGGAAAATAGGATATGTACATACTCGCTGGAGCATTGGCCGGAATGACATCTTGAATGCAAAAGAGGTCAAGGGCCAATGGATGCGACGGCGTGGAGAATGAGGTCGTAGAATAAGACGTTCAAGCCTTTTCTGCTGCGTCGTTGCGGGAACTGACGTTGATGTTGATCCGATCGGGAAGAGCAGGACCGGAGCCAAGCCTATTGCGGCAACTCGGCTCTTCGGCTGAGGAGAAAAGGCAGGAGCAAAACCGTGTTTTCTGACTATTATTTACATTTTTGTATCTTGCACCACCGCCATGCAGCGTTGAGAGAGGTCATTTTTAAGATGTTGAATACGGTGCGATCTCAACCGCGCACTTGCCGGGTCTGCCTGCAGCGTCTCCAACGTCTGCAGCGTTCCAAGGCCGAGCGAACTTTTGCAACAGCGGTCGCTGCCGATCAGCAGCAGGCTTCAGTTGACTTTGCGACAGCAGGCAAATCTGCAAAGCAGCATGATGACGAGACACTGAGGCGTGTCTTTGATTCACGTCCGTTTTGGCGCGAGTTTTCGCATCGACGAGCAAATAGCTCCAAACGAACCGGCATCGTACAGAACCAATACCTCAGCAATCCTGAAGGGTTCCGACAGTTCGCGCAAACGTCGTTACAAAAATGCCAACGCATCGTGGCGAAGGTCTTGGGGGCGTCTACGCTGGAGGACTTCAAATCAATGGCGAAGGACCTAGATCGATTAAGTGATCTTCTATGCCGAGTTATCGATTTGTCGGATTTCGTGCGAGGCAATCATCCAGATCCAAGAATACAGGAGGCAGCCACGCAGGCTTACGCGCTCATGTTCGAGTATATGAACATTCTCAACACCACGACGGGCTTGCACGATCAGTTGAAAAAGGCAGCAGCTACCCCCGAAGTAACCTCTAGTTGGACCGAAGGCGAGAAAATGGTTGCTCAAATACTGATAAAAGACTTCTCAAATTCCGCAATTCACATGCCTCCGAAAGATCGACAGCGGTTTGTTAACCTGTCCAACGATATTAGCCAGCTGGGCTCAGATTTTGCCAACGGAGCCGAACCGGCGAAGCCGCATGTCGTGTTGAGCAAGAGCAGTGTTCAGGGTTTGGATCCCGTGGTTGTACATCAGTTACAAAGGTGGAACAGTGTCCCTATCCCGACTTGGGGCATGGAACCTAGATTGGCGCTGAGATCTATGCACAATGAACAAGCTAGGAAGGAAGTTTATATGGCGACACGAACATCGAGCAAACGACAAATACATCGGCTGGAAGAGCTTCTTTCGAAGCGAGCAGAACTAGCCAAATTGTCGGGATATTCTACGTATGCGCACATGGCGTTGAGTGATAAAATGGCCAAAACGCCTGAAGCAGTTTCCAACTTTTTGACGACTCTTATCGATAGCAATCGCATTCCAGTGCAGGAAGAGCTTTCCAAGCTCCAACACATTAAAGGGTCATCACCACTCCAGCCCTGGGATCATGCATACTACGTTCAGAAGCGTGTATTAGAGTATTCGATGTCCCGACGATCTCGTGAATTGAGCAGAGTTCCCGAGTTTTTCTCGTTAGGTACCGTGATGCAAGGTCTTTCACGCCTATGGGATCGCCTGTATGGGTTGCGGCTCGTACCGCAAGAGACACTTCCAGGGGAAACATGGAATTCTGACGTTCGACGATTGGACGTGGTTGACGAGTCCGGACAGCACATTGCTGTGATATATTGTGATTTGTTCACGCGACCCAACAAGAGCCCAAACCCAGCTCATTTTACCCTTCGATGTGCGCGTGAAATATCCGCGGATGAAATTGCCGAATCAGCAGCAATGGACCCCCCGTCTCATCCTAACGATGGAATGGCAACGGCAATGGTTCCAGGATCGAATACTCTCCGACAACTTCCTACAATTGCTCTTGTCTGTGATTTCCCAGAACCACCGGCATCTGGCAACGGTCCGCCCACACTTCTCTCCGAGCATAGCGTGAGAACGTTATTCCACGAAATGGGACATGCAGTACACTCGGTACTTGGGCAAACGCCGCTGCAATCGATCTCAGGCACAAGATGTTCAACCGATTTTGCAGAGCTGCCATCTGTGCTTATGGAGAGTTTCGCCACGGCGCCCGAAGTTCTGTCACTTTATGCCCGACACTGGAAAACAGACCAACCCTTGTCGGAGAGCATGATGCAAAGCATGGCGACAGACCGTGTAGCAAACGGAAATATCTACGGGGCAGTTGAGAATGAAGCACAAATCCTCATGGCGCTTGTTGATCAAGCCTATCATGCATTAGCAGCGGATCATAGATCCATCAACAGCACCAGCATTTACCATCAAGTCTTTTCTACGCACTGCACCCTCCCCGATCCCCAAGACACCAACCCTCTCACATCATGGCAAGGGTTCTTTGGGCATTTATACGGCTATGGCGCGACATATTACAGTTATATATTCGACCGCGCGATTGCCAACAAGATTTGGCAGGATGTGTTCCAAGCGGGCAAGCTGTCGATCGATCGCCAAGCTGGAGAACGGTATAAGAACGAAGTGCTCCGCTGGGGTGGCGGACGGAACGGATGGCATTGCGTGGCGGGGGTTCTTGGGGATGCGAACGCGTCGAATGCTGATGGACGATTGGCGGAGGGCGGCGAAGAGGCGATGCGTGAGGTTGGCCGGTGGGGGTTGGGACGGGATGGAACGTAGGTTAAGAATCTGACAGTCCGTTCCCACTCTAGACTAGATATCCAGCATATATATATACATGTAACTATATTAGACTCAATACATACGTTGCATATACCCACCGCTACCTAGATTGGCATATCTACCTACCTAGGTATGTACTTGTGCTTAAGCACACGAACCTTATGTCCGCCTGCAGCCTTGAAGATTGCCTTCTTTGGTCTCAACGAACATGGACACCACCAAGGTCCTCTGCTTAGGGCAAGTGAGTCACATGACATCCACGACGTCCGTATTCAGCCCTAGGGGTAATTCTAGACATAAATATGACTTCTACAATAATAAAACTCTCTTTAGGTATACCATGGAATTCATAATGTGCTGTGTACATTCTACGCCTATGCGTGGAAATACCGAACAGCATTCATCTTAGTAGCGAGTAACAACCTTGTATAGTATCGTGACATTGTGTAACTATCTGACTAAAAGTAGTAGTTACTAAATTATGGGTATCTATTTCCATTTCTCACGCAAAAACTCCAGTTCCCTGTACCTAGCACCTAGATACGAGAATATGATAACCATGGATCGATCCTGGATCCGAGTAACGCCTGATATTTTGGGCCATAAATTTCTTTTTAAAAGAAAACCGAGATGTATAGTGAAATTAGGCATGTCGTCGTCTATTTTCCGGTATGGAGGAGAGAGAGGGAGCATCGACGAGAGTGATGTAGCCCAATACCTAGATGCCACCAGGTATGGCTGTAAGAAAAAGAGTCATATTCGTGCAAGAGGGTTCATATTATTGACTTTTTTCACCAGGAAACGGCTTCCGAGCTATCACAGCATGGAAATTGTGATACGCATGAAAATGTCGATTGCTAATACATTTCCGGACAGAAACCAAAAACACCTCGATTTCAGCCTTCGTCCAGCCGAGCGCCAGAAACGGTTTGTACGTATATGCCGACAGACCCACCAGCCAGTTCTCCTCATACCATGCGCCCAGCGTCTTTAATCGACGGTCCTTGGGCCAGGGGTTGATCGGAACCTTTGTGATGCGGTCATAGACGTCCGCGAACCCTTCTTCCCTCATCTCGCCCGCCAGCTTATCAGCGATGAGAACCTCTCGAAAAGGCTCCACTTCTTCAGCAGATTTGATTTCCATCTCTATCCAGTCGTGGAATGCGTACTGGCTATATCCGCCATCTAGATTGGGCGGTGGCATCGTGCCATCGTCGCATCGTGGGGTGATGTCAATATCGTGCCACTCTAGCCAGCCGCCCGGTTTAAGCACGCGCAGGGCACTTTTTATTAGATCTCGACTAGAGGGCAGTGCACCAGCCATGTTGTTGAGCCGGATGTAGTCGAAGTGGTCGGCGTCCCAGAGCCATTCTTCTGTTGCATCTTCGACTAGAAAGTGCACGTTTGGAGGAACTTCGGTGGGCTGGACGGGGGACAAGTCGGTGCCGGTGATGCTTGCGTCGGGAAAGATGCTTGCTAGATGGTGTTAAAGAGAAAAAGGAGGATAAATATATCTTTGAAAGGGACAGTGCGCACCCATTTCTATCGGCCAGATCCCTGAGCCCGTGCCGATATCCAGGATTCGTTTGGGATCTTGCAACGGGGCAAAATGCAATTTGTTATCGTTGACTTGTTTCCAGATATGATGCTGCATATCGAGACGATCAAGCTCTTGCTCGTCGTTTGGATAGGGATATACTGAAAGCAGTCAGTATGGAACAACGAACAGAAAAGAAAACGCAACCAGAGGAGAACGTACAGCCTTCATGATATTTATGATAAGTTCGTCCATTTTCCATTGGAAATGCCGTGACACTTTCCGTTAGGGATTGAGTGTCGCTACATACTAGCGAGTTAGATCTTGCATTCGAAGCAAAAGGACACAATTGATGATATTATTTCTTGCGTCAAAAATATCACGGAGCCGGACTAACCAGGTAGAGGAGTCCTGTGTCCGATTAGATATATTGACCATTGACTATAGACAAGCAAGAATGGAATCACTCACATCGGGCGTCATGGCCATTTTTAAAGGGATCTAGCACAGCCGAGGCCACCGATCGATATAGTGATTAGGCTAGCCAGTTAGTGCGTAAAGGGCGAGAGATGGGATGGTGTAGGATGAGCGGCAAGGATATAAATATATAAATATTTTATATATTAGAAATATCGAGAGAAAGAGCGACAGAGCAAATACTCGTAGAAAAGCACATGGAGCAGATTGCCAGACAAAAAGCAAAAAATGCATACAGACGACGAGCAGGATGCCATCTAATATCTACTACGTATTATGGAGGCTAGGCTGGTGGAGCATTCCATTTTGTACCGTGGATCTGGTTCTGATGAAAGCGACAGACAGAGTGGGGAGGCCTGTCAAGGTCCCAAGTTACGAGCGAACTAATATTAATAACGATTATTGCTCAAAAACCATAATGGACACGCTTGTATTTTGCATAATACGTATGATGTAGGTATACAGTACATACTACATGCATAGTTAGTGGTGCTTGCATGGCTACCCGAGAGACTGGCACAGGCCATGCACACAGCCCGAACAGGTAACAATTCTATTATGCCGGAAAAAAAAGCAAAGAACGAGGAAGGGCAAAAAGGACGAAAGAACAAAGGTGGGGAAAAAAAGAAAGGTTAAGTACAATACGGACCCAAGGTGCTGGATTGCATGATGGCTGGCTGTACGGAGTACGGAGTCTGATTTGTGAGCTGTCAGATTCATAATACTACGACAGTACATGCCACCACCCAGCATTACAATCTATACATTCAACAGGGCTAGAGCCTATGAGTATATATGCTCATGCGCCGCATTGGCCTCATTCTTGGCTTTTGCCCATCGTGTGCTATGACTATGTATATCGTGCTACGTATATACGTAGTTACAGCGCGCTAAACACGCATGACTACCTAGGTAATTAATCGAGACAAGGATCAGGATCATAATTCAAACCCTTTCATGTGTCTTAAGAAAAGGATCGACGACGATAGCTTGAAGTAGTGCCAATTTGGGATGGTTGGCCGCAGCAGCATTCCGGCATGAGTAATCGCAACCTGGTCCTCTGCACGGAGTGCTTGTATGGATAATAAATATTAAATTGCCACAGTATAGATAGATACTTACAGATAGTAAGTACTAAGTAGGGACATTGCCTCCATTTTGACCGCGGAGAAGAGGCAGCTCGGACATGAGTTATATTATACGGAGTGCTGCGTACATGGGCAATTAATATCATCTGCATGCAGATTGTCAGACGCTGCAGGAAGACTCCAGCCGATGGCACCGTTGCATGTGTCTGCTGGAGGAGCGACTAGAACAGCAGCTAGATGGCACACTAGACTGTACTTGCTGCTTCGGTACGTAGTTCTAAATTATAGTACGGCGTAGTGCCAATAGGGTTAACGCCCCTGCACTGACACCGGAAACTAGGGTAGGGGCCCAGGATGCTGGGATTTCCGACTCAATTCTTGGGAATTGGCCTGGCTCTGGTATATCCAGCGCACACCGCATGAGGGGAACAAGTATAGACGTGGTTCCTTTTGGCGATAGACCGCCTTTTTCACAAGCTACAGCAGGCCCGGCGGTACCAAAAGAAGGCTCAAGCGGGCCGCCAAGGGAAGCCTAAATTAAGCCGATGGTTCCCTCCGGTTGGGCCTCTCGCCCGTTACACAGCAGTGCTTGGCCTTTTAATCCCGACCGAACCATGCTGGTGTATGCGCGATGAGTAAGACATCAATTGAATAACCGTCAATAGACGGAAGCGCGACGGTGAGTTACGTACTGTCTGTCTGATGTGTTCGACGGTGCGGATACTGCTAGATCCTGGATCCTGGCATGAAATTAAAGGGGAAGCGCAGGCAAAAGAAAAGAAGATGGAGACACGACCCAACAGGGCGGTTTGCCAACAGGGATGGACCCGGCACGAAAAGCAGATCCAATTATTAAAAGTTTCCTTGGAACTATTGGAAGTGTTCTTTTTCCACGTTAATTTATTCCAATACATACGGAGTACGGAGTGCTCCGGGCGGATGGGCACTTAGGGCATACCCTGATGCCGGGTATAGACACAATAGACACATCAGAGTATATACCCAAGTTAGTTCGGTTGAGTTGCCCAACGATTAGTTCTACCTAGACACACGGAGACTAGAGTGCATCGCAAAAAAGACGATGTTATCCCCAGGAATATGTTCTCCGTGTTCTGCACCGTACGGAGCACGTACTCCATACTGCAAACCAGCAAACAACCGGTAATTTAGCCGAAAACCCCCGGGGGCCGCGGCGTTCTCCGTCGTGCGTGCTAGAGGCTAGTTGGGTCTTTTTTCTGGTTTTTAATTGCAGTTATTCCTCAAAATTAGGAACAACAACTAAGCAGGCCGTTTGAACTAAGTTCGTGGCATGCATAAGCGTGTTGGGTGGAGCTTTCCTGATCCCTGAGCAGTTTTTCCGTGGGAGAGAAGGTGAATATGTACGCGGATTGTGGAATTGCCTATTTAGGTAATGATTAAATCGGATGACTCGTGAGTTGTAAGAATTTAGAACAAGCGTTAGTGCCTTGGCAAGTCCTGAGTCAGGCAGGACGCTTCGATTTAACTATACAACAGGTAAGAGAATGTGTCATGTATCCAGGAGTTGCCGAATAGTGATCTAGTCATGATCATCAATATCGATCGGCTTTGGGCTGCTAAGATCGATGTTTTATATATAGTACTATGAAATGCTTTCCACTATTACAGAAGATACCTTGAATAAGTAATACAAGGCTTATTCATCCCAAAATAAAACGTCTTGCCATAGATCGATTGCTCTAGTTAACCAGAGATTCCGCAATATCCACAGCAGCAACATCGCCACTAAGTAGCCATTCCGTCGCAACTGACACCCCAAACAACTCACTAATTTGCTTTCGCAGCTCACTTGCAATAAGGTGTCAATCCCAATGTTCGTCAGGTTGGCCTATAAATTGATCTGCTCCTTGGGGATGAAAAGTAGTTCCGCGAGTAACTCGCCTACAGCGTCAATCGCAGCCTCTCGTTTTCTTTTTGGATGTTTCTCTTGACCTGAGGGGATCGAGCGGAAGTTAGCGACTGCAGTTGCGGCTGGCGTCAATGAATCCCCATTGACGCTTGTACAATCGCTATTGGCACGAGCTTGGGCCTTAGCTGTTTGTAGTACGATGGAGAACCTGTCGTCGGTTTGGATGCGAGAGGTAAATTCGTCGTCCTCTGCCGCATCTTGGAGCAAAGACGACATCCGGGATGGTGATAATCCAAATACAATTGACCGGGCACGCGGTGAGTTCTGATTACAAGTGAACGTAGCAGCTGAAATATTTGGCAATACAGATGCTACTTCGTCAAATGAAGTTTCTTCGAACTTCGCATTACCATCATGGACCACCAGCAGCCCTGCCGATGGCCCTGTATTGACCCAGGAATCTGCAATTCTGCGCATGGTGGGCGCTCTTGTTGCATCTGCAAGATTCCCTTCTGAAGAAGTTTCAGGAAACCAGTCTCCCGAAAACATAGTTTGTGCTGTCTGGTGAAGTTTCTTGGTACTATCTGACACAGTAGCATCATATATTGATATGTTAGCTATTACTTGATAATGTGTCTTGGACAACTGACTGTTCTGCCAAAGATAATTTCCTTCACACCTGATAGAAGGGTGCGCAGTTTCGTTGTAAATTCTCTCTCATGCCCGGCTGAGAGCGGTGGCAACATCACACCGACTGAAACGCCTAACCGTCGAAGAATGTCCAGTTGGAGAAGCATCGATTCATCTTCAAGATCGTTCCGAGTCACCTTGCTACTGACTATAACCACTCCACGCACTCCTTTTTCTACCAGCCAGATAATTAGTTCGGGGAAGAATGGGTCCTTGGTGCAGTCAACTAGCACGACGGGTCTCAAGTCCACAGCAGACTCATCCTTGGCTTGCGTACGGCAGATACTAGCACCTAGTGGGTAGAGTCGTTCGATCTCAAAAGATGCGTTTCCGTTGGCTACCAGAGCGTCTGTATCCTCTTGGACAACTGTAGATACCAGCACGTTCATTGTTCGGAATGGCTCCTCATAGTCAGGGAGATCAATCGAAGCAGCTGTGAATCCGCACTTTTGCAGTGTCTCATTCCATAAATCCACGGGAATAAAAGGAGATGTTGGTCTGCCATCTCGCCGGCCTTTCCAATAATCCTGGAATCCACCCTTCGCATTGTTAGTAAGTCATTAAATGTCTGCTGTCAAAGAGGGAATAGTACTCACTAATACGATGGTAAGCCAGACTGTCTCAATAGTCTGCAAAAGACAGTTAGTTTTGGACCTATGAGCCTTTTTGCCCGGAGTTAGCACTAACAGTTTCGACGAAGATAAGCTTTCCCCCTGGCTTCAAAAGAGTTCGCACATGCTAAAGTGTCTTTTCCAGAGATGATGTTGCATGGAGAACCTACTCCGTGCTAATAACTAAGCAATATTCACTCATAAAAGCTGTAAAAAGGTAGAGGTCTTACCTTCGCTGCCACCGCCACATCATAACTATTCTCGACAAACCTTTTGGTACGGGCGGGTACTAAGTAAAACATTCGCCAATTAATTTATAGCCAATAATTTGTTCAAAGGATTGAAATGTCATCTATCATGCAATGCCAAATCATCGTTGGGACATTCCAACGGTTCTCTGAATCTCCACTACTCTTTAAGATATACGCACCCCGACAGATAGGAAACATTATTTTGACCAATAAGATAAGCGCCGCAATTAGCAATGGCCCTGTTTACGCGGGGGCCCAGCATCACGCCGATAGAGAGCCTCGTTGAAGGGCAAGATGCCTTGAGCCTCATGATTTCAGGTCGTAACCCTAACCCGATGACGGAGTACGTTCCTGCTTAACGAGGTTCTTCTATTTAGACGCCTGGGAGTAAGCTGACAGATTTGAAATAAATGCAGTCTACACTCGTCCAGTCCATTAAATTGGTTGCTATATCTTTTACTGATTGGTTGATATCACCATGAGGCCCCTCAATTTTCTAGCATTTCTTATCCTCGGCATTTCGCACCTATGTCTCGCTCTAAATAAATTCGGAGGCAATGTGCCCATCGCTGCAAGTATCCCATAAGATGCCAATGCCATTCTCGGACCCAAGCTCTCGTTGGGAGCAGATGTCGTTGTTCCTGGGGATAGTCTCTATGATGAACTGACAATAAAATATTCCGACTTTAATCGACCTACATTCGCTGCCGTTGTTGCCGTTGCATCGATTGAAGACGTCGTGGAAACAGTAAGATATATAATTCAATCAGTGTGTGTCAGTGTAGGGGTCAAGCTAATACCTTGTTGTGTAGCTGAAGTATGCACGCAAATACGATATACCGTTTCTGGTCCAGTCCGGCGGTCACAGTCTTACAAAATCCACACAGGTTACGCAAAATGCAATCCAAATAAACATGCGTCGACTGAACCATATCAAATTCGACGAAAGGGGCGAGTATGCTACTGTGGGAGGGGGCACATTGACCGGGGAGTTCACCAATGCAACACACGCTCAAAGCCGTGAAGTTACGGTGGGTTCTTGTCCTTGCACGGGGGTTATGGGAATCAGGCTAGGAGCAGGCATTGGTATGAAGACGCCTTCTATCTTATCCATTCGTGCTCTAGAAATTATTCCTAATTCTAGTACCAGGCCGGCTACAAGGCATGTATGGGTACTTCATGGACAACATTGTTCAGCTCACACTTGTGCTCTACGATGGGACAATCAAGAAAATATCAGAAACAGAGAACACCGATCTCTGGTGGGCTGTTCGTGGAGCAGGTAAGAGGGAACTCCGAATAGCATCCAGGATATGATTAACTTGCTTCGTTTCACAGGACACAATTTTGGGGTTGCTGTTGAAGCTAAAATCAAAACATGCCCTCAGCTGAACGACGGAAAGCACTATGTTGTCGATATGGAATATTCTATATCCAGAACAGAAGAACTTTTTAAATTGATGAATGAAATTTCCACGCCAGACCTGCCCCGGGAGCTTGCATTTTTCATCACCGCACACTACAAGGGCAAGTCAGGATTTCCTATCATTAACGTTGATTTCGTGTGGCATGGCACCAAGGAGTCGGCCCAAAAATACCTACAACCTTTCCTTGACTTGAAGCCCATATTTGAAAAGGAAGAATACGTGGGCTGGGACTCCCTACCATGGGTAACCTACTTAGAGCTTAATAACATCCTTTGCTCTCAACCCGGGGGACAACGGAATTTCTACGCAGCTAACGTGGCAACCTACGACATCTCTGCCATGGTCAGTTTGTTCGAGACCTGAGAAAAGAGCAGCCGAGAATATGAGGGAAGAGCAAGCTTCCTCATGTTTGAAACGTTTGGACAGGGTAAGGTCCAGGAGGTACCGCCGAACTCATCAGTATTTCCCTGGCGGGACGGGTCAAAACACTTCCTGTAAGAGAGCACCCCCAGTAACCTACTTATAATGCTGGGTCCTAGTGACTGAACGTGTATAATAGTATCGTACAAGCCACGTACAAGGATCTATCACTGCGAACAACTTTGGACAGGTGGCTGAAGGACCAACAAAACCTGATGATTGAGAGTAGTGGATATGGTAGGCTTCAGCAGTACGTCAACTACGGCCACGGGTTTTACGATTCCGCCGAGTCACTGTATGGGTATGATGGCGACCGAATGGCAAGATTGCTTGAGCTCAAGGATAAATATGACCCTGAGGGGTGGTTTGATACTTATCAACCCATTAGACGCAGTGCTGGTGGGGGCTTGCGAGAGGCATCGGTTCTTAAGGCAAAATCCAAGGGTGATACCAAGATAGAGCACACTGAACTGTAATGGACCTTTCCTGTTGTGACCCATCACTAGAAGAGAGATAGCTACTGCTCGAGCTCCGGGATGCTATGGGATTTGGACGTCCCTTGAAGCAAGTGTAGATATTTTTTAAGCTAACGTCAATCAAAATTATGCTTCAGTTAAAGCCCTTATAAAATACGCACAAACCTTTCTATTTTCATTTGATAATATTTCCTATAGAATCTATTTAAGTTTTGCCCTCCCAGAAACTCGCTATAGTTACAGTGCGAGCCAAGTTTCTTTCTGTTGATTAAACGACCACGAAGAGCCGTTTCTCAAGCAAAAACCTTGCTCCAAGTTGGCAAAGAGTGCCAACTATGAGAGCCGCACCACTAAACATCGAGGCTGAAAGATAACCGTATTCCCTGATCAGAGCGCCGTTGATCGGTGTTCCAGCCAGCGCCCCAAAGCTGCAAACTGCGAGACCTTGACCGACGTACGTGCCGATATCACTGGGGTTTGGGCAGACTATAATGTGAAGGGTATTAGTTAGCAGATTAAATGCAATTAAAAGTAAGGAGAAGATGTTCAAAGGAGAGTATACCTTGGGCAACTGTAGGTGAATACAAAGAGAAAGCAGCACCAGAAAAAAACCCATAAAATACGATCCAAACAATTATGCCGGCAGTAGATGTAGCTGCAGTCCAGCAGAAGCAAAGAATGGCACAGGCCAAGTAAGTGATGATGGTAATGTTGAAGCGGCCCAGCTTGTCACCAGCAAAATTTGGGATAGTCCGACCAAAGAATGAAGGTGCGTTCAAAACAGCTACCTGATACAGTGCAAGCTGTGAATCCATGCCATGATCGAGGCAGTAGTCGGAGATATAGAATATGGGTGCATACAGCCCCATCAAGCCAATGAGAAAGCCAGAATTTGTCAATATATAGGGCCATTTCTTGAACGCCCCGGGGAGAAAGAGATTCTTCTTGCGCCGGGGAGCAAATTCCTTGGTGGCAATGGCTGCGTAGCTGAGAAGAGCAAGCATGATAAACCCAACCACGCGAACTGCCCATCCGAACCCAATTTTATTCGTATACAAAAGTCGATTGAGCGTAATCGGGAATATAATGCCGCCGATTGCAGCTCCGCTAACGACAATGCCCATAGCCCAAGCGCGACGAGTGGTAAAGTACTGCCCTACAGTCGAAACCACGGGGGTGAAAATCATACCGCAGGCGATTCCACCAAGGACGCCTTGGGCTAGGATGAATTGGTAGTACTCGGTACAAAGACTAGTCATCATCACAGCGAAAACTAGAGTAGCTCCAGCGGGAATGACAACCATCTGGAAATTATGAAGCCATTAGCTGGAGGAAAGATTCATTAAGCTTCTTGCTTACCTTCACCCCCAGACGATCCGAGAGAGGACCGCTCATTGCCCCAAATAGGAACAGAAAAAAAGCCTGAAGCGATCCAACCCATGAGATCGAGCTAGCCGAGTATTCGGCCAGGTAAGTAGTGGAATAGTAACTCTGAAAGATGCTACGAATAGGATTGGTGAGCAATTTTTGTATTTGCAGGGTCTTTAGAGAGTTGACAAACTAACCCAAACGTGTTGATGAATCCAAAGGTGCACCTGGAAGAGAAAACTCAATTAGCTTCAAGTCATAAAAACGCGACTCAGTAATAACGAACATCTGCGCAGCAAAGGCCCCTAGGGCGACCATCCAGGCACGAGCACCGCCATTGGGAGGCTCCCTGGGTTCTATCTCGACACCCATCGCGGCACAGAGACAAACAACACAATCAGATCACCAAACAGAGTTCTGGCTTCCTGCCAATACGTTACGTAGTAAGCGCTAGTTTACGAGGCGGAGAGGTTTTGTATAGCAGCCTGTCCAGGAACTGCAGTCGGGGTTAGCCACATGCCAGTCGGGGTTATGAGTCGTTGTCCGTTTCTGTGTTCATGTTTGTTGCATACAAGCCGGCCGGCGTTAGGGCTCGGTTTACGTGCCCTGCCCGGAGTTAACGCATCGCTCTCCGTCACTTCCTAACCCTAAAAACAGTACTCTGTCCATTATTATTTTTGCTATTTTAACGTTTTACGCTAGCCCGCGGATCGCAGCAGTTAGGATTGTCACCACGGAGTACGTAGTGTTCACTAGTAAATAGGTTAATCTGACCTCGTTACGCAGGTTACAGGGTTCGCGATGAGGCGACCCCAATCGAGGAGCGTATGCGTGATGCTAAATGCAAGCCAAGAAATCATGAGTAAATAAATAAACAAGCTAGTTTGCCCTGCCTCCCGTGTCCACTGGCAAGCAAAGATTGGTTAATATGCTACGCCCTTCTGGGCTTGTGGTTACCCCTAACTGCAAACGCCAATTCGCGAGTTATACGAGACATTCGAGTTGAAGATTACGAAGGCGTTTTTGCCGAGCCAATTCCTCTTGTCCTTTCCCAGCCAGATAGCGCCGACCCCCTGTTACAAGCACTCTCCCGTACGGAACAATACGGACCAGTCGGAGCGCGAATATCACTCGCGCGGTATTCGATAATGGCCCCATCAACATCCTGGACTGGAACATGATTCGTGACCTGAATATTTTCGTGGATAGCCTGAAAAACCAGACTCATACCAAGGTGGTTGTTTTTGAGAGCGCTAACCCAAGCTTCTGGATCTCCCAGCTGAGTCTTATTAGCGAGTCTGGTTCGTACCTTTCATAACCGACTGACCTTTTCCACGATGAGAACGAACAAACTGATTACTTCTCCTTCGTCCAATCAGGCTGGCCCTCACCAACCGAACAGACCAATACCTTTATCAACACTGCATGCGACATCAGTACCTTACCCGTAGTCTTCATTGCATCCATAGCTAGCCGTGCCCGAAGCGCTGGAAACGAACTCCTTCTCCAATGTGATCTTCGTTACGCTGCGCGAGGGCGTACCTTCATGGGAAATTTCGAGGCCTCTATCAGCCTGGTCCCTAGTGCGGGTGGTACGGCATATTTGGAAGCGCTGACTGGCCGAGCAAAGAATTTCGAGTATGTGCTCTCCGGCCTGGATATAGATGCAGAAACGGCGGAGAAGATTGGATGGATCAACCACGCTGTAGAGCAGTATGATCTTGATGGAGCGGTGGGTGCGATTGCAAAGCGTGTGGCCTTGTTCCCGCGCGAGTCTCTTGCAGTAGTCAAGTCTCGTATCAACGCAGTTTCCCTCGTGCCTCCAGAACAGGTCTGGGGAGATTATAATGCTTGGGTTCCATTGGTGGGTGCGTCGTTCTCGGCACCGCTTGTTGCGAAGGAGATGGAGCTCTCCAATAACCAGAGTTTCGGTTTCTTCCAATTGTACGAGGGCGAGGAGGTGCTACGTATATACGACTAAATCTACTCAAAAAAATACTCGGCTTGAGATCGCGTGAATGATTGATTAAGTGCTTTCCCAACCAGTTATATAGTAAAATTTCACAATGGAAGGTCTTGGAAGTTAGGGTTTTGTTGACAAAAAAGGGACTAGCGTAAATACTCTAATTCGACTCTTCGAGATTGTTTTTTTTTTTTTTTGACCAGTGAAATCGTATACAGAACTAATTAAATTTCGGAAATTAAGCTTAGTTCCGGCTAGTAACCTAAATAAAGTGAAACACATTTACAAAAATATTTCCTGTAGATGTACGTAGCTCTCATTTGAAATCTAATAACAATCTACATATTCAGATAGCAGTATCACAAGATTAGTATCTCTAGTCTTCTTGTGGTTGCTAGCAACGGCACAGCTGCTCAATCCGGTGCCTCGATCCAATATATTAGGTACGTATCAAGGGTATGTGCTTGGCAGTGCATGATATGCATTGAAAAGCCCCTCAGGATCGATTTCGTTTTTCAGTGCCGCCAACCGCGGTAAATTTCGATACGAGTAGAGAGTCTCAAGGCTCTCATCGCCATGAGAATAGCTCACGTACGCTTTTAACCCCCCAGTCCCAGCAGTTTTCACAACAATGTCTCTGATTTCCTTCGCATACCCCGAGATCGCATCGTCAGGAGACATTGCAGCAATGCGTCTAGAACCCACATTCGTGAAGACAACAAGACTCGTCGAATAAAAAAAGAAAAGAAAAGAAAAGAAAAGAAAAAAAACGACGTTCCATATGATAGAGTGCCTTAGGGCATATAACATATCTAAGGAATGGGTAGGAAATAATCTTCTCAAATGCAGCCATGAAAAAGAAGCGATAAAGGGAGAAAGTTTAACCGAGGCAGGGGAAAGAGCACAAAACAGGGATGAAACCGAGTCGTCCCAGTCATATTGTCCCTGCCAGTGAAAACGTTCTTCCGGTAATCGATGTCCACACGACGAGGATAGACATATATCTATGCTACGTATTGTCAAAACGAGAAAGAAGAAAAAGAAAGGAAAAAGCAGATGTCGAACCCAAGACGTCTCACATGTATTGCTCAGCCAAGAACAAGCTTATGCAAGAATCAATCTACGAGCTAGGATCTATTACAACATTTTGCTTTTTTTGACTAGCCGAAGATATGCGGGTTCAGGGCCGTCTAGTCTTGTTCGTCTGCCGGTCCCTCGTGCAGCTTTCATCCACTGCACGATATAGTAGCCACATGCTCAACTTAAGCATTTATGATACATGTCTTCCTGGATTGGATCCCGGGCTGTCGCTGTAGAACACGTCAATATGCGACTAAGTGCTTGGGTATGTGTAGTGTTGACCACAGGCGGATGATGTACGCGTGTTTACTGTCGGCTGGAAGTATGTGTCAACCCGTTTCTTTCTGTTAAAAATAGGATCCCTACAGCCCATATTGAGCCATAAGGCAGTGCCAGAAATTTTTGTAGCGATGCAGCGATTATCAGTTGATTGACAGTTCTAGAACTGTTCTAGAACTGTTCTACTCTTACGAACTGAGCCTATTCACAACCTCAATTCTAACATCTAACAGTACGCCTCCTCTGTATTCCTAATCCAGTATTTCCATTTCACTAGATCTGAGAACACGTATCTGAACACGTATATTTGGCTTACTTCTGCGAAGCTGGCGATATTGTTGATGTTTCGGATGAGTCTTTGGGATGCTCTTGGTCCCAGTAACGATATGTAACCAACGGCCACCGATCCTCGCGATCATCATCAGGAACGTAAAAACTCTCGATCTGAATCCTGGAACGATCCATGACCCACGCTCCGCCCTCTACTAGAATTGATTCAATATCCGGTAACTCTTTGGCAATCGACATGCGAAGCGCTGAATTCATGCTTCGAATCCACTCGCGAGATCGATAATCATCGTCCTTGTGGTACTGAAGCAGTGCTCGAACGGCACTCGTGTTGCGCCCAATGACCGCGTGTTCAAGCGGCGTCCTGAAATTCAAGTCCATTTCCAGAATGTCTGCATCTCGATCTAGTAATTCTAGTACCTCGGTCCCCGTCCCGTTGTTGCACGCACGATGCAGGGGTGTGAAACCGAATTGGTCCCGTTCAAAAATGAATTCTGCTCGTCGTGGAAGCAGCCATTGCGTAAGCTTCTCATGCTGGTGTCTGATACTCAGATGTAGACAGGTCTGTCCATATAGATCCTTCAAATCCATATTTGCGCCATATGAGATCAAAATGGGCGGAACATCCGAATTGCCGCCGCGGATGGCATGGTGCAAGGGTGTTCGACCATATATGTCCTTTGCATCCACTTGGGACCCTTCCTCGAGAAGGGTATTTACTGCGGATACATTCCCCGTTTGCGAAGCATAGTGCAATGGCGTGCACTTATTCTTGTCTTTGACATTGACTGAAATGTGTCTGTTTTGTACAATCGTTTTGATTACGGCCCCTTCAGCCCATAACGACATCAGGTGGAGAAAACTGGCACCTTCGTTTGTTCTTCCAAAGTCTCTATTCGTCAGCTCGATAAAAAGCTCGATACCAGCCCGATAACCATCCTCGGCGGCCAGGTGGGCTGGTGTAAAACCACGTTTGTCTTTAAGAAAGATATCTGCCTTGGATGCAATTAACCATCGAGCCAAAGTCAGATTGTGTTGAGAGATGGCCAGATGCAGTGCTGTCATCCCATCTCTGTCCTGCTGGTTGATTCTACCACCGGCCAAGGAAATGATCTCGGCCTGGTCAATTTTCCAGCTATATTCCAAAGCCCAGTGAAGTAGCGTGCGTCCACTGTGGTCAGATGGCAGCGGCTGCACGTTGTATTTGTACATCAACTCATACACAATATCTTCCCAGTTTTGATTGGCACATAGATGTAGCACATGATACTGACCTTCCTTGCATACGTGTTTTATCTTCGCGCTGGGAATTTTGCTGAGGTAATGGAGAAAGTCTACACGGCGACCGTAGAATGCAAGAGCACCGATATGACTGAGTCCTGTGTCAAAATCAACATTGAACATTTGATCGTCGTTCCGAGTTAGGAGTTCATTCTCGACGCGACTCCATCTGTACGTGCGGGCGAGATTCAGCATTTTAAAACTAGATAGTTGCGCAGATGCCGTAGCACGAGTCCAATCTGCATTCGTAAGTGTGAGCACTGCGTTTTCCCACATCGGGTTTTGAAATGCTGCAATTAGTGCTGTTTCATTATTAGCATCGGTCGCCCAAAGATCGACGTACGGTTGCTCCAGGAGTAGTTCGACTGAGCGAACGCGCTTGTTCCTGATAGCCTCAAGCAGAGGGGTTCTACGACTTTCTCCTCTACAATTCAAATTGGCGCGTGAATCAGAAATCATATAGTCGATATAAAACGGATTATCGCTCGCGGCTGCATGGTGTACTGCGGTCATACAGTTCATCTTGCCGAAATTGATTGATACAAGATCACTTCTCATCATGGTTAAAAAGGCCTCTTGACGATCACAAATGATAGTCCATGCGAGTGGCGTAATACCGTCATGAGCAGAGAAGTTCGGATTCACGCCCGATTCCATCATTTGTCGCATAACTCTTCGAGAATCGCCTTGGATAATAGCATTGAACATCGGGTGGGAGTACCTAGCAACCTCGATATAGCGAGCTATCATGCTGGAGAATTTGTTCATTTCGACCCAAAGACGATTGAATAAAGGACCGCATGAAGACACCAGGAATTCCACGGCCTCAATATCTGTCTTAGTAGATGGTGTCGCTTTCTGATAATGCTTAAACCAATATTCCAGAGCGTACAGGAGACAAGAAGTCTTGCTGTGGCTTTGGATCTTCGATTTGAGGATAGCTATTCTCTTTCTGGACATTTCTTCGATGCTCAATTCCAATCTAGCAACTTCGGCTCTCGCTTCGTTCAAAATGCTCACAATAAGGTCCTCTGTGAATGTGCTGCTTTCTGCGCCAAAAACTTTGATGCACATGCGAAAAAGAATGGAATGCGCACCGGGCTCCGGCATGTTATATTGATGAAGCACTTTTGCGTTTGTTGTATTGAGGGGTTCACCGGCAAATAAGTCCTTGGCCGACTGATGGGCAAAATTGACGAGGCTATTTTCATTCTTGCGAACCATATAACCGCATCGTTGATGCAGATAAATTTCAAAATCGGACTGCTCATCCTCAACAGCTCGCAAGTTAAAGGACTGGGATGTGCAGTCGAAGTCCCAAATAGTCACGAACAGAGAGAGTTGTCGAGAGGAGAGCCTTTCAAAGCTGATACGAAGAATAGCAAATGCTCTCTGTACCTGGCTCCTCCAGTGAACGGGCAGGTTCTGCAGTAAACCACAGTAAACAGTCTCCAAATCGGCAGGCAGTTTGTGTATCTCCCTCAATCTACGATGAATTGCCTCTCGTGACCATATCTCAACGCCGTCAGAAAACTGTTTCCATGTCAGAGATGCCATGAGAAAATTGCCGCCGGAGATATCAACGATTTTATTTTCCACTTCAACACCAGCAAGGGGATTGATTCGGGCCTTTTCCAGTTCACCTCTGATATGGGCACGGATGAATTCTTCGACTGTTTGTCGCGTTGCAAGATTATCAACATCAAGAGTTGCTGGGCTCATGCTCCGCGAGAACCCTTCACCTGGAGTGGTCCGGTCCGTAATCAACAGCCTCATGTGCCCACTCACATCAGCGGATAATAATCTTTCTAGTCGCTCTAGAAGTGTAACTTTTGTCTTTTTTACGCGGTAGAGCTCGTCCACGGCGTCAACGACAAACTGGAAAATAATACCTCGACAAAGTTCGATGATAGATTGCAGGCAGGACCAGACTGTCTCCTCGTCTAATTTGAAATTATCCAAGTCCAGATGGTCTAAATATCGGATCACAAACGCTGTACGGCTGTCGTCCAGGATTTGATACAGAATCGAGCTCGCAAATGCCGTGCTGCTTTGAGTTCTCGGGTCCTTGTCGTCGAAAAAGAAATATACAGGTTTGCGAATTATGTCCGGGTTGGAGGCACCGCTGATATTGTTGAGATAGAGGACGACTGTTTTACTCAATACAGTCTTACCACAGCCGGGAGGACCGTGCAACCACAACACACGATGGCCTTGGTACTCTGTCCATGATTTGAATGATGCATGCTCGATAAGCCATTTGTGTGACTGGCCCCAAGGGAGAGGAACACGCCGGAGCATGTCTACTTCGTTAACAACCCGTAATTTGTGCATAAACATGCCTTGTCCAGGTGTGAAGTCTAAATTCATGCAAGATTGTAGTTGTAAGTAGAAGTGCACCTTGCAAATTTCGGATTTTATAACGGTGAATACTGAATAGACATCTAGATAATTTGCTATTCAAGACGTACATGATTTGTCCGAGATTTTGGCCAGAGTGTCAATAATTTCATCGATACAATCACGAACCCGTATATAATTGGGATTGGAATTGGTCAAAAACTTGCACATCGTCTGATGGTCTGCTTCAAGCGGAATGGCTGTCTCGTTGGGGAGGTGGAGGATTGCTGACAGCTCATCGACAACCTATATATATGTTAATATCCAAAAGCAGCTAGCCAAAGGTTGACCTTCTACTCACAAGCGTATTGATGACAGACATAGTCAGTCTCTCGTATAGACTGAAAATCTGCAAGCCCATCCCACGCTCGACGAACTGGGAGCAGATAGTACCCAACTCTGCTGATTTGGGTTTCAGGTTGTCTAACAAGTCTTGCCTTAGTTTTCCAAGCACAGCAACGTTAGCAACTTTGGTCAACAGGCTGGACCAGTATGCCACGTCAGAACCTCGATGAGGAGTTCCCAAAAACACAACTCCTTTCACTGATTCTGCCACGGCGCCGTAAGTTGCACTTCGTTCATGAGCTACGACGAGTGCCTAGAATAAACACTGTTAGGAGATATTCGTGTCTTTGTCTGTGGGGATGAGTTTGATTACCTGTTTAAAAACTATACCGCCCAAACTATGGCAAACAAATACGGTTCTAATCTGCACTTGAATGTTAGCATTTCGGCAATCGAAAAACCGACTGGTTTCATCTAACAGAGTCATTTGCCGAACGCCGACGAAGCTGCCTCAAGCTCTCAAGGAGTTGAATAGCAAAATCGCGAATCGTTGACTTCGAATTTGTAAACGCAAGGCCGGCATTGTAACCAAATGTCAAAATCCGCGTTCTATGGAGGTCTTTCGGGAGAAAATCGCGAAGCCATAGCTTCCGTCCTTCTGTCCAGGTCCTGTATGCATGACCTCCGAGACCGTGGACCGCTATAATGCTATTCATCCAACGCCATCAGTATAGCCCAACGTGAAGAAAGTAACAAGCAAGCGACAAAAGATCTATCCCGTATTTACTCAACGTCTGTGTTGATGCCAGAAGATCCCGGAACACCAGGGTCTGGCCACAGCTGAAATAAGCCTATAGGCTGGCTATCGGGCTGCTTGTCGTTTTCCACATTAGGAGGAGCTGGGCTCCGGCGTCCAAATCTGTTCATTTATTGCGAGGGAATTGTTGAAAGCCTGAACAATCCGGCATTATTCGGTATTGCCGCTTTAGGCTGCCTCTAACGTTTATTAGTATCAGAAACGTCAGAGGATTTGTCAACAGCTTTATATGGCTATAAAGCACTTTATAAGGCTTCATGATTTATATATAAGATTTATTTTATATGATTTTATAGAATATACTAGAAGAAATCTGAAAGATAGAATTACAAGTATAAATAGAAGGGTAGAGTATTTAGGTAATTA